>JAAFCE010006156.1:10038867-10260531 GCA_013389805.1 Trigoniulus corallinus
TGTACACCAACGCAACTTGGCTGCACACCAACGCAACTTGGCTGCACCCAACGCAACGTGGCTGCACCCAACGCATCTTGGCTGCACCCAACGCAACTTGGTTGCACTAACGTAAACATGCCAACGAAGAATGAAAGTAAGAAGTGAGCAGTTGGTAGCAGCAGCATCGTGTAAGATATCCACAGCCGAAAATTGAACTCGGCCCCCACGCCACCCTCTTTATACCAAGCCTACTAAGTCAACCCCAATTAAAGTGATTTTTTTCAACTTATATTTATATGTAGGTTGTTCAAAATTTCATAAGGCTTGTAATTCTGTTGCCTTTTCCAAGAAAAAGATGGTATGACTGTATCAAATGCTTTCTTCTCAAAACTAAGAAGGAATTCCCACGCGGTACAGCATCTCTTACCCATCAAGTGATTTTCAATTTTTTTTAGGAGTTCAGTATCATGTAAGTCGCTTATTCCTGAGAGATTGAGGAAGAGAATGATAGAGGGGAGATGGCCATATACTACAGGCAAAGAGATAGGTCTAAGGTTATTTCTAATACCATACATCATACAATCAAGCTACTTAAATGCAGACAAGGCCATTACTAGTTCTTGTGTGCCCTTTGTTGGGTGGAAGTAAAGAAAATTATACAGTATGGCACGTTGGTATCAGTGAGATCAGTTTTTCTACTTCAACTTTAAGGGTATTACTGATATTTCTAAGTTATAGATGTTCTTGATGTGCCCTATGACTTTTTTTGTTGATGGTGACTTATTTTTGTTTTCGGTGGATAGCAAGTACATAAAACACCTCTTTGAGTGGCTGTTGGCTAAGTCTGTTCAAGAAAAGCAACTTCCGGCACAAGTTGCAGTAGGTTGCTACCTACCTATTTTTTGCTTACTTTTCCAATGTTATCTCCACTTTGATGAAGGTGTTTTCGTTTCTGAGTGTAGGGCTCTTAAATTAGAGAACCTGTTATAGTGATTTGTTGATTTAGGACCTTGCTTTTTATTTTAGTTCCATGATGGTTCCATTGTGAAAGAGTTTAAAGAGAACATAACTGATTTCGCAGTAATCTAGGAGCATATTTATCATAAAGACAAGATCGTTCACCCTCTTCTTGAAATATAATCCTTAATATTTGCCATTACTATCTGAGCCATTCCACGCCTACCTTAAATTGATTTGCCTGGTAGTAGGGATTTTAAAATGTTTGGCTAAGAGCATATTTTTTTGGATAATTCATATGGAAACGCTTTTTAATGCCTAGCAATTAAAGTTCTCTTTTCTGGCTGCCTGTATATCGTTTGGTGAATTGTAGACCGAGGTAGAGTTAGAAATAATATCGTGTTTGGCGTTTTAAAAAGTTTTCTTTTGATCTGCGAGGAGTAAACCGCATTTGATAGAATTGAACCGTTTTTACCCAAAAGTTTTATCCAAATACTGAAATCGCTAGTAGAAGTTCAAACACTAAATTCGCCAGGGATTGGGTAAAATTTTACTGCTAATTAACAGTTTTTTCGTGCTGGAGTTAAGTCGTGCTTCATTATATAAAAATGCTGAATGATTATTATTAAAAAAATATCTCTGAAAGAGCCTCCAGAACGCAGTTGCGTATTGTTGATGTTAGGCCCCCCATGGACGCATCCGCAGGATTTCTCTCGAAAGTCAGTTAAACACCCTGCATTTTATGCACATATTGTGGATTCAATTTTATATTATCCAAATTGAGGTTTTAGGTGATATTTGAAAGCAGAGGCGTCGTTAGCGTTGGCGTCACCCATTGCAGTGACACCATGGTATCACCCCCCCCCCTCTCCCGAGAAAAAGGAGGTGAGCGGCGAATTGCGTTGGACACACCATTTCTCGTCTGATCACTGAAGTTAAGCAGCGCAACCCCAGCTAGTACTGACATGGGTAGCCTCTCGGGAAAACTTGGTACTGCTAATAACCACAAATAGTCGCATTATTGTAGTGTTTGTGCAGTCTCTGCATAAGAACTATGCTGTGGACGGGGCTCTAATGACCTTGTAGTTGAAGAGCCCTAAAACACCAACAAACAACCGAGAAAAAGGCCGCTCTGTTCCTTCTTTTGTTTTGGTGTCACCCCCATTTGTCATGGTGCCGGGGGAAAAAACTACCAAAACGTCGCAAGGCAGTTAAAAGCAGCAACAACGACTCGCCCGAGTCATAAATAAGGAATTTATGTTTTCAAAAGCATTATCGATTTTGAAAAAAAAAATGGAGCGTTATTTTTTATCTATCGTTTTTCTAATGACGGCCGGTTGGCCTTCGGATAGCGACAGCCCGCAGGAGAAAGCCCTGATGGGGCAGTCTGGGCTGCGCGCAAATTTCTATTTCTCCGTTCTCACATCGCACCCCCGGCCAACCAACGCTTGAGCCTAGTTCAAACTTTGTCTTAGTTTCTTCTTCCTACATGTCACGAGCTCCTTTAGCAACTAGCAACTCCTACCCCTTTTCCCGCCCAAGGCAGGGTCGGGTACCCATCTTGTACTTCTGAATGGACACAAGGACGATATATTGGACAGTGTTTTTGCACAGCAGGTTGCCTACCAAAGTTGCTACTCCCATGCTTATTTATCGTCGGTCTAATGTTCGTTGGGGCATTCCACCATTGCCAGGGGTTGAGCTTCTACACTTGGAAATTTTGCCTCATCTACCCGTTCCGTAGTACAGAGGGATCTTTGAGGTGCAAATGCCATCGTACACCACACGGGACCTCGGGTTTACTTCTTATCCAAAAGAAGGCGCACTCGGGGCTTCTCTCTCGCCCGAAAGAACCCTACCTACCTCGATTAAGTATCGAACCTAGAGTGTCACCCCGAGCGTGCTACCCACTGCGCCACCGAGACGGGCCTTTGTGGCAGGCATAATACTTCAAAATGAAATATGAACGTTCACATTTTTGGCCCTATCGTTGTTGGCAGGCTAGTGCAGCTGCTGAAAGTATACTGCGTAGGAGTGGTGTGTGAATGTCTTCAACAACCAACCACATGTTCAAAAAGATATTTGCATCTACGTTTCACAGGAACTCAGTTTCCTATTTTATTTAATACCTTTTGGAGACAGTTTTTAGCAAAATGACTAAACCGATTTTAACGTTTCAAATGTCATTATTATTTAAGAAAAGGATTAAAGAGTGAATGTTACTTCAAATATCACAGATTCCAAGTGTTGAGCTAAAGATTTTCTCAATAGATGGCAGAAGAATTTTTTTCACTGGATATCACAGGATCTTGGGGAGTTTTTTCCTACAGTTGAAAATACCGTATGCACATTTACCAGAATTCTTGTCTCTCTCTCTCTCTCATCTTCATCCTCTTATTTATTTATTTTTCATTTCTGAATATATTTTAGTATCCTTAACTTCTCAGTAGAAAATATGCATGCGGTGTGACTGCAGCAGCAACTGTAAAACCAGATTTCAAACATTTTAAAAGGGAATAGTTGAAAGGCTGTTTGACACGTATTAGTTTTCTTTCTAGAGGAGTCGGCTCTAGGGTCTTGAGGGCCAACCTGCAAACGTCAAATAAGTCCTCTTCTCCTATGCCCCTTCCAATAGTGGCGCGCGCCTGCAACACAGGCCCTAAAAAGTCCTGGTCCGCATCGCTGGTTAGTTCGTGACAAGTTCAATATCCAACATCAATCCACGTTCCCTTTTCAGGATAGTGACCATTATTCTCACGGCAACGGTAACAAAGCCTGCTTAATGCCACAATGTGGCATTCCTTAACTGGAAACAGTCTCTTTTTCCGTATCCAAGGCGCGCGCTCCTATCCCTGGATATTTTGCTGATCTGCACTTAATTTTACTTCAAGTAGGAAGGGTTCGTTCCCTTCCAGGTAGCTTTATACCCTCACTTTCAATCGCCTATGACTGTCACAATCGGCCAGTCCCAAACCGCCTCATAGAAAATTACTTAATAATTCGTATATTATATTCAATATTGTCATCAATTCTGATACTATACATGCCACCAGTGGCGGATCCAGGATTTTCGTCAGGGGGGTTGAGCTAGACATCACATATTATGCGATTATAAGCTTAAATCCCCATCCTGGATCCGCGCGTGCATGCCACTATATAGTAGTTGTCAAGTGAATCTCTGGGTGGTGGCTGCATGCAAATAAACATAACCCCCATCCAGCGCCGGATTTAGATATTGAGAGGCCCTAGGCTATTTCAATTTTGAGACCAATTTCAAGCCCTTTCGAGGCCTTTTTTCTTCTTTTGTCGAGGCCCTAAGCTTCAACCTACTTAGCCTAATGGTAAATCCGACACTGCTCCCATCTGCACATGTGTAGGGTACATACAAAACATGGTATTGATATCATCATCATCATCTCACCCTCCTCCCGCCTGAGGCAGGGCCGGGCCTGCGGGTTCTGATCCTCCACTCCCGCCTATCCCCCACTACGTCCCCATCCACCCCGCACGCCTCCATGTCCTTCTGCACCACCTGCGCCCACGTAAGTTTTGGTCTTCCTCTTCCCCTGATGCCCCCAATCACCCTCAGTCCCGTAATGGCCCTAATAAGCTCCTCCTCTCCTCATAACATGCCCATACCACCTCAAACGACTCTCCCTCATCTTCTCTGCAATGTCCCCCCCTCCCAAGCTACCTCTGACGTAAGTGTTTCGGATTCTGTCAGCTCTTGACACCCCACTCATGTAGCGCAGCATTCGCATCTCTGCCACTTGCATTTGCCTTTCATGGTTCTTCTTAGCTGCCCAACACTCTGAGCCATATAACATAGCGGGCCTAACGACAGTTCTATACACTTTGCCCTTCAACTTAATTGGGACCCGTCGGTCGCCCAAGACCCCGCTTGCCTGTCTCCATTTCTGCCATCCTGCCTTAATCCTATGTGTCACATCCGAATCTATCTCCCCATTGCTCTGGTAGACTGATCCTAAATACCGGAACTCCCGCATCCCTGGTATCTTTTCGCCCCCACAATGGATCTCACCCCCTTGTCCCTGGCCAATGAAATTGAAAGCTAAGTACTCAGTCTTCTTCATGTTCACCTTAAGCCCCCCCCCCTCAAATCATCATTGTCTCCTCTTTTGTCTGCCCTAGGCACACCCAATCCTGTCAGAAGCAGGAAATAAATACAGTGGCATTTTGTGCCCGTCTAAGATACATTTTCAACTTTCATTAAAATTTGGGAATATTTTTAATGAATTTCATCGCTCCGGTTTGAAGATCACATCTTTTTTTAGTTGTAGATGTGCCTTTACTTAATTAGGACAAACGACAGCGAAATAATTGGTACTCTGATATATGCCTCTGAAGTTCACTATGGGCTCTTAGGTGATTTGAATTCCACTCTGTTGGGTTCGTTAATTTTAGGTCCTGGGGTGTTGTTTGTCACAACATTTTTTCTTCTTCCCTACCTGTTCATCTTAAAATGTTTTAATGTTGCTGTGTCTCTCCGTTGTGCACATTTCTGCTTAAAAATATGTAGAGGGCTAGCTTCGAATGTTTTCTTATTATCCAAATATCTCTTAAATGCGCTAAATGTATGACTATCATATACATTGGTTATTTTATGATTATGCACAACAATTTGGGGATTGTTATATTGCCTGGTTGATCGAATGAAAATGTGAAATGCTTTTTTTCTTCCTCATGATTATGAATCTCTTATTGTAGTATGGTTTTCTTTAATATCCTGTGGGAATAAAAGTACCGTACTTTTAAGCTGTTTGCAGTTCATTTCGCTGAAATAAATTTTTAAAAGGATGTCCTAAAAGTTGCGATTCCAATGACATAACATTTGCATTATGTTGAGAAGTTTGGTAAAGCTTCAGGTGGATTACTACCTGATTGATATTTTTCTTAAAATACTTTTAAATCAGCAGTGGTGCAATGCTCTTTCACTAGGTCGAGTTGCTGTTGTTGTTATCAATATGCTAGACGATACATTTCCCCCAAGATCGGTTCATCAACAATGGCTTCAGTCTAAGCAAAGCAGCTCCTAACCTTCTACCCGCCTATAGCAGGGTCGGGTACCCATATTGTCCCTCTGAATGGACACAAGGGTGATACATTGGACAGTGTTTTGCCGTTAGATTATTTATTCAATGACATCTCTTATTTTGATAAACCTGTACGGAAAACAGTCTCTCCTCTCGATACACCCTTTTTCCCGCCTTTTGCAGTGCAGGCTTCCACATTGTCGCACTGGGACACATGCGCCAACTATGTTTTGTATGAACATGCTGTCCGCTTGAAACCATGGGGCACTTTCCTTCACCGACGCAACGCCAGGAGGAGAGTTCTTACAACTGGCGAATTGCACGCATATGAAGTAATAGATAGCAAGGGCTTCTTTTACATGCAGTGGTAGCATCATACACATCACACGGGGCACCCGGGTTTACATCCAACCCGACGGAAGGTGAACTGAGGAAGAAGCCGAACCACCTCGATCTAGGATCAATCGTGAAACCAGTGACGCAAGCTCTGTGACACCGAGGCAACAGATGAAGTCTTCGTGATGCACAATTCTGGTGGAAAGTTATCTTTCCTGCAACAGGTACAACAGCATAGTTGCCAATACCAACTTTTTTTTTTGTTAAAATCTTGTTACTGACCGCAAATCAAAGCGTTCGAAATCTTTCTGATATTTTCCCGGGCAAGAGGTGACAAGTGCAGCAGGCCTGAGGGCAGACGGAATCAATAGTCAATTTGGGGCTTTATTAAGGGTTTATTTGTTAAGGGGAAAATTGAGGAGAAGCACTGATGGTTTGCGTATGGAATAAGGAGAGGAAAGGTTCACAAGATCCCCGTATAGGGATTTAGGTCATAGGTAGCAGGCAACTTGGAGGATTCCTAAGCAAGAGGCTGTGGAGAATGTGCCACTTTTAGTATTACCTGTGGTAGACAAAGGTATTATGCTAATGTCTTTCAGACTCTTTCGTTTGCTATTACCGTTAACCCATTTTCCGGTCTGTGTGACAGGCAGGAGTACCCGTGGGATCCGAATACTACTTCGGAAGGCAAAATAGAGATTTTTAAACAACAAAGTTGGACAGAGGATTTCACGTGACTGGCTGCCGACTTGGCGCCACAACCATTTGATTCCCTCTCAGTGATCGACCATGCAATTGTGAAGTAGGCCCTGTACATTCTACCCCCGGACCCACACGGAGGATTCAACTTTCGCATACTGATCATGAATTATTACGAAAAATGTGAACCGTATACTGTGTAGAAGCGTTTTTACGAGCAGTATGCAGCTCTACAGTGAATGTAAGGGACTAGGAGAGAGAGTTAGGGCTGGTTCATTTTTATACAATGAACTTCCAAGGGCAGTGAACGACTGCTCCACTGCTCAAAAGCGTTTGCATGGCAGAAGTAAATGCCCAAGGAAAAGATTGCTTTTTTTCTCTCTCCCTCTCGTGGCACATGCTTTTTTAAATAATAGAAAAGTAATCTATGTCAAAAATGGATGCATTGTGTTTTAAATAAAATTTGTATATAGAAGGAATATGAGTTTAATATTCGAGCTGATTGGTTTTTCGTTTTTGATATATATTCCACATTGCTCTAAGACCTTTTATAATGTCTTTTTGAGGTTTTGTGTAGACGGTTTGAGAAAATCATCGGGTTTTAACAGATGTTTTTGAGAGCAGAGCTTTTTGTTTTTTTTTATATCTGCTTCTTTTGTGTTTTATTGTTTTGCATGTAAAATTTGTAGACGTTGGCATCCAATAAATGCAATGCATGGCTGATGTTTTCCTAATAATCGTTAAATGTTAAATCAAGCTGGCATGAAAAGTATAATCTCTGAAATAAAATCAATAACAGAAAGCGAGAGACGAGAGAGAAGATGGAGAGAAAGAGAAAAAAAGCAATAAGTAATTTAAAAAGAAAACGTGTTTGGATATTTCTCTCCCGTTTCTACCTAAACAAAGACAATGATTTTTATAAAATTAACGTAGGCGGTTGTTTTTAATCTTTCGTCATAAATATTAATGTTATATACGTCTATCTCAACGTCTAATAATTAATCGGCCATTATTTTTCATAGTTGTTTTCTGTAAGTAGTCGTTTCAATCATGATGTCAGAAATGAGCCTATAATTTTCAATATATTTGATTGAGGGTTAGGGGCACTTGAATTAATAAAATACCACTTTATATTAGATTGTAAATTCTTGATTAAATTTTTTCTTAAGTAGATGTGTGGTGGGGTTTTGAGTTGTTTCCCCGCGCTTCACCCAGTCCCAATTTGAACATTGGGTCTACTGAATAAATTCACCATTTTCAAGTTGCTACTTAAGAAGCACAGTTTAATGGACGATTCGTTTTAATAGCGTAAATCTCTTATTGCGTAGATTCATTACATTAAAGAAATGGCATTCCTTTCGTGTCTTTAGCATGATTATCAAAGTACGTACATATCTGCTCTCAAGAGTGTTTCCCGTTAGGCAGGGCTTATCTTGGGAAATTGAAATGATCCAAAGGAGAGCAGCAAGAATTGTGCTAAATCGCTTCTCTCATACATTCAGTGTCTCACACATGGTCACAGAATTAGGGTGGGACTCACTACGTCAAAGGCGGGTATCTGACAGCATTAAGCTTTTCACAGACTGTTGAAAATAGGGTACAAGGGTCCTCTGGTTGGCAGCTTATTCCTGGCAGAGTATAGGGGGGAAATGATCATCTATTCAAATTGAAGGAGATTGGGGCATGAACAGACTCGTCTGGTTATTCGGCAATGGATTACTGGATTAGTTTCATGGGTTGGGGAGTAAGCCAGGCAGCCATAACAGGAAGAACCCTTAGGTGACTGCTCACTGGAGATGAGGAGGTAGGTGCAAGGACGAAGGAGAGGGTTAATTTGCAGCACCCAACGTTCTTTAGCAACCACCCATGTTGGTATTGACGTGGGCTTGCGCTGCTTAACTTCAGTGATCTCACGGGAACTGGTGTGTCCAACGCAACTTGGAATTCTCTCTGTGAGAATAATATGAGGAAGTGCCATTATAGCAGGTATGCAATATATGACAGAATAGATGATATGCTTCATGTTCCTTGGGGCACAATGGTTTATAAATTAGGAATGAGAGTCATTCTCCCCACTGCCAATTTGACCTATCAGGGCTGCTTGCAGTGTATTCCATTAGAATTAGATCTTACCCTAGATTTATCTTAACATTTCCACCTGAAGAATGGCTCAGACATTCATCTGCAATTCTTTACCCAATTTCTGTTTTTTCCAGAAAGTTGCTAAAAAGCAGTTGCCGTTTTTTCCTGTTTCTCAGGGGTATGTTAAAAGATACTGCATTTTATGATTTAGATATCATTTCTTGATATTCTTTTAGATCATTGAATCCCCTTTAAGGACTACACGTAAATTAGACGAGAATCCAAAAGTAGGATGCAATTAATTTTATTCACGTTTTAAGTTTGGGAAACCACGTCTCTTCGTTGCAAATACTTTTTACTATGCATTGCATTTCAGCAGAATGTTTTCAAGATGGCGTTTCGCAGCAGTTTTTTTAACAGATCTTTGGGAATTTTAGGAATTAATTTCCTTATTTACTTAACAACTTGATGATATCGATCAAGTATATGCCATTCTCGGCACCAATACATTATAAAATGTCAGGGTCATTCAGGATGGCGTTACATTTATTTGACAGTGCGTTATATTGATCTTCCAGACTTTTTAGCAGTGTGGCATGAAGTAAGGACAACTGTCGCCACACTGTTTTATGAAACGTGTAATGTCCCTAGTTCCAGCATGGATTCGGTAACTGAACCTGCTGTTGTTGAATCGATGTGAAATATATTAATGACCTTAGTATTTGACAAATGAGTTTTCTTCGCTTCGTTTCCAACATTTATGATTTTATAATGTAAGTAAATAACCTATTTTTATAATGCAATTGGGTTCTGTGAGATGAATTGACGACTTTTGTGAATATCAATAGTCGTCTAATTAATGTTTTTCTCAGGTTGCTCTGCAATTGCCAAAAGAAAAATATGAAATGCAATAGTTTTCTAAGTGTTTCATTAGCGCATTTTGAAAGGAATTTATTATGAAATGATTTGATATTATCTCTATTAGTTCAAAAGAAGTTGGAGATGAAGACGGCTTCATATATCTTTTTGAGAAACACATAATAATACCAATTTGGAACAAATTCAATTTCAAGGCAGTCATCTTGAGACTGTTACCGATATGAAACAACTATCGTTATGCAGATCCAGTTCTCTGCCGCTCTTGAGCAGGCAATGCCTTCGCAATTTTGTGTAATGAGTAGAGGTTTAAATATGTAGCTACATAAGATACAGCACAGGTACCTGCACTGAACATAATGCGAGGTTTGGAGGAAATGCTGCAGAATTAATTTTAGTCTATTAAGATTGTCAAATGCCTTCAAAATGTTACAATACGTGACTTGTAGAGTTTCTGGTGTGTGTAGCAGATTTAAAACGATACTGATGGATAACACGAGAAGACAGAGAATATCCCAAATGCCCCTTTTTGAAAGGTTCATTTGAGTAAGGAATACGGAGAGGAAAGGTTCCCAAGATCCCCATGTAGGAATTTAGGCAACTTGGAGAATTCCTGGGCAAGAAGCTGTGGAGAATGTGCCACTTTTATTATTATCTGTGGTTGATAAAGGCATTATGCTTGTGGTACCCTTTTGGGTCCTCTCAACATTTCTTTGATGCACTACTGTTCAAAAAAAAAATACTTCTGGAAATCCGCACGACATGGTTTCCGGTATGGAATATAACGACAACAACCTTCCTGGTGAGGTCCAGTACACTTTAGGGCCAGTCCAACCATGCCTATTGCGCCTCTGAATTCTTACTAAGGTCACTGTTATCCTGTTCTGCTTAGTTCTCCAGATCTAGTACCTATTGTGTTCAGCTTGCAGGTTGGTATGACCCACAATCTTTTTTCCATACTCTAGAAATTCTTCTAGATTCTAGGATGCAGAGGAAGAAGCAAGCGCTCCAGAAATGTTTTTTTTTAAATGCGTGTAAATTACGCCATTTATGATAGGAAGAATAACTGGGGGGAAATCAGACTTTAAAAGCATTGTTTTTTTAAAGGAATTGAAAGAATTCGACTGTTACTAACTGAAGACAAAACACACCAAGGTCAAACAGTGTAATACATGGGCTATTGCATTCATGAGTTATTTAAATAAGTGGAAAATGCATTAAGGGACATCCCATTAGACCTATAGCGGGCACATAATCTGATAAGGCACCAAACCCCCCTCCCCATCTTTTATTCTCCTACTCTACAGTATCTAAGAAAAGTAGAAAGTTGTTTATCTACTGTAGTATGTATTTGTGTGTTTTTTTTTATGCGGACAGGGTAGTTGTATAATACTATAAACCTTAAAGCAATGTTTAGAAATGTAAATGGTCCTTCTGAAAAGTATGCACTGTCACATGACGTTTGTTTTCCGAACACGTGATGCATTTAGGAAGTGGCGTTTGCTTATGTGTCTCTTAAAGCACACTGTAACTTGAGGTCAGTGTTGATTTGTTAACTGCGCAATGTTAGACCTAGCGTTTTGAAATAAATAAAATGATATAGTAACGGTAACAAAAACGTGTAAAACGTGACACTCGCACACGTACACTTACAGTGAGAGAATTCTAAGATTATTAGGAACAGTTTAGGATAGAGAGATCTTGCAGGAATAGCAGGAATTCGTTAAGCGGAATAATTTTTCCATAGCAATCAATGTGAAATGAAATAATGAGTTCCATCCTCACCATTCCCTTATCCCGCCTGTGGCATGGTCGGGCCTGTGGGTTCTAGCCCTCCATTCCCACCTAACTCATTGTAAAGGGCAACAAGGATTACAGCTTAGGGTTTTAGGAGGATTAGGTTATCATATGTAGGAATGAGAGTTATACTCTCCACTGCCAAATTGGCCAAATAAGGCTGTTTGCAGTGTAATAGAATCAGAACTACCACTTGGCATTACGCGCGGGTAATGTGCGGGGTGGTCTCCGCCTGCCCCGGGTGCTGGATAATGCACTCCGTTGCCAAAAAATACCCCTTGTTGTTAAGATTAGCACAAATCGTTGATGTAAACCAGTGTTTCCTAAACTGTAATAGATTCCACTTTGTAATAGATTTTAAGAGTGCATGGTCGCGAAACGCGGCTGAAGTGGGTCGCGCCTCCAAAACATTTGGGAAGCGCTGATGTAGATCAATTGTATGTGCATGCCAGGTCAGCTCGTTAAGCGAGATTTCACTGGTTTCAGAAAATAAACTAGGGTGAATTAACAAAACCTGGTTAGGTCCATCACAGTGCTGCCAGTCACAGGCTGGAAGCTAAAAGTTTATGTAGAAATTTTTTCACCAGCTATCAGATGAAGGGAGCACTGCCAACGTGCAAGGTGTGTGAGACTTTCCAGTTAGACTGCTAAAAACTTTGAATTAGGGGAAGAAAAATCGAAATTCAGTTCACTTTTTCTTTGAATCTGTCAACTCGTGACGTCCTTTGAGGACATCAAAGAAGGGCAAGTCATAAAATATACAGTATATGAAAAACTCAGAAAGTATGACATTATATTCCATTACACATAAGGCAAGATGCCTGGAAAAAAAAGATTTAACCAATCATCAGTAGAGCAATGCAAAAATATTACAAAACTTCGTGACCAATAAGTCTAACCTAACACGTTGTCAGGAACAGAAAGACTTGTTTTTGCTCCATGCCCATATTGTCAGGAACACGAGAATTTTGAAATATTGAAGTAAAAATAATAAAAGACCCCAAATGTCCTTAAGCCAAATGTTCTGTAATAATGAAATATTGAAAAATTATGCGTTTTGTATTTTGTTGAAAGAAATTTTTGGAGGTCTATTTGGAAATTTCCACATCTTCGATATTCTTAGTGTGCTCCTGATGGCGATTGATACACAATGCCAAAAGTAACAAGCAAAGTAAGATGCCATATTAAATTATGGGTTATGTACAAAGCACCTTGGAGCAGAGACAAGAGAACGGTAATTGTAAACAAGTTTTTTTTAGAAAAAAGCATATATTGAAAAATTGACCTATTTGCTTTCTTGTTTATCGAAATTGAAAACTCTGAATTTGTATCTGAAATTATAAGATATGTCATGTGCAGATCAGCCTTGACATTTGTCATTTTGTAAACTGCACTGTTATTAAATATTGAATGACTGATTTCAGTATAGACTATAGCTCCTAAATTCAATTCTCTTATCACTCAAAACTATCCTCTGTCAGTCATAACAATCTCTGCTCAACTTATTTTGGAGTTCAGGTTACGTCTTTTTTTTTTTCAGTCTGCCCAGTATGTCAACTGCATATTGTATCTTGTTAGATTTTTCTCCGCATTTTTGCATCCACGTGACCCAACAAAAACACACCAAATTTGCTCTTAAAATGTCAGCGACATCATTTTTATTCTTTATAAGTCATTAAGGAACGACTCTTCATTTTCGTTGTATGGCGTTTGTGTAACAACAGGAGAGTCATTGTGATGAAATTTAATTAGCTTTCAAGCGAAGTACCTTCTCTCAACGACCTCACTGTACTTGTTAATGTTATCATATAAATGAAATTAAAATTTTAATAAAAAATATACTTCCCAACTCGGGATTAGAATCTTGGCAAAACGGGATGCGGTAAACATACAATATGCCCGCTTTTGTGACCTACTTGGACAGTGCTCTGAAATGCATGAAACGTGGATGACCTACCCGTTGCCATATTTCATCTTGAAAGAATATTATTATATAATAGTATTTTCTTGCCATTTGTGAAACTAACGACCTTTTTGGTCTGAACGTGAGACCATTGAAAGTAAATATTGTCTTATCGCCCCTTGCCCCTTTTCTATTCTTGCTTTTCTTTTGTTGGTCCCCATGCCAGGCTTCAGATCAGCATTGAGTTTTGCATGATTGTAACACGACCTCTTGATCTGGCACAGTTCTCCTGACGGTTGCTGTCATCAACCAAGAAGACTTGCATTCATGGTTGACCCGTCGTTGTCTCGGGTATGGGCATCGGGGTACGGGCACCCTACGGGGTACATCGGGGACATCGGGGTATGGGCACCGTACACGCTTTGTTTTTTACTTTGAATCCCCTCGCCAAACTCCTGTAACCAACATTAGCTCGCTATTTATTCGTTTCACTAGGGTGATCCCTTGCTGCAGCTCACTACTTCACACTATACCCACCGCATTTCGTCCCCCTTGATTAGCAGAATATATGAGCTTGTACCTCTCACCAAGGGCCCTTGGTGAGAGAGAAGGCTTATGACAGTGTTCCACGGCAGGTAGTTTGGGAGGTATTACACAAAAAGGGGATAGAAGAAGGGAATATTAGGATAGTGCTGGATATGTATGATGGTTCAATAGCCAGGGTAAGGACTCCTTGGGAAAATACTGTAGGCTTTCCAGTGAAGGTTGAGTACGCCAAGGTTCAGCACTAATTCCATAGCTCTTCATTCTGGTTATGTACGAACTACTGGCGAGTTTGGGGAAATGGGCCTCTCAGTACATGTTATTTGCAAGCGATGTAGGGATATTAAAGGATATTAGAGCAGCAATAGAAAAGGGAGGATTAAAGATGAACATGAAGAAGACAGAGTATCTGGATTTCTTCTTTATAGGGGCGAACTGGTGAGAAAGGTGCAAGAGGTACAATACTTAGGATCGGTGTTCCAATGCAACGGGGAGATATATTCGAATGTTACCCATTTAGGCATGAGCCTGACTCCTGTTGCATTATAGTCATTATGCAATAAGTCAGACACCACGCAATATTATAACCGATAAAGCATTAATTTACCTGCCAAAATTTATATTTTGGTTCCATAATGCGGTGTTGGAACAGTGGGGTAGGGCGGCATCCCGTCACAGACAACCAGCCACTATTCATGCGGGTTCCAGACGCCTGACGGGAGTGTCCCCAGTCAGAGCGTGTTCGATGGATCCGCGGACCCGACTCTGCCACAGGCGGGATAAGGGTATGATGATGATGATAAGGATCCATAGAATCATTGGAGGATGGTTGATATAGAGACAGGTAAGTGGAGTCCTGTGTGATAGGAGGATCCCAATAAAGTTGAAAGGAAAGTTTTACAGGGCAGTGATTAGGCCAGCTATGACCACATGGATCAGAGGGTTGGGTAGTGAGGGACAGCCACGTAACTGGAATGCAAGTAGCCGAGATACGAATGTTGCGGTACATGAGTGGGGTGTCAAGAGGTTATAAAATTATGAATGAGTATATTAGGGGTAGCCTGAGGGTGGGGGACATCGCGGAAACAATGAGGGAGAGTAGATTGAGGTGGATGGACACGTAATGGGAAGAGGGGCCAGTCGCATTTTGTTGTTTATTGGGGTTTTAGGACCCGTCGACTTCATTGGTCATTTGGGCCCGCGCCAGTCGCACATCTGGTCTCTGGGAGTCATCAGAGCCCTGAAATGGTTTCCAGAAAAATGCAGAAATTTAACATTGGAAAGATGTAGCAAACAAGAAGAAAGGATGATGAAAGTGTCGTTGCTTGCTCATGAGCCATGAGGTGAACTCTGATTTTGAGGTGTTTTGTCGCTGGCTTGAGGTCATAACCTTTTTAAGTCCCTTGTTGCTAACTTACAGAAATAGGATCAATATTTGAAAGTTCACTTGAAATATTGACAGCATGCTTCAACCTGAACTTTCTTCCTACTTAAAGGGTCAGGTTTCCGAATTATTCAAGTCGTGTTTTGAGATTTTTAGTGCTGCACAAATTACTGAAGGGTTTTCCCCTTGGTGGGTGGTTTTGAAATATTACGCGTCTTGTAGATGACACCTACCATGGCGGGAGGGGGGGAGCTTATACAATATTTGTAGGTCTCTCTTCGTAGGTCTCAAAGAAATAAAGTATAAATATTGGTTTTGATCCAGAATTTTGTATGAAGTACAGAGTAGGATCGTGTTTAAACGATTGATAACGTGTGACATTAGTGAATTGATCGCTCCCATGGGTCTATTTGTCTCTCCACCCCTTGTTTTCAGTTCTCCTCCTTCGATATTAGCTCTATCCAAGTTTTCACGTTATTTTTCTGAACACGTCTTGGAAAACGCCTGCTTGCATATGATATTATAGTTGTTAGTTTCATCGGTCTTTCGATTAAATTCATATTTGATCACAATCACCGTTTATTCATCTGGAAAACAGAACAAGAGAAGATTTCTATCTGAAATGTGATTTTTCTGTTTTGCAATTTTCATATCGTGCCGTTCAAACTGTTCAGGACTAGTTATTGACCCCGGATAGAATTGCTCGGATAGAAGACATATCTCCTCAATCTACTGTGTTGTCTGTCCTTGGTGGTTATAATATAGTTAAGTCAGTAATCAAATAAGGGAAAGAATTGAAAAGATGAGACTCGGGGAAAAGAAAGATGAAGATTGGATCATGTCCCCAATGAATCAATTCAGATTGCCTGTAACCGATGAGTCTTAACTACAAGAGCCATATGAAATCCAGATTTTAATCAACATTAACCGATTGGAGAGAAGAAAAAAATCTCACTAGCTTTTTCACTTTTTTTCTATTACAACAGTGTGAGTTTTATTACAGATTTATAGCTTTTGGAGCTGGAATCGTAGAAGTAATTTCGTTGAAAATTAAGGTCGGAAAAAACGTATGAAATCATCCAACAGACTTGTGTAGGCCTGCGTTTCTCTCTCTTTCTTTATGTCCTCCCCCCTCTGTTTCCTTCTCTCTTCCCAGATATATCAAAATAAGTGCCCTAAAATTTTTTGAATTTGTTCGTGCATGGAATGCGTTCTCATCTTTTCTCCCCCACACTATCATTTCACTATCCTCCTCATCACATTCGCATGGGTGCCAACTTTAATTATCGTTTGCCTCTCAGAGTGTTTAATCCTAACATCTAAATTCGGTGTCCAAAGATCTATGGGTGGTAATTAGCAGTTGTAAAAAAATCCTTTACAAAGACTGAATGATCAACGTTGCAGGATGGAAAGAGCAACACTTTAGGGGAGGGTATCATTGCCACATGAGTCGAAAAACAAATTTAACGTTAGGACCCGATTATCAAATTCTTCCCCTCTTATGTAGTCCTCACACTTACTATTGTACTCAGCTTTAATTCTGATTCAGTACAGTTTTAAGACAGGAGGTGATGGATGATCTGGCTATTTTTTAGGGTGCACATGGACCTCCAACTGTTTTGTGCCAATAAGTCGTTCAGCTGGTGAAAGAAGTTCTGCATAAAAATTTGGTCGATAGTCCCACCCTTTTTCACGACCACAGCTTAAACCAGTATTTTACATATTTCTAGTATCAACTAAAGTAGAAAACTGAAGGGTTTAGGGCAGAAGTGGAGAACCTATGGCACGCAGAAGAATTTTACTGGCAAACCTTTTCTGAAATTCAAAGTTAACTAATGAATATCATCATTTTAAAAGGGTCGGCCCTCCACTCCCACAAAGTGACCCCCAGCAAGAATAATTGCCCGCCCTTGTCGTAAACTATGTGATTTTGATGTTTTCGAGAAAAAGACTGATAACCAAAACCTATATAAAGCCAAAGCAATCTATTGGTGGGATTTCCATTTCTTGTAACAAACCGGAAATAGGAGCACCCTCCTGTATCTCCTCCCAGCAGAAATAGGTTCCCCACCCCTGGGTTAGGGCATTATAGACTCTGTCCAACATTTCAGTTATTAATCCTTTTGACTACTCATTATTTATTCTTTCAATTTGTCCTAGTCACTGTTTGCACACTCGTATTTGAATTTTCCATTTGGATAGAGAGATGACCCAAGTGGGGGGAATAGTTTAATGTTCTCCATGGCTTAGTGGTAACGTGATGGACTCGTCAGTTCGTCTACTATGCCAGGGGTGTCAAACATGCGGCCCTAGAAGCCTAGAGTTTCAACCCTCACAACCGATATCATGTAGTACAGTGATACCTCGACTTACGAGTTTAATTCGTTCTGTGACTGAGCTGGTAACTCAAATTGTTCCTATGTCAAATTATTTTTGTTCATAGAAATTAATTAAAAAAAGGCCTTTAGTCCGTTCCAGGGCCAAAAACACCCTATGTTTCCCATGCTATAATTCCTGCAGAGTGCTACTCGATGAGTTAGGTCACGTCTTCTTCAGTAACATCCAAGCCCATAAACTTTCCAAGGGACACGCTCCCACCACTGCCACTTTTGTTTCAAGCCTTTGATATCCCATTCAGACACAGCCTCAGACCACATTCTTACATGCAGAGGTGAAAGTCCTTCTTGTAGCACCCTGCTAGGCCATATCTATAATTAGGAGGCTCTGTCACATCAAAGCAGTGACCGAATTAGTGCTTGGTGAAGAATTCCTTGAAATTAGAATTCATCAGGATAGATTTGAGGTTTGATGGGTGAGAAGATGCATTATCCAGGATGACAAGGGCTTGTAGGGGTAGATAATTTTCTTAGAGATTTCTAATTATTGGTGGTGTGTGAAGCTCACCCATAACTCGAATTGTGGCTTGCATCTCAAATCAACAAATTGACCAAGTGATAGCTCGTATCTCGAAAAACTCGTAAGTTAGGCAGTCTGCTACTCAGAGGCGTAATGATAGGGGGACAGTTGCCTCCCTCGGCATAGTTGGAATGGGGTGCCATGTACCATGATTTGATTAAATTCAGACTATTGTTAAATACCATATCGGCAATTGTCTTGGTACTTTGTAAAGAAAAAAGGTGAACACTGCATGGCCTTCATGACAGCACACATGTTACGATGTGGCCCTCGGAGTCCCACGAGTTTGACATGCCTGTCTTCTTTCGGGCTGGAGATGCTTTCCGTCAGAGGAGGGTGCGGCTGTGGTTCAGTATGGTATGTGTACTTCATTTTTACATTGAGTAAAATATACGTGGAAATCGGCTTTGTTATCCACATGGAAACTGTTCAAATGCATAGTTCATAATGACTGTTATTAAACGGAGGATTCATATCTGGTATAGTTTTGATCAGAGATAAATATAACGTTATTATATAACGGTCCCAAGAATGCGCGTAATGGGAGGCCCTAATGATCTCCTTGACCTTGTTTAACTGGTTAAAGAGAATGTAATAAATGGTTTTATAGTTACTTTTAGTTGCGGTATAGTGGTACGTGATTTCTTAGCTTGGATGATTATTATTGGTCAAATGATTTGAAGTGATTCTGGGTGATGTATTATATGCGCATTTCAGCCTTGGAATTTTTCCTCTTAACTCATTGTATTTCTTTTATACGAAACTTATTTGATGTAGGACCCTTTCTGCCGACTATAAAAACCGTCCGACAACTACCATTTTTCTCGTCTGCCATTACGAAAACTTCATTCTTCTTCTTCTTATTTTGAATATATGATAAATAAGAAAAGTTTTGAAGATGGAAGTAGGTTAGATTTTTATGTGTTTACATTTAGGGTCACGTATTTGAGCTTTATAGTAAGTCATTGTATTGTGTATAAAGTAGGAAAAAAACACACACACGTCTATGCAAAGTAAAAGAAAGTATTTTTTTTCTCCTTTTCTACTTTTCCTTCGTGTATTATGTATACGACCGTGGTTGAAAATGCAAAATAACGTCAAACAAAGGCGAGAAAAAGAGTGAAAAAGTCAAGAGAAATAAAATAAGAGCACTACCACGAAATTACTTATAACGGGATCATTAAATTCCCGTTGCAAAATTTAAATAGGAGAAACCTAGACGTATTGTGCTATTAAAGAACTTGAAAAAGGATACAAAAAAATCGTATATATCTCCTACAATTCCGATTTGAGTTTATTGTTCATTGTATCAGTAGAGTTGAAGTAGAGAAGGATGGATTGGAATTAAAATAAAATTCACCTGAAATGTAAATGTCGCGACTCCCTGACGTCATGCAGGCAATAATTTTCCACCCTATGTCGTAAAGCATCTTATTACGATATGCAAATAGCAATAGAAGAAGAGAGGAAACGTTTTGCGCAAGTCAAATTCGTGTCATCTTTATACCAATATGTGCTTTGCCTGTCCTTTAACGTCAACTTGTGTATTTTTCAATTTCTAGTCAACTTGGTTATTATGTAAACATTGCTACTAACTACAGTTAAACATACTCAAAACATGTTAAGTAACCAGGCATCTCTTTATGCAGCTTCTACAATTTTGAGTACCGAATTTCAGTGAAATTGTTGAACCCGTTGTATAAAAACAAAAGAAATGTATATTGACTTGGAGGTAGTGATATTATATACATTTTTAGAGGATAGAGTGGCGTGTACTTTTCAAAAACAAAAAATGTAGAGCCTAAAGATATGTAATTCACTGTGTCCTAATGCATGAACCGGTAATGGAACCCTTTTACCGTCATTGATAACTTTTGCTTGACGTCATCGCCTGTAGCATTGGATGCCTCCAGTAACTGATAGTTCAGTGCCAAATGGGTAGACCAGACGACATTACTCTGAATGTCACATTTGGGAAGTGTGACAAGTGTTTGTTGTTGTTTATGGTTCCTGATCTATTCAAAATATTCTTTTGCTTCTGAATCAATCCTTAAGATCAGTGGCGTCACTAGGGGGTGCGGGCCGCACCGGGTGATACCACTCGCACCATGAGAAATGGGGTTACACCAAAGCAGGAAGGAGCGGTGAATTGCGTTGGACACAGCAGTTCTCGTCTGATCACTGAAGTTAAGCAATACAATCCCAGCTAGTACTGACATGGGGGGGGGGGGGCGCTTGGAAAAAATTGGGGACTGCTAATACCGAAGAATCGTCGCATTCGTGTAATATCTGTGCAGTCTCTGCATTAGAACTACACTGTGGATGGGGCTCTAAATGACCTTCTAGTTGAAGGGCCCCAAAACACCAAAAAAACAAACAACAAAAGCAGAAGAAGCGGCTTTTTTCCGGAGAGAGGGGGGTGACACCAACCCTAGCGACTCCACTGCTTAAGATGTCCATACAGGATTATCATCCTTGTTATGTATTAGTCATTTTCCTTTCCATTACACCGGTTTTAACCTTTGTAGTTCCAAAATTGTAGTTTGCAAAGCTGTGAGTTCCAGTAATGCTGGGCTTTGCAATACAATTTGTAACAGTCGTTTTTGTTTTACTTTGTGCCACCATAGTTGCAAACGCTTTGATTTTTTTGTAAGTAACCGATGGTAGCCACTTACCACCACTATCAACTAAGGCATCCAGTAACTGAGCAATTTGCTCACTTGAAAGGCTGAGCGCTAACCTCTGTGCGATCAGTTACTGGAAGCACCCATTGTCGATGCACTGCAGTCTGTAGCGATATCTTACTATTACACTAACTGGTTGGGGAGTAAGCCGAGCAGCCATAACAAGCTGAACCCTTAGGAGGCTGCTCGCGGGAGAGAAGGAGGCAGGTGTAGGGGATGTAGGACAAGGGAAATTTGCAGCACCCAACGTTCTCTACCAAACCAACCATGTTGGCATTAACGTGGGTTTGCGTTGCTTAACTTCAGTAATCTCACGAGAACTGGTGTGTCCAATGCAACGTGACCGCACTGTCTGCATCTTACACAACTTATGATGCTATTATGTGTCGTAGTGTTTGTATCTGTGTCTTCTTTTATCCCGTGCACTCTTTGCAGATGTAATGTCAAGAAAATGCTGCACTTCACTAACTAGACTAAAAGATGCTTCACTTTTGGGTGAAGCCAAATTGCTGCTCAACTGTACGTAGGCATTAAAGACACACAGACTTTCTTTCTGGATAGTGTTTCAAAAGATGCCTAGCGACTAGGGCCGGTTTTAATACTTTTGACGGCGTAGTTCCCTCAGATTTTTCTTACAGCTTTACGCTGTAAAAGTGCGCTTCAGCAAACACATTTTAAACAAGGACAACTTCGCTGCATAATTTCTTGAAGTTGTAAAAATGCACCCGTGATACTTAGAGGGAACTATGTTTTGGGTTGCTCTAGGGGTTTCGTCCCTTGGAGACTCATAGGCGAACTGATGGATGATGGATTTTCAGCAGTTACCAACCAATATATTTCAGGGTTTTCGCTGATCACAGGAAAATGAGTTTTGTCAGAAGGGTTGACAGAAACATCCTGTGTGGGTCTCGCGGTATGCTGTAACATCCGCGATATCTCTTCGGCCTTAAGAAGCGATTGAAAGTACTGTGGGATTCGAGCAAGAGCCAGTCATTTAACTTGCCACCATACGAGATTTCAGGTGTGATTGACAGTCATCAAAGGGGTTCCCCGCCAGCGGTTTCAGGGGAAAATTGTAATGTGAAATTTAAATTAAGGTTCCCTCTGTGCCCTTCTATTTTATCCTGTAGAGCACTGAATACTCGACCCTGGTTCTGGTGGCCTATGAGTCTGTTAAAGATTCTGATGTCTTTTTAATGAGAAGACCTCAACTTCTGATGGGTTAAAATTAAAATATTACCGCATACTGAACCTAATTTTCTTTTAATTTTGTGTGCAGAAAGGAATTCTTATATATATAGTAATGCGATTATCAGATTTTGGTGGACTTTTCAGTTGGCCAGCTACACTCAGGTGACACCAACCCTAGCGACGCCTCTGTATACAACAGCAATTTATGCCCTACAACAAGAAAAAATACCAATGCGAATCATGAGTAATTCACAAGAGAACAGGAATATTCAACACTGACATTGTAGGATAGTGCCGAAAATGAGGCATATAGGGACTATGGTCACCTCTAACAGACACACACAGGTTGCATAACGAGTCACCATGCTGTTTATGAGACAGTGAGAATATTCAGTGGATTGATTGGCCGGCCAGAGCTCCAAACCTGATTCCGATTAAACATGTACGGGATGCACTTGGGAGGGCAATGGGGAGCGCCAAATTGCTTAGGACACCCCAGTTCTCGTCTGATCACTGAAATTAAGCAACGCAACCCTAGCTAGTACTGACGTGGGTGGCCGGTTGGGGAAACTGGGTACTGCTAAAACCCAAAAATCGTCGCTTTAGTGTAGTGTCTGTGCAATTTCTGCATTAGAACTGCGCAGTGGAGGGGGCTCCTTGTAGTTGAGTTGTCCTTGTGGTAGTTGACGGGTCCTAAAATACCTACAAGCAAGGGTGCGGGAATGGGTGCAACTGTCTCATAATCAATATGATGACTTCTGAGTCTACTGTGTAACTCGTATGTCTGTTGGAGGTGATCATATTCAATATTAGCCGCATTTTCAGCACCTTCTTGCAATGTCCGTTTCGACATTTCTGCTCTCATGTAAATACTCATGATTTTGCAATGGTTTTTTTCCTTGTTGTAGGGGCGTAAATTGCTGTCGTATATTACTCCGGTTCCTTACCAAAGTTTACTAAATTCTGACCAGTGGTTTTTGAGAAATTTCAAGAAATGTGTTTATTCTCTTAATTTTGAACATGAGTGCATGTAAAGCTGACTCTGTTTTTGTATATAAAAATACGACTCTCGGATGACCTCATAACAGTCGCTTGTACTTGATGCTTCCTACATATCTAGAAAACTAATTACGTTTGCAAATTAATTTTATTTATTAATAACATAAAAAATTTGTTATGACTTTAGAATAATTTATTATACACTATTCTAGAATCTGAGATGAAAATTTATTCTAGCGAAAAATTCGAGCTTTGAACCGAAAGCTGCATAATTTCTGCAGTTGGAAACTCGAAGATGAGATGAACGGGAACAATTCCAAGTCTTTTTCTTCCTCTTAAATTGCTTTTTGATAGGTCAATGGTTGAGTGTTTGCGTCTCGTGTTTTAAACTAAGAAATGTTATAGCATGACCTCTTGAGTTATTTGCAGGCGCCAGTAGATATCCTAGCACTGATATTAAGGGGCGTGGAGAGCAACCATGCATTTGAGGTGCATTACTAAAAAACGGTTGCTCAGAAATAGAGAGAGAGATGTGAAACAAATGCGGACATCTCAAGGTCTTTAGGTCGAACTGGCTTCAAATGAAGGACTACAGATTCCATGCATCCACCTTGTGACTCTGGTTCTTGTTCTAACCTTTAACATCCCCAACACTGAAAAAAAGGAGACCAAATTTCTGTAACTGAATGGTTGATGAACATTTTGCTGCATCGTGTGTTGGTTTGTACGTGTGGTACGAGTGGCCGTATTGTGTTGGGCACAGCAGTTCTCGTCTGATCACTGAAGTGAAGAAACGCAATCCCAGTTAGTACTGACATGGGTGGCCGCTTGGGAAAACTGGGTACCGCTAGTATCCAAAAATCGTCGCATTAGTGTAGTGTCTGCGCAGTCCCTGCATCAGAACTACACAGTGGACGGGGCTCTCTAATGACCTTGTAGTTGAAGGGCCCTAAAACACCAACAAACAACTGATCACTGAAGTTAAGCAATGCAACCCCAGCTAGTACTGACATGGGGGGGGGGGGCACTTGGAAAAATTGGGTACTGCTAATACCCAAAAATCGTAGCATTCGTGTAATGTCTCTGCATTAGAACTACGCAGTGGACGGGACTCTAATGACCATTGTGGTTCAAGGGCCCTAAATCACCAACAAAACAAACAAATGTACGAGTAGAATGTTTTTATGATTCTGCGGAATCTCATCTTTGGCTGCAGCACCGAATTAGGGCATTTATCGCCTCTAGACCGATTGAATAGAATGGGACCTCAAAGAAGGAGTCTCAAATACCGAAACCGCCGCCCAACTATGGGTTTGGAAATTTGGGTGTTACGGCCCTTATAATTTGCTCTAACAATCACAATTAAAATTCATGTGTAGTTAAATTCGTCGTCCCAACGGCTGTCATTCGCCCTTGCATCAGTTTTCTATTGTCTTAAAATTTAATAAGTTTCTTGAAGGTCTTATTCCTACTTAGTAACGGATGTGTCTACCCCACTGATATGTAGGACCTAAGCGTATTTAGAGTTATTTTTGCCTGACACAAGGCACTATGCTTTTTCGATTAACTGGTGGTGTCAGTCGCTGGATATGAGTTGATCCAGGCTGATAATATTGATTTCTCCAGGCTGGTAAAAAGGCACTCAAGTACTTAAGTCAAGAAGTATAGGAACTTATGGCTATAGTGCATCATTTGTTGTTCAAGATGTCACTTGAATTTCACAAAACCTTTTCTACGTTGTAAGTGGTGGGATGGCAGCTAAATCTGCGTGAGAAGTTGCTGTTAGCATAACGCTAGTCGTTTAAAATGGTTAACTTTGCTTATCCTATCGTTTGTAGTCAGTGACGTGTAAGCCTTCTGTATATTAGTGCTTTGCACACTTCACATGGCATGCAGGAATCTCTGCACTGCGATTAGACTTTAAAAACATGTTTACAGAACTAGAATAATAATCCTCTCAAGTCTTGGACAGCCCTGGGTTGGTCATGACACCGAAGGATTTGTAGAGACCCAGTTAAATAGTAGTCAATTTGTGTTTTGATAAAGCTGTTGTATTACATGTTACGTTTATCGATTGCTTTTGTAAGATGAAAATTTGATGAAAATCCCTCTTGATTTCAAGTCTGCAATAATCCTACTCTGCGTTTGACGATTTCTTAGTATCTTGCATTATAAATTAATAACTAAATCACAAAATATAGATTTTGATAACGGTTTTTGTTTTCAAACGAAAAAAAAAAAACAAACACACTGAAAATGAGATCGGCCAAAAAATGTATAGATACTTTAGTGTCCAGCTGATGTGAAAATTATAATTGTCGCTGCTACTAGTACATTGCACAGGGCAGATGTGGGAATTTGACCCCCCCTCCCCCACATAAGTGATGCTAACAGAGCAGAGGGAGAACTGTATTATTTTGTCGTGGTCATAAATCTTTTTTTAGTGCAGGAGTGAGTTGAAGTGCAAAGGGCTCCTGCGATTGTGTATCTAACTATCCACTTCTTTCAGTACCTAGTCATGGTGGGTATAAAACTTTTATTGTTGTGTGCAACACGTGGTCAAAATAGGTGGGACACCTGTGCCGCACTTTCAAGTTCATAAATGGTGTGGGCAAAAGGAGTACTTTGTGGTGCAATGTATAACCTACCAGTCATAAATTGCAGCCCGGTAGCCGTTTTTATGTGTCCTCTTTACCGGTAAGAAAATGAGATATGTTACGTAGGAGAAATACCTTGCCACCACTTACAAAAGAAGCACGAAAAGTCGGGGGAGCGGCTGTATTGCGTTGGACACACCAGTTCTCGTCTGATCACTGAAGTTAAGCAATGCAGCCATAGGTGGCCGCTTGGGAAAACTGGGTACTGCTAATACCCGAAAATCGTCGCATCAGCGTAGTGTTTGTGCAGTCTATATATCAGAACTATGTAGTGGACGGGGCTTTAATGACCTTTTAGTTGAAGGGCTCTAAAACACAAACGAAACAAAAATGAAAATTCGGGACATTAATATGAGATTAATTTTCAATAAATATTGTATGATTTAAAAGCTTTATTGTTTGTTTTATTACTATATACGAGGGCTATTTTCTTTTCAAGGTCCGTTCAGTTGCAAAATGGAAACGACAGTGAAATTCAGTGTTTTATTTGGAACATGTAGGTCCACATTCCAGCTATTTCTCTAGATCAGCGGTCTTCAAACTGTGTTCCGCGGAACCCCACGGTTCCACAATACATCTCTGAGGGTACCGCGAGTCAAAATGAAATTCGTTAGCAGCTGCAAGATGTACTTTTCTAAAGGTGGGATGGGGTTCCTCCAAAACATCTTACAGTTCTAAGGGTTCCGTGAGTCGACAAAGTTTGAAGACCACTGCTTTAGGTAGTCATCTCGCCGACTGAGACATTTGCCCTAGAGTGGTAGCAACTTTTCTATGCCCCTTGTCATTGAAGGTAGCCGCTGGTCCTCTCGGCCAACTCTGTACACTGATCTGCAGCTCGTCTGAGTCAAATTTCTGCCCTCCTAACTAGCGTTTCGGCACCCAACATAGTCTGGACTTTGCTCTCTCCGACTTCCATCTCTTTGCTAACATGAAACGCTGGCTAGGAGGACAGACGTTTGAGTCAAATGAGCTGCAGACCAGCCAGTGTACAGAGTTGGCTGAAAGGACAGGCGGCCACCTTCAATGACCAGGGTATAGGAAAGTTGCTACCACGCTAGGACAGTCGCGGAGGTTACTATCTAGAGAAATAGCTGGAATGTGTACCTACATGTTCCACATCAAAAAACACTTTCGATTTTCACTGGGGGTTTCATTTTGCAACCGATCGGATCTTGAAAAAAGAATATCCCTCGTAATTAGTTGGACTAAATTTTAGTGACGGGTCATTGGCAGTAGAACAACAACATTTCTTCGAGGGAGAGCTATGGTGGGTTAGAACTCATTCGGCGGTGGACTAGATCCCATGAGGCCAAATTCCGTGTGTGTGGGGGGCCCAGATGCTGTGAGCTCTTAGCCCCTTCATTTTATACTTGCTCGATATTATATTATAAGCTATGCAATTAATTTCCAAATGTTTTAACAATTTTTATGATGACTAAATGCAAATAGTGGAAAATTTGTAATGTAAGTGATGTTTTGGGATTTATTAGTAAAAAAAAGATTCAAATTACTCATTTAATTAAGAATTAACGTCTGATATTGATTAAGACATGCATAAAAGCACAAGACTTGCTTGTCAATAGCGAGCGGCATAGCTGTACAGGTTATTGTGTCACCTTGGAAATTGGTAAATGAAAAATTGATTATTTCGAAATTGCGCTGTGGGTTATAAAAATCCAATTCACTCTGTTATTTTCACTAATTAAAGGCCGTCGCTATTCTTCAGGTAGAGAGTACACTTTGTGAATTAATATGGTGTTGTTGTTTCAAAAGTAAAATTGTGGGATCTAAGAAACCAGAGTGTATTGATTGTTAGTAATATCATTTGCTCTCCTTTTACGTCTATGGCGTGGAAACCTGATATTGACACGACAGACTAATGATGAAGCACAATACAAACTCTGTGAATGATTGACGTCTGTTAGTTTAACGTCAGCTGCCGGTTACATAATGTTACGTCTCGGTAATGTGATTTCGATTAGTATAACAAAGTTTCAATTCCCCTATTTTAACGTCGAGCGGTAGGTTTAGTCTTGGCCCTGGTCAAAGGCCTTCAGATACTACCAGTTGAAGAAAACAATGTGGCGAACTGCTTGTCATACAGTGGCTTAACAGTTGTCCCCTGACGCAGCTGCCAGGAGAGGGCGATTTGTCATGTTTTCTTTGAAATTATACAACGTAAGGGAGCGCCGAGGCGCTGTTACCTCGACGCAAGGGACGAGCTTCTGCTTCCTGAACAGGGAGAAAATATCATTGCGCCGACTAAATTCGTCAACAACCAGTGGATCGCCAGTTGTAGTTTTCACCCGGGAACTAAACATCCTAGGTAGGCAATCGTTTTGTCGATAAATGGAAGTGTAGGCCCCCCCCTCGAGCGAGGAGCCTCAGTTTCAGGCCGAAAAACCAACGTCTTAGCAGGTCGTGGTAAAGAAAAGCAGACCAAAGTTGGACAGCAGCATCAAACACTGCGAACTACATTGCCAGGTGAAATTCTTTTCACCGGCCCCCTGACATCGCACAGGATCACTTAGGGGCGCACTTATACGATGAAAGTTCCACCATTTATCATTTTAGCACATCAACAACAGAGTACTGCAAAAAACCTCTCCACCACTCCCTGAATCGAACTTCTGTCCACAGGCAATAAAAGGCTGAGCTTTACCAGGGGCATTTTAAGGGGGATAAATATTCACTCTAAATCTTAATTCAATATACGTTGTGTTGATACTGAGTGTCCGACTCCTGTCATCCTGGTTTAGTTGAAGAAGGGGGGATGTAATTTAATGTATAAGATGGTGATAAATTCGGATGTACCCATAGAATCAATGCAGGGTGGTTGAAGTGGATACAGGCAAGGCGTGGTTAGGCCTCGGCTACAGGGTAGTGGTTAGGCCAGCTATACTATATGGCTCAGAGTGTTGGAATGCTGCGTTAGATGAGTGGGGTGTCGAGAGCAGATGGAGCGGCGAATTGCGTTGGACACGCCAGTTCTCGTCTGATCACTGAAATTAAGTAGTGCAACCCCAGCTAGTAGTGACATGTGTGGTCGCTTGGGAAAACTCTGTACTGCTAATACCCAAAAATCGTCGGATTAGTGTAGTGTCTGTGTAGTTTCTGCATAAGAACTGAACTGTGGACGGGGCTGTAATGCCCTTGTAGTTGAAGGGCCCTAAAACACCAACAAACAAACAAAGAACAACGAGAGCAGATGGAATTAGGAATGAGTATGTTAGAGGTAGCTTGGGAGTGGGAGACATCGCCGAAAAGAAGATGGAATAGACTGAGGTGGTATAGGCGTGTAACGCGGAGCTCGTTAGGCCCATTACGAGGATCCAGGTCATTAGAGGCATCAGGGGAAGGGAAAGATCAAAGCAGAATTGTAAACACTCGAACGTATGGACGGGGACCTGGTGGGAGATAGGCAGGAGTGGAGGGCTAGAATCCGCAGATGTGACCTTGTCACGGGCGGGATAAGTGTAGGATTATATAATAAGTTGGTGCCTAAGTGTTCCCAAAATGAGATGCTGCCTTTTCAATGCATGCGAAATGAAGTTGACCACTAAAAAGATGAAAATTTCTTTAAGTAATAATATCGATTCTGTTTGTGACGTCATTAATCGAGGTGCATCTTTTAGGACAAATATGCTGGAAAAACGTTGCACATAACCAGTGAGGTTCAAATTTTCAGTTTATGTACAGGCACTTGGGAGGCGTTTAGTCAGTTGGGGCGCAAATTGTGAAATATTTTGAGTGTGTATTTTTTTTGCCATTAAAATATCTGATTATATTTAGTAGAGACTTGTATGGTTGTGTGAGTACCTCTAAGCGTTCTCCTTTCCTCTAACCCCTTAATTTC
This sequence comes from Trigoniulus corallinus, assembly GCA_013389805.1. NCBI lineage: Eukaryota > Metazoa > Arthropoda > Diplopoda > Spirobolida > Trigoniulidae > Trigoniulus > Trigoniulus corallinus. Next base: position 10,068,784 of record JAAFCE010006156.1, read on the forward strand.
TAGGAGTTGATGAAACGTGTTTGGTGATAGTGATAGACGCGTTGGATGTCTGTCTGAGACGTTTACGGATTTATAGATTAAAGTTCTAACGAGGCATGACACATGATATTGTAATATAAATGTAATTTGACACCCGTTAAAAAAAAGAAATAGATGGATGGCTCGCCTTACTGTAATGTGGCAACACATCCTCGCACATCTAATAACCTTAAAATTATGATTGGGATTATTTTCTGCGATAAAATAATCGAGCAAGAAAACAACTTTAGGTGCATGAAATATGTATGAAAGTGTAAGGTTCTTTTTTGCTTCTCTCGTTTTTGGTTGTCACATGTGTGATTAAATACTTGAAATATTTAGAAGAAATCCTGTGTCGAACATAGTCATGTGTGCTTGTCAGCATAAAAAAATCAATTCAATATTTGTATACATTTTTGAATTACTCCTAGTTCCTTACATCTCATTAAATTGCTAGATAATTATATTACATTAATGATTTGGCAATAATATGTACGTAGTTGAAAGTGATGCATGCGAACACAGCATATTGCAAGACTGAATCTGGAAAACGCCTCCGATGGGGCCTAGGCCAAAAGGATTACTTGGGCTCAGAACGTTGAAATAATGACTCAATTATGGATATGCAAATATAGAACTATTATATACTTGTGGCCCTAGACCTGGGCTCAGTGGCGTTGCAAGATATACCGTCCCGTAAGGGCTACCCTATAGGACCCTTAGACAATCTACTGGATGTGGAGGAGGCTCAGAAAATTTTTGAACATCAATAGCTACTCTGCCATTATCAAGAAGAAATAGATTTAGATGGTTTCCATATGGGATCCATTTTCATTTCATGAATTTCTAACATCCCACAGTATTTTGATTAATAAAGTTGAAGCGCATTTTTGGAAGCCCTGGACATTTCAGTCTGCTTGATGTGCAGTATGAAATTGATATCACTTTTGTGACTTCAGTAAAGCAATGTCCTCGAAACCAACCCCCGCCATGTCCGTTTATTTACGTAGTTCCCTAGCTTTTAGGGATGTTCCTTTGCGGAAAGCATACAGCATCAACTTATATAATGCAGTGTATATGGAAGGGCCGAAAATTGAAAACACATAGACAGGGTCGGACTGCACAGAGAATTTTGCTTGAGGAAAAGCAACAAAAGGGCCAACAACTAAATGAAATATTAACTACAGTTATCCCACTTAGTGACGGCCCATTGAGAGTCAAGTGACGGCGACGCAGCCCACCAGGGAATGCCCGGCGGCTGGGCCGCCTCAATCCAGAAGCTCAAGGGATTACCACATCGACGGCATGTGTCTTATCACCTCTTTTGACTTGAAAGGGTAGGGCAGTGAAGAAGAGCCATGCCAATAGAATGCAAGTAGCCAAGATGCCAATGCTGCGGTAATGCGGTACATGAGTGACGTGTCGAGAGCTGATAGAATTAGGAATGAGTATATTCGAGGTAGTCTTGGGGTGGTGGTCATTGCCGAAAAAATTAGGGTGAATAGGTTGAGGTGGTATGGACACAATGAGAAGAGGAGAGGAGCTCGTTAGGTCCATTTCAGGAATGCAGGTGGTCGGAAGCACCCGGGGTAGGGGGAGATCAAAGCAGACGTGGGAGCTGGTTGTCTGTAAAGGTATTGGCAGTGTGTGGGGATGAGGACCTGGTGGAAGATAGACGGGAGTGGAGGGTTAAAATTCGCAGACCCGAACCTGCCACAGGCGGGATAAGGGTATGATGGTGATGTATGTGAGGGTATGCCGGCCTACCCCCACTGTTTCTTCCAAAAATATTTTACCACTAGCGAAAAAACGCTGCGGCGATTATTGGAGGGCGGCGATTATTACTTTTTTGGCCCTGATTGTGCGGCGCCTAATAGAGGGCGGCTGTTATTGGAATAAATGCGGTATGTACACACCCACACGGAAGTACAGTATATAAAAAAGAGCAACACTCGCCTTTTTCGCAGAAGGAGCCTTCAAAATCGATGTGTCTGCAGTCACAAATCGCGCCATAGTCTGTACTGATACATATTCCTCCATGTTGACACGGATCTTGATGTTCACACATGTCCATTTTATTAGTACGAACTCCATTGGATTCTTGCAAATCTTGTCTTTTACTGGAACCTTCCGAATCGACAAACATCACATTGCGTATGGATCCCCGAAATCTCGGTTCGAAATAAACAGATGGCAACGCTAATAAGGGTAACTTGGATGCGTACCATCCTGGTAATCCTCCCATATAAATGAAACTATTACTTGAATAATTTCCAAATTTTAATTCCGTTCCTCTGACGGGCCTTGACACTCTGTTGCCATCTACCGTTAATTTGGTTTCATTTTGTAGCCGTTCAATTTCTACATTGTGCCATTTATTATCATTAAGATTTTTGCCCACTGCAATAATGGAGGCGCCGCTGCCTAAATTGTATCTTAATCTTAACACTCCTTCTACTAATTTTAATTCGAAGAAATCAAAGTGACCACCGTCATCTGTATACATTAGTAATCCATTCGGTTCTTCAGTCTTGAAGCCAAATTCAAAGGACCCGTTTATTATCAGGCGCCATTTACGAAATTGGGCATATGACGTTGGAGATCCTTCTAATACGAATCCGGAATTGAGTCGGAAATAATGAAATATGATTACTAAGAAGAAGATATTAAAAGTGTTACTTAAAACGCGAGCCATCATTGTTGCTGACGTGGGTTCAAGTCTTAAGACCCCCAGTCACGGTATATTATGGGTCATTCAAATAGTTGCAGTTGATGTTTTTTAAGATCCCTGCACGAATTTCCGACACTTAACAATGTAGGAGGAATATTTGTTGATCAAAATTTGAAAATGTTTCAAGGATGTTGTAACAGGTGCTTAATGTGTCACATCATCCGTGTGCTCGTCATCTGGATACTGAGATGTTGTCATAGTCTGACAGATCGACGACCCATTCAATGGTATTGTTGTTTTTGGTAGTGACGATGGTGACTTAGGGTGGTACTGCTGAGTTTGCCTATTTTATACTCGATTTAACCAATTGAAAATCTTTTCCTCTTCATGTTTACCACATTAAAGTGAGTTTCTTATCTGTACACACCAAGAAGTGTTGGAGTGTTGACAAAATTGTACACCCAATATTTGAGAATCGACTACTTCGTGTTGCTGGTGTTATTCGACTTTAAACTTGATTGTAGGAGGTTCTTTGCTTCTTTTGTAATTGATCTAAACCATAAAGGAATGAGAAAAAAGAAACGTTAGAAAAGCACACTACACGGCAAATCAGAAAGACATTTTCTTTTTTAAAATTTTAGAAATATTTCTTCTGACAGAATTAAAATAATGCACTTGAGAATTGAACCAAGATACTTTGTCTGCTGTAATTAAAGGATTTATGAAAGCGACTGGTTCAGTCAGAATTTAGGTGTCGTTTTTATCGTCATGGGCCGTTATTGTCAACCTGATGATGTGAGACGTATAAAGGGAGTCCTATGTCAGGACTTGGTTACACTTAAGTATGGTAAAATGCATTGGATTTCTTCCATTTAGTGGTGTCCCAGGCTGAGCACTTCAGTAGCAAGAGGACTTGTTATACACTCTTGAAAGAAGAAAGTGTCCCTACTTGTGCTCCTACTCTCACTGTGCCACTCTTGCCCCTAATTGTACCCGTGCCACTCTTGTCCTTACTTGTAGCAGTACTTCTTTTGCCCTTACTCGTGCCCGTGCTTCATCTGCGCTTTCTCGTACCCGTGTTTCTGTTGCCGTTACTCGTGCCTGTGATTCTCTTACCAGTACCCTTGCTGTCGTCGCTTTGTTCTATGGTGCCATTACCAGGACCCAATCTTTGCAGTCAGCCACCCAGAATAATAACGTGTTTGACCCATAAGATTAGTGAAATAGGCCCTTGGGAAAGTGAGGTCTTACGTATTGAGGTTGATCGCCCAAGGCTGCACAGGTCGCGGTCTTAGGAAAACGTGAGCACTGATGAACACGAACGACAAGCTGCATATACGAATTTTTATTCTAGAGTGAGCAGTCAGGAGATGACTAGGAGCTTCCCTCCAGAGTGCTGTCCTGCGACCAGCTATCTGTGTAAACTGACTGGATAAAGAAGGGTTCCTCTCATCTCCCAAGTCTGCGAATACATATAGATGATGGGTCACTGACCAGCAACTAACCAGGGGGTAGTACACGGTTGCGGCCCACACAATCGATACCATGTAGTACTTATGCGGCCTGCCACTCAGAAGCGTATTGAGAGGGGGACAGTAGCCCCCGGGTGCGCCCTGGGCACTTTATGGCCCTCATGACAAGGCATATGCTAACAATGTGGCCCTCGGTGTAACCCCAGTTTGACATGGCTGCCCGACAATTTCAGAAACGACCCTCCGCCTTTAAGAGACACAACAGTAACAAGTAAGGGTTACGGGATGATTTCAATTTTTAGTGACTGCCCTTCGGCCTCAGACGCCAGCAACTCACCGGTCACTTGATGTTCGCATCACTTCATAACTGGTCCTAAGTTGCAAATGGTCAGTTATTCTAAGTGGAGTCATAGAAACCATTTGTACTCATGCTGTGTAAAGTCTGAATCGATTATTTAGTATGGAGATCGTTTTGCATTCAGTTACTAGGCGAAGTTGCATGCTTGTTGACGTCACAGCATCACTGCTTTATCTTGTACGACGAATATTTTACCTAACATTCAGAGTAGAATTGCAGAAAGGGTTTTTTGTAGTACAATATTAGTGCCACAGCGTAGTCATGGTTATGAATCGCATGGGAATTAGAAAGAATTGTAATGCAGTCCGACGATTTTTAAATTCATTCTGGCAGAACTCGTTGCTCTCTAACATTTGTCACAACTCAGGTTCTTGAGCAAAAAAAACAGATTTCTGTCATTTCACCGCCAACGAATTTAGTTAAAATTTATCCTCTGAGCATTTTTTTTTTTGCATGAAAATTGTGTACACGAATTAATGTAGGATATACTCCTTTTTAAATAGTTTTGGGATTTCGATTTCTACAGTGCTGTATTCGCGTCCAGGTCGATGTATAGAATGAAGCCCCGAGCAACGAAATTCGTTCTTTTTACAGGGCTGAGGACCTCCGCATGTGGAGATCAGACACTATGCAATATTATAACCAACAAAGCATTAATTTACCTGCCAAAATTTCTATTTTGATTGTATAATGCGGTGTTGGAACACGTGGGGCAGGCCGGCATCCGTCCACAGACAGTCCAGACGCCTGCCTGGCTGGGGTTCCCCTAGTCAGAGCATGTTCAGTGGACCCGCACACCCGACCCGACCCGACCCGACCCTACTACAGGGTATGATGATGATGACAGAGCTGAGGACCCAAAGATGTACGGTAACCCAACTACAGTGTAACTGTGAAATTATAGAAATAGGCGACAGTTTCTGATCCAAAAAATTAAATGCACCACCATGTCCTCTCTGCGCTTTAGACCCAGCCATAGTTGGCTTACACGTAAATCCGGCAGTGATGACGTCAATACAAGACACCCCCCCCACTTTCTACAGCGGGCCGTAGGCCCAGTACCTTTATGAGGCCCCTCTTCTTTCCTAAAGCTTTCATATATGCGTACCCTATCAAAGATCAAAGTAAGAAACTTCTAACAATTCCCGCCTATCGCAGGATCCGGTGCCCATCTTGTCCCTATGAATGGGCACATATATTTGACGGCTGCTGACCGAAGCTGGAGCCCTTATACCTATTTATCGTCGGTCTATTGTTCGTTGGGGCACTCAACCGACGCCTGGAAATTTTGCCTCAAATCTCCGTTGCATGGAATAGAGGGTTTTTATGTGCAACTGCCATCGTACACTACACGGGACCTCGATTTTACTTTTCATCCTAGTGAAGACGACTCGAGGCCTCCCTCTAGCCCGAACGAAATCAACCCACCTCGATCCAGTATCGAACCTGGAACAACTCACGCCTCCTTCACCACCGAGGCGGATCTGAGCACCCTAGTACTGCACTACCAAAATTTAAAAAGTTACAATAAAATTAAGCCATTTTTTGTAACATATACTGTGCATATATTTTTTAATCGAAATATTTTACAAAATTGGCCCGCCCCCAAACGCCGGACCCTCGCTCTACAGCCCTGGTTACCCCTTATGAGAGGATCATGCTTCAATGTCATCATCACTAACCCTTCCCCAGCCTAAGGCATGGTCGGGTGGCCTCAACGGTGCACTTATTAACCCTGCTGTCGACTTAATGCTGTAACCACTGCGCCTATATATCGTCGGAAACACTGGGTACTGCTAATACCCAAAAACCGCCGTTACAGCGTAGTGTGTGTGCCTACTCTACATTAGAACTAGGTAGTGGACGGGTCTCTAATGACCGTTGCAGTTGAGGGGCCATCAAACACCAACGAACATCTGAAATGCGTCGAGCAACTGAATTGCGTGAGCGGCTGTATTGCGTTGGACACACGAGTCAGATCACTGAAGTTAAGCAACGCAACCCAAGTAGCTGGTTGGGAATCCTGGGTGCTGCTAATTTCCCCACTCCTACTAATTTCCTCTACAGGGTCCGGCCCGTTAGGGCTGCTTGGCCGACCTCCCTTACCCATTGATGTAACAAACCAACTAATGAAACGAAAAAACCCGAGTTCAGGATCGATCTTGAGTTCAGCACGTTGCGTGTGCTTCATCTAGACGGGTTCTTCAGAAACTGCCAAGTTTTTGATCAGATTTTGCATCCAATTTGTTGGTGTGATAATGTTTACTCTGAAACAAGGCAGTGTAAGAGAATTTCAACCATGAATATGTTTGATATTGAAAGTGCCACAACTCGTGCTTTTCACATTGAATGCAATTCAACACGTCTCCCAAGTAATTCAAGTGACTTACAATGATGTTTAATGAATTGCCATTACACGCAACATTATTTTTGAGATCGATTAGTTCCTAACGCCTTGCAGCGTTGGGTCTCAATAAAACTGTCTGATCATAAATATAATACTGAAATTTTCCTAACTACGTAGAGAGAAAGGGATGCAAAAAAATTGGAGGAATCTAATTAAAATTGTTGCAAGAAGAAAAAGGCCATCTTTTTTTTTCTTCTTCTCTATTTTTATGTTTGCACGTACAATTGACTTCAAATTTAATCTATGCATGTCTCGAGTTAATGCAAAGCTTAAATTAAATTATATTTAAAGTCAGATTACATGTTAAAGCAATTATAAGATTTAATATACATTTTGATATTATAATAGATATTACATCAATGCTCTTTGCCGAATTTTTTTCAACAATGTCGTTGTAGGATTTGATTTCTTTTTCGTCAAACAGGGGTTAGTTATTAGATATCCGTCCCACATCTTTTGTCTTCTTTTTCCGGTGGGTGATTTTTAACATTCTTCAGCATCTCTTTTGACTGCAGATGACAGCGCCTTTTCAGTGATTGCCTCTGGAAGTGGCTGAGAAAAGTGGGCAAGGAAGATGCATTTATTGCTTTCTATTAGTAAGGACAGGGCTATAGCATTAGGTAAGGCAGCCGGCTGAATAAAAATGCAGTCTAATAATTCGGTAGGGAGCGTTGGACACACCAGTTCCCGGCTCATCACTAGAGTTGCGCTACCCTAACATGGGTGACCACTTGGGAACACTGGGTACTACTAATACCCCAAATCGTTATAACAGCGTAGTGTCTGTGCAGACTGCATTAGAGCTATGCAGTGGACGGGGTTGGTAGGGCAGAGGTTGCGAGCTCCACTTCCGCGTCAGTGGTTCAGGTTTGATGTTGGCCCCAGGTCGTTTGGCTTAATCTGGAAGGAGAGAGAGAGCTGGAGTTCCCCAGTGCACCTTTCGTTGGATGGAAAGTAAAGCCGTGGTCCTGTGTGCTGTGTACGATGTCACCACAGCAGGTAAAAGAGCCCTTACTACGTTATGTAAATATATGTGTGGCTGAGCAAATTTACCGCTTGTTGGAGTTCGCCCCCGTTGGTGGTGTGTTCCCCCCCCCAACGAATCAAAATAGGTCGATGAAAAATAAGTATCAGGATTGTATTGATTGATTGATTGGTTTGTGGGTTGGGGTGTAAGCCAGGCAGCCATAACAGGTCAACCCCTTAGGAGGCTGCCCGCAGGAGACGAGGAGGTAGGTGAAAGGACGAGGAAGAGGGTTAATTTGCAGCACCCAACGTTCATTACCAACCACCCAAGTTGGTATTGACGTGGGTGTGCGCTGCTTAACTTCAGTGATCTAACGGGAACTGGTGTGTCCAACGCAACTTGTAGCATTAGGTTGGCAGCCGGCTGTGTAAAAATGCCGTTCAATGGACCTTTCATGCGTCCCATTGGGCATCCGACCATGCTATAGGAGGGAAAACTAAAATCTAAATGACATCTGGATTTGCTTTCATTTAGCAATTCTTGTGCGGGATTACAACCACTTGAAAACTTCCTTTTAGGAACTGCTACACCTGACCCTGAAGTATTGATTGACGGTAACTGAGCAAAATCAATACAGGTAGTCGAGGATTAACTTAATTCCGTCTTTACACAACGTCTAATCCAGTGATAAATTTCCAGACATCCTGATTAGATGCTTGCTCGCTCTTAGGCCTGTTGACCGCGTATTGTTTTCGGCCATAACTTAGCGTTTGCTACATGTCAACAAGAATTTCTTATCAGTCTTCATTTTCTCTGTGGTAGTGAAGACTTATTGAAGCGTGCCCTGACAACCTCCATTGTTCAAGGATATTAATGTCTTCAGGAATTTCAATAATACGTCATTCAAATTCTGACTGTTCATACACTTCCTTGATTCTTCCATGACATCCCACTTAACGGATGACTCAATTATCCTTTGGATGATTATTGTCTAAAAACCATTTCTGCTTTTTGGTTAGAAACGTTTATGACGCGATTTTGATTTTCAGTGTGTTCAGGGCCGCCCTGGATTTTGTGCAGGTCCTCAGAAAAAGTTATTAGTGGTGGAGGCCAAAATTATTACAAAATAAAAGTCCTGAGTGTATGAATAACTTTTGGCTCAAACCTTTTCCCGCCACTGCAGTGTTGGGTGCCTATTTTAATCCCATTGAGACACGTGAGCTATGTGTTGGCTGGCACTTTTATTCAACGGGCTGCCAACCCCAATTTTGATTTGTAGAAAAACTTTCCCTTCATCGACACCAGTGGGACCAGCTACTACGCCTGGAAATTTCGCCTAGCTACATGCATATTTTAATCTGTGTTGAGACTTGTTTTTTTCATGAAGTGGTGACACTGTACACCTGTACACACCTCACCTGCTTCGGTGGTGCAATAGGTAGCATTCTCGGGTGTTGTTGTTTGTTGGCGTCTTAGGGCCCTTCAACTACAAAAGTCATTAGAGCCCTGTCCACAGCATAGTTCTTATGCAGAGACTGCACAGACACTACGCTAATGCGACGATTTTTGGGTATTAGCAGTACCCAGTTTTCCCAAGCGGCCACCCATGCCAGTACCAGCTAGGGTTGCGCTGCTTAACTTCAGTGTTCAGACGAGAACTGGTGTGTCAAACTCAATTCGCTGCTCCAGCATTCTCGGTAACTGCGTCAGTGGATCTAGGTGGGTTGGCTTCTTTCGGGTGAAAGAGAATCCCGGAATGCGCCTTCCTTCGGATGAGAAGTAAAACCGAGGTCCAGTGTGCACGTAAAAGAATCCTCTCTACTATGCAACGGGTAGATGGGGCAACATTCCCAGGTATAGGAGACCGACGATAAATAATTTCTCGTGTCCACTCAGAAGGGAAAAAATAAGTACCCGACCCTGCCATAGACCGCAAAAGGGTTAGGAGGTGCTTTGGTGACAGTGTTCGCATCACATTTGAGAGGCTAAGTTGCGTTGGATACACCAGTTCTCGTCAGATCACTGAAGTTCAGCACCGCAGCCCAAGCTAGTACTGACATAGGTAGTCGGTTTAACATTAAGTGCTGCTAATTTCCCCTCTCCTATATCACCTACTCCTTCCTTCCCTCTCACCCGCGAGCAGCCTCCACAAGGCTCGGCCTGTTATGGCTGCTTGGCCATCTCCCCAACCTGTTGGTTTAACATACTAACATACAGTAAATGGGACCTATGACTTTACCAGGACTCCCCGTCTCTCTCGCCACGGGAGAGGATCAGCCTATGAATAGGTCATGACGCTCTATTTCATTCAGTTGATAAGCCTGTGTGCAAAGCACAGGTCGATATTAAGTAACCAATATTGTCATTGGTTTTATTGCTGACATCGTCGGTTGTTATGTCTGACATTGTTGCTAAGAAATACAGTAAAACCTGTCTAAAACGGAACATGATCGTTCCCATATTTTTTTCCGTTTTCACAGGTTTCCGTTTGACAAAGGGCTGTGTTTTAATGAAACAAAGTACAAAAAATATGATCACCTTTTATTAGGATGATGAAATTTGAATTAAAAGTCCATAAACTAAAAAATTACTATGCCCCCACACAGGGGCTGATCCAGAGGCGGATCAAGGGGAGCACTTCAAAAAACTTCCACCCCAAATATTTTTAAATATTCAGAATCCTTTAATATAAATCTAGCTCTAGCTAACAAAATAGGTCCTCCACTGCCCCTTACACAATGCCCTATGTTCAGTGGTTTAGCCAACTGCAGATTGGACTGGCAGAATAGAAACTGGAATAGCAAATGCAAACAATGCCTCATCAGTTGCAGAGATGAACCATGCATCAGTTGACGGATGCGCCCCAGTGAGGCACTGAGAGGGGAGCAATGGTTGCATTGCCCCCACCCCCGGATCCGCCCCTTCCACCACATGTCTTTTAAAGTACATTGTCGTTGCTTCACCTAGAACTTTGGTGCATGTACAGTCACACTCAAAGTTAATGCCTGCATTGAAGTGTTATGCATAAAATAATTCGTCTTAGGTTATTTATGCAAACAGTTCCCAAAACTTATTCCGTTTCCGCGTTAGGTAGTTTTCCGGTTTAGGGTAGTATTTTAAATGGGAAATCACTCCGTTCCGAAATTTATTTTCCGTTTGGCCAGGTTTCCGGTTTATACAAGGTCCGGTTTAGGCAGGTTTTACTGTATTTTTAAATAGCACAGTTTTTAGGTCATACTTTTGGCTTTGCAGCGAAATTGACAGCATCTTAGTTGCTTAGTTATTTTTTTGCGAACATTCAATAAGATGTTATCAGTGGCAAAACAGTGGTTTTTGAACACAATTTTATCTTGTTCACAGTGTTTTAGGGTGTTTTGATATTCAGGTGGTTTCTTTTCAAATAATCTAAAATTCTTCCTAAATTATATATTGGAAAGATTGGTTAGTTACTGTCCTTCAAGATATGATAACGAAATCGGGCACCAACATTTATAAAGAAAGGCAATGGTTTTTGAGAATTTGGTACTGAAGTCGCATTTATTGATATTTCACTCAGTCGCCTAAAAAAAAGATGTTGAAAATGACATTTTCACACTGAAAGAAATCTAAATTCTATCCTTTATACAATGCAAAATTGGATCTGGAATGGTTTATTTTATACAATTTATCGGATTCGTCGTTGATTTCGTTTTCCAAGAATGTAAAAGTAACCTATTGTGGTTCAAAGAATGGAGGACCTAAAAATCTTTTTCGAGAAAAAAAATATCTTCAATTTTTCTTCCTTTATTTTTATAAAAATGACATGACGAAATTTGAGAAGTTGTCAGTCTTTAAGAGATAAAAATGTTTTATCCGATTTTCTTTTGTGCATTAAAATGATGAATCTGAGTTAGCCATAATCTGATATTTCAAGGTGTTACCAATTCTTTCATGCTTCTTGGTCTTCTTACTGGCATTCAGTGTAGCCTACTGCAAGTTCGACCCCCATTTCTGGAGACCAATAAAGTATTGGCAGGAATTGACACCCCTAAGGCCTAGTGTGTTTGTTATGTTCCATTTAATGTACGTAATAATAATGTTGAAATTTAGGAAACGAGTGACCTTCATTCCTGAGTCGTTTGCAGTCCCTCTTCCTCTCTTTGCCAAGGTTGGGTTCAGTGTTCATAAGTCCCTCCTCCGGTGCCCCCTATGCTGGCAGTTGTTTGTTGGTGTTTTAGGGCCCTTCAACTACAAGGTCATTAGAGCCCCGTCCACAGCATAGTTCTTGTGCAGCGACTGTACAGACACTACACTAATGCGACGATTTTTGGGTATAAGCAGTACCCAGTTTTCCCGAGCGGCTACCCATGTCAGTACTAGCTGGGGTTGCGCTGCTTAACTTCAGGCGTCAGACGATGCTGGCAGTCTATCATCTCCCTCCTTCCAATGTGGTTCCAAATATCAATAACCTGCCAGCACAGTTCCATGAAAAATATCCTTTCTGCGAACTTTAATGTACACGTCTGCACCTTCAGTCTCGGTTCAGTATCCGTACAGTGATATATTGTCGCCACCGATATGTATCTCATTTTCATGGACGCATTCTCGAGTGAAAAACATGGAATTTATATATTATCCGATGCCAGAAATAGGAAAGGAATTCAATTTTCTGATTCAAATGTATTTCCACTTCGCCAGGCAATGAAATAAAACAATTTCAGGCATCCTGAAATTTTGGAAAACTTCGTGTCCCCCCTCTCCATATCAATCAGTTATTTATAAAGCGGTAGAAATTCTCCTTCGGTTTTCTTTTCTTCCTATTTGTCTAGCATCACGTCACTATGAAGTCCTACACAAAAAAAATCACTCATTAAAAGCAGTACAGATGTTTGTGAACACAGGCACCACTGAAACTGAAGCACATCTAATGTGTGTGAATATGAAAATGTAATCCTTTTTTGTTTTGTTGGCGTTTTGGAGCTCTTCAATTACAAGGTCTTACTTCTAATGTACAGACTGCACAGATACTACGCTAATGAGACGATTTTTGGGTATTAGCGGTACCCAGTTTTCCCAAGTGCGCACTCATGTTAGTAATAGCTGGGATTGCATTGCTTAACTTTAGCGACCAGTCGAAAACTGGTGTGTCCAACGCAATGAGCCGCTCCCATGTAATCCTTTGTGACGGGTACCTTGCTAGTGAGATTTTTCATGTTAGTCCCATATGCCTAGATGTCCAACAGCACCCCAGCATCACCTTTGCCTTTCTAACCCATTCTAGCCGCTCCACCCCAACACCTACCACCTCCAGAACCTCTTCCAATGTGGGAGTTCCCCTCCACCTCCTGCAGTGGTCCAGCGTTGGACATGCCTGACATCCTTCACTTGATCCCCACGTAATCCACCGCCCTCCTCTCCACCTGTGATTTTTGCCATTCTCTGTTTCGTCTCCAGTGACCCAGCTGTTGCCCGAAACAGAAGTGAGCTCCCCCACGTATTGTCATAGATTACCTCCCTTTCTGTCTTAAGCTTGTTCCCATACACCCAGGGGCGCATCGGGAGGGGGGCACTTCAAAAAGTCTTATCTTCAGTGTTGTTTGTTTGTTTGTTGGTGTTTAAGGTCCCGTCAACTACAAGGTCATTAGAGACCCGTCCACTGCATAGTTCTAATGCATACACTGCACAGACACTACACTAATGCGACGATTATTGGGTACTAGCAGTACCCAGCTTTCCCGAGCGACCACCCATGTCGGTACTAACTGGGCTTGCGTTGCTTAACTTCAGTGATCAGACGAGAACTGGTGTGTCCAACGCAACTCGCCGCTCCCTTATCTTCAGTGGTTTAGCCAACTGCAGATTGGACTGGCAGTATAGAAATGCGAATAGCAAATGCAAAAATGCCTCATCAGTTGCAAAGTTGAATCGTCCATGAGTAGAAGTATGCGCCCCATTGAGACACTGAGGAGGGAGCAATTGCTGCATTGCTTCCTCCCTGGATCCGCCCCTGCATACTCCCTCAGCGTTTTCTTTGCCGCCCTTTCCTCCATTCTCTGTCGCCACTGCCTTCAGACTTTTATCTTGCTATCATACAAGCTTAAAAGGTTCTTTTTTGCGAACTAGTGTTAACGAACTAGTCTTAACGAACTAGCGAGAGCTCTCGGCCCTGCCATAAGCGAGAAGTGAGTCTGAAGTCCTCCATGCAGAAAAAAAAACGTGAGGCGACTTATCTGCATGGCTCGTGTGTATTGTGTGATTGCTCCTAATTCCGGTGAAATTTCAAACAGTACAATCGCTATATAACGCAATCGTTACAGAAAACCTTAATTATGACGTCATTTTACTTATTACTTTGATAGAGCAAAAGCCAATGAATGCACAGTCAAATAGTTTTAAGTGAAAGTTGTAGTGTAGTCTTAAAAAAGCCAAATGCGTAACAATTCGTGACTAGGGTAGGATCTGTGGTACGGTCTTAAAAATGCAATAACATTCTTGCTGATAGTTTCTTTACAACCAAACCTTTATGTAACACGAAACCCATTTTTTTTCTTTCTGTAAAGTTAATAAAAGAAATTAAACTGATATTGAACGTAGTAGAGAATTCGAACGTAAAATTGAAAACGGAGGAGTTAGCGAAAAATAAAATTGCAACTATCATTTTAGTAGACATCTCCAAAACATCAGTAGTTAATATTAGTACTACTGCAGAAGGGCACATGTCAAATTCAACGTGAGAAGGCAATTTAAAAGAATACTTTAAGGAATTTATCTCGACTGTTTCTTACTATTTGAAATCATGCAGTTTCTCAACGGTGTCTTAGGGCTCCTCTTGTAAAAAGATGGGCTTTTATACGTTTCTTTAAAATTCGGATTTGAACCGCCTTTTTCCATTGTGTTCTTGCGTTAACACTACGACGTGCGGCTTAAATTCTCGAACAAATAATTATGAAATGTGTCACTATAAACTACCTATAATAATAAATAAGTGTTATAATAATGACTGTACTAAATAATCAAGTCATAATTTTCACAAACTAATTTCCTATCCTTGGCCTTGGCTTAAAGTTTGGTAGATTCGGGTGACAGCATTAGTACAATTTTTTTTTCAACCGGAAATAACTGAAAATTCTTGCGACGTAGGTTTCACGAGCTTTGTATTTATCACATCCTCTGAAGAGCCATGTTTCAAATTTATTGTTAGATATCTTTAAAAATTCCGTGAAGTCGGAGAAAATTTCACTAGATTAACTATTTGAAATAAATGGACCATCTTTCCATCAGAAAAATACATAAATTCGAGATACGGAAACTGCTGCAGGCCGGTTTTGTTTCTTGTCTGGGACAGAAGCTCGTTATTTGTATTTAGTCACACTGTAAATTTCAAGTGTAGTATTTAGAAAACGAAATACTGCATGCATTGCTAGACGTCATCGGTCAATTGCAAAATCGCCCTCTAATTTGACAGGGAGCGGCAAATTGCTTTGGACACACCAGTTCTCGTCTGATCACTGAAGTTAAGCAACGCAAGCCCAGCTAGTACTGCAATAGGGGGCCGCTTGGGAAAACTGGGTACTGCTAATACACACAAATCGTCGCATTAGTGTAGTGTCTGTGCAGTCTCCGAATTAGAACTACGCTGTGGACGGGGCTCTAATGACCTTGTAGTTGAAGGGCCCTTAAACACCAACAAACAAACAATCTAACTTGACCCTTGCTAGATTGTGATGTTTGTTTACCTTCCTCTCTTCTGCTGACCTTCCCGATTTATTTATTTTTCGCCGTTGTTCATATTCCGTTATATCATAGACTACCCCTTGGGCGCATAAAATACCAAAGCGCCTCATTTTCCTTTAGTTCGTTCATGGCTGCTGACGTAATCAGCTGAATAGTCACCTGGTGAGCAGGTGAGCCCGAGGGCGGTCCTCATTGTGGAGAAGTGCTGCCATTTTTGAGCTCTTTGGAGAATGAGTTTCTGTTGTGTCCCAAGTAAAATAGTAGCAAGAATTATTTTTGGACAAATCGGTGAGGGCTCCATATGGATACTAAGACAGCATATAGTCTCCTCTCCCCTCACTGCAGCACAATTAAAAAAGGGTTGTGGTATTCGGTCAAAGAGCAAATGCGTGAGGTGTTGGATCAGTTCTAGTTTTATGCGGATCGGCCTATACCCTTTCAGGGGCCAATTTCTGCTATGGACCCCACTATGTCATTTTTATGAGACGGTTGGGACATGGAAAGGGAAGAATCACAAATGCCAATATGGGCAGAATATTGTTGTTCTGCCTGGTAAAAAGGCTTTTTGAGGGGACGGAATGCTGCTTCTGCAGATAGATATGAACAGTATATTTTTCACGGTGTAGAAAAGATTGTTTTTATGAGCCGATGCCGCACTTCCTCCTCCGCCCTAGTACTGGGTCAAACCGCGTCTTCAGACCTTGACCTCTACATGGTAATATTGGGCAAATGGTAGTCCAGAGGTACTTCATTACTATTCTGAAGTATTATTATGCACCATAACAAGTGATTTTGGATGGAAAGGAGGGATTTGTCTCATGCTTTACTTTTCAAACTAGTGTCCACAGGTTGATATACAGTATGTATATATATATATATATATATATATATATATATATATATATATTTTTAGATATGGAGCTTTATCGTTTTTGAAGTTCTCTCCCTGCAAACAATAACAAGCCACCAGCAGTCTTTTTTATTTTAAGTCTTTCCTATAACAATATTGATGGATATTTTTCGACATTTTCAGTAGTGAAGAAATAAATGCATTATAGTCATTCCCATCCTTTAGTAAACCTCTCCGTATCTCGTCCTTTTGCTGTCGCTCATTTCTATTATATAGCCGTCTTTTCTTACCCCTCCCACTCATTTCGCCTTCATCTTTTTTCACTCTATGCTATCTTTTCTCATCTCTTCGCTTTATGTCCCCTCCATCCCTCCCTCCTTTCCTTCATCTTTCAGTCAAGTTGCAAAGATCAATAAAAATGTGCTGCATGAAGTAAATGTGTGCTTCACAACCACCATGCGCATGGTGTAGTGAGGCGGTGGTGATGCTAGAGATAGAAAAGAGAAAGCAGATTACTGTATTGCAGGAATTTGAGCAAGAAATCAACCGAGGCCATAGCCGCATTGAGAAGCTGCATTTGACGTAAAGATGTCGGTTTCAAGGATTGATCCAAAAGTTCTTTTAGTTTTATTATCAAATATCTCGTGGTTTTTTTTTTGCAAATAAATGAAAGGGTTGTTGAGAGGAAGAGTGATCGAAAAACGGACCTGTGTTCCAATTTGTTACGAAGAGAATTTCTTTTGTCCGTCTTTTCTTTTCAAAAATTCAATACAGTTATTTTATAATCATCTTAAATCGGATCACGTTTGGAGAGAAAGTCCGAGAGTAAATGAAAGGAAAGCTGACATGGCTTCAATTTAGCTGTTGTATACGGAAATACCAGCAGAGACCTGAAAATGTCAATTCTTTGCAGTAGAAGAGAACTTACTTTGCACCCAGAGAGAACTTATTAATTTGATTTCGGGTGAGAAGGTGTGGACTTTTTGGCCTAACAAAGAAGGAAGATGAAGCCTGTACCTTTTTTTGAAGTCATTTATGAACCCTTTCTGTGAACAGCTAATGCTAGTAACAGTCTCCTTCCTTATCTAGCTTTAGTAGTTGGTTCCACAGATGATAGGCAGAAAATGAAGGATTGAATCGAGAATCCTGCGGATCACACTGGACCGCTAAAGACCTTACGGAAGTTTATGCGGCCTTCTAAATATGTTCCGGAAGTCCATTTTCTTTTGTTGGTGTTGTAGGTCCCTTCAACTAGAGTGGTCATTAGAGCCCCACCCATTGCCTAGTTCTAATACATAATCTGCAAAGACACTACGCTATTATGACGATTTGTGGGTATTAGAAGTACCCAGTGTTCCCAAGCGTTCACCCATGCCCGTGCTAGCTTGGGTTGCTTTGCTTTATTTCATTAATCAGTCGAGAACGTCGAGTCTAGCCCTCCACTAACAGCACACTCAACACAGTTGGTGTTTTAGGGCCCTTCAACTATAAGGTCATTAGAGCCCCGTCCACTTCGTAGTTCTAATGCAGAGACTGCACAGACACTACACGAGTGCCACGATTTTTGGTTATTAGCGGTAACCAGTTTTCCCAAGCGCCCATCCATTTCAGTACTTTTGGGGTTGCCTTGCTTCAGTGATCAGACGAGAACTGATGTGTCCAACGCAATAAGCCGCTCCCGGACGACCACGTGGACTCTCTTGAAACTCCGGGCGTTCATGCGGCCTCTCTAGAGACCATATGGATGTTCATGTGGCCCGTTTGAAATGGTCACGGATTTTATTGTAGTTCGGAAGCCAGTAATCTGCAGCGTTTCTTAACATTGTGGCCATCAGATCCAGTCACGAACCAGAAATAGTTTATAAGTAATATTACTCATTACGAGTCGTTGCAGAGAATATTAATTATTTTGGTAAACGGGCGGTGACATTGCAGTTGCATAAATCTCAATCAGATATTGATCTACTTCCTACTGTAGTATTTCGGCGTCCTAAAAACTGTAAGACGTAGTGAAAGCAAAGGAAATTATTTAAGGAGCATCTGATGGCATAGAATCATTTCTCTTAATATGTAATGTCTTGTTTTATGGACCTTGACGATACTAATAATTATTATTGCGTTGCTGTAGTATAAAACTCCGTAATTTAATAAAAGATTTATCCAAAATGGCGACTAACCACGTATTCAGAACTTTTTTCCTACCTGTTTCACCAACTATGTCGGGCATTTTATTGCACATATTTTATATGTCTAGCGACAATTCTGACGTATTTATGAATTTCTTATGGCGTTTTCCAAACAGATATGTGAATAAAAAACATCTTCAAAGCCTTTTTTTGTCATAGCCAGGGAAAGAAATTCTCTTAACTCAGGAAATTG
The DNA here is from genome assembly GCA_013389805.1 of Trigoniulus corallinus. NCBI lineage: Eukaryota > Metazoa > Arthropoda > Diplopoda > Spirobolida > Trigoniulidae > Trigoniulus > Trigoniulus corallinus. Next base: position 10,087,619 of record JAAFCE010006156.1, read on the forward strand.
GAAGCTTTCCTATAAAAATACCACAGTATGGGTTGCGGAAATAAATTTTTCTGCTTCTGTAACTTTATGCGGATCTTGACATTTATTGGATATCACTTGTTATCTGCTCTACAAATTAATTGATGTTAATCCTTAGGTAAAAAAAAACATCTGTAACTAGCGAAAGTCCGTCGATTGCTAATTCTCTGTAAGTACTTCATATCTTAAAGTTTTCAGTTCAGGGTTATTATAAAAAGAGAAGTTGACGGTGATAATGGCTGCTGTTACAATCATCCAGTAGCTCTTCTGCAAAGTCTGTGTGCGAAATAACAGGCTTGAGATTGGACGAATTTAGTCTCTTTTTCGGCACTAAACGATTTAGTATGATAATGTCTTTTTCATTAAATTATTTGGCCTAACGTCATTAATTCGATGAAGGAAACAGGGGAGGATTTTTGAAAATTCCCTCTGGTATTCGTCTTATAATGCTTACGTCTAAGTCAAAAACTTTTGTTTATATTTTAAGCTTATTGTTGTTGTTGATGCTCCGACTGATGCTGGTTCTGTTATGAAAAAATGTTTTAAGAGCATTTATGTTACATTGATGCTCACAATACTACTTAAAAGATTGCTGAAAGATAAAAGTTCCTATAACTTTTTTTTTGTGGTATTAATCTATGTATTATAGATTCTGGAACGGAATATCAAATCCTGGATTCAATCACCTTAGTCTTTTAAATCCGGATTAATTTTCGTTTGTTCAATCCTTTTATGAAGTTAATGGAGTCGTTGCACTTTGTTAAAGATGCTTACTTTGTTGCGGTTAACATTAGCTTCCAAAACTCTTTTCACTACTGAAAAGGTTTGGTGCTCTAATGTGGACATTATGCAAATTTTTAAACTGTTTATTTCAGCATTCGGAAGTGATTCTAGGTATGTTAATCATTAGCCTACTCATTTTAACCAGCCCTTAGTAAGTGCTTGGCAAGCCAAATGAGAAATTCTCCACTGTAAATGGGACTGCCAGTGATTAATTAGTATCGAAGTTGGTTTCACTAATGTTTCTGCAGTCTTTTTCTATGCCCAACCTCGTAATGAAAGTGAAATGGCCTTTAAACTGCCTCTTGGTCATCTCGCTGCTTACGTGACTGACAGACACGGGGGAGAAAGAGACATGGGACGAAGAGGGAGATGGAGACATAGGTCGAAGTGAGAGACAGAGATACGGGGCGAAGAGAGAGATAGAGTTGTTGTTGTTTTTGTTGGTGTTTTAGGGCCCTTCAACTACAAAGGTCATTAGAGCCTCGTCCACAGCATAGTTCTTATGCAGAGACTGCACAGACACTACACTAATGCGACGATTTTGGGGTATTAGCAGTACCCAGTTTTCCCAATCGGCCACCCATGTTAGTACTGGCTGGGGTTGCGCTGCTTAACTTCAGTGATCAGACGAGAACTGGTGTGTCCAACGCAATTCGCCGCTCCCAGAGAGAGAGAGAGACATGGGGGAAGAGAGAAATAGAGATACTTGGGCAGTGTTGCCAGATCTGAAGACTAAAAAGTAGCGTTGCTGTACACCAAAAGTAGCGGATTTGAAGCATTTGTAGCCCAAATAAAAATGAATCATTTTTAGGTTAATTTTATATGGTAAGGTCTGGTTAGTTGGGTTAGCTTCTTGGGGAACTGTTGATAAAGGTACAGGAAGTGAAGTAATTCGGATCAGTGATCTAGAACAATGGGGAGATAGAGTCGAAAGTTACCCATAGAATCAATGGGGGATGGCTGAAGTGGAGACAGATAAGTGGAGTTCTGTGTAATAGGAGGGTCCCAATCAAGTAAAAGAGAAGTTTTGCAGGGCAGTGGTTAGGCCAGCTATGTTATATGGATCAAAGTGTTGGGCAGTGAGAAAGAGCCAAGTAAACAGAATGCAAGTAGCCAAAATGAGAATGCTGTGGTATATGAGTAGGGTGTCGAGAGCTGATATAATTAGGAATGGGTATATTAGAGGTAGCCGGGGTGGGGGACATCACGGAAAAGATGAGAAGAGTAAGTTGAGGTGGCATGGTCCCGTGATGAGAAGAGGTAAGGAGGAGCTCGTTATGTCCATTACAGGAATATTGGTTGTTGGAACCACCGGGGGCAGGGGGAGATCAAAGCAGACATGAGAGCAGCTTGTCCTTAAGGATATGGTAGTGTGTGGGGTGGATGAGGACCTGGTGGGATTGGCGGGCCAGAACGAACAGACCCGACCCTACCACAGACAAGATAGGGGTAATATGAGGATGGTTGTTTTACACCTTTATACATAACTATAACAAAGTAGCGTATTTTAAAGATTTATAGCTCTCAGATAATTAAAGGTAACCCAAAAAGTAGCGTGTCGCCCAATTTGAATTTTTTGTAGCAAAGACACTTAAAAAGTAGCCCAATCTTTCAACACTGTACTGGGGAAGAATAATACAGAACTTAAAGAGAGGGAGTGACTGACAGAGACAGAGACATGGAACGAAAAGAGAGATACGGAGATACGTAGCGGAGAGAGGCTGAGACAGAGGCACGGGATGGGAAGAGAGAGAGAGAGAGAGCGAGCAAGGTGGTGGACGATGAGAGGACAGTACGCAAAATTTAGGCGTGTTGCCTGTCCATCACAACTCTGGGATTCCACTTAGAAGTACTCTGGGAATCCAGTAATCATGGTCTAATGAGGCAATCCATTTAGTCTGCATACTAGTATACCTTGCCTAACCTCACCAAATGAACCCAAACTTAAATGAGTCTTACCTGTTATTACATAACAAAACCTGATCTAACCTAATCCATAGAGTCAGAAACCTCAAATTACCATTAAAATACTTTTTGCACCATGCTCATACAGTCATAAACGGGGCAACTCCAGCAAAAACTATGCAAACGCGAAAAAAAATCCGAAAATTGCATGTTTTATTAATTGCCCTTGTGGAGATAAGGTGTTGTAGAAACACCTACCTCCACTTATAATTACAGTATACTTACTTTTGAACATCCTACTAATACTTTGTGGACACCTCACAACTACACAAAAAAAAAAGATCAGATGCAAATGCACCAAACCGCATGTGCTTCAACAGCACTTGCTGTATGAACGCACATGGTTTTTAAATAATAGGAAAACACAGAAACATAATACAGTTTTTAAATTCAAAATTCAAACTTTTAAAATAAAATAGAACGAGCAACAAAAATCCAAAAAAATTTTAAATATTCAAAAAGAAAAAAGAAAACAGAAGAGTTCCTCCATGATAATTCTCAAAGAGAGGTCGCAAAATTTATCTGCTCCTGAACAAAAATACAAAAAGACACAAAACTTAACTATCATATGTTATTTTTATTGTTAACCTCTTATTTATTAATTGACATTAATTCGTTCTTGCTGGATTATAAAAGTTATTCATTTATTGTTCATCCTGAAGTGTTTTATCAGTTTTTGGAGTCAATAATTCATCCATCCAGGATTACTTCTCATATAGTTGTGAAACACAAATAATATTCAGATACCAAAATTTCGTTCAACGATAAATCAACGTTTATTAGTGAAACATAACATCAAAAATAGCAGCCTTCACCACACCCTCATTAAATAACCTACAATGTCCTCAATAGTTGAGACTTAATTACCAAAAAGTCCGATTGTAATTACTGAACTTAGCTGCGTTTCTGTTTATTTACACTCCCCATTTTTATTAATGTCTTAGTAAACGTACTCTGCAAAATTAAAATAGCCAGGGCTATGCCCATCTATCTGAAAAAAAATATTGGTAAAAAATTTGACTGCCTTAAATGGATATTTGGATTCTTTCTAGTGTGCCAGCGATATGAACTCAGATTCCAGCTGGTCTAAGAGCGCCGAAAAGGACCCTTGAGTTTTGGTACTCGAGTCCCGTTCTAGATGCTATTTTTATTTCTGGCACACCCTCGGATACGATGTTGCAGAGCTATTCTTGTTCTCTGCAAACGTGGGCTGCATTGTAACAACTCAGATGCATGGCTCTTGAGCCTCATTGAAATGAAAACATGACACATAACGTTCTTCACACAAAAGCTCTCCAGTTTTCAGTGCATTCTGTAGCTTGTGTACGTCGTCCGACGTGACGAGGGGAATTGAATCTTGTTTTAAACATGGGTGTGAACTCGGGCCACTGAATCATTTTTGCTACAGTGCAATCTTGAGTGAATCATCGCGCAACAGCCTTGCGACATTGTATCTTAGACTGTAGTGCACATTAAAAATGTAGATCGACAAATAGACGCATTTGCCAATGGCACCGACTATGGATGCCATATGTGTTAATGTTAGAAAAGAGATTACAATTTTTATTGCAACGCCACGTTTAAATTGCCTTTTTGTTGCTTTCGTTTAAAATCGCTGCAGAGGAACATTATTATTTGAGTGTGTGTATCTTTGATTGCCGCATCAACGTGTGACATGTTGTAAATTTGAGATAACATTTGGTGTAATCACATCTTTGCAGAAGTGGGCAGAATACATTATAACAGTGGTGTAATGCTCGTTTATGAACACGGGCCACCAAATTCAATTTTAGAGAGTCCACGGGCCCCATGCTAAAATGGTCTCCCCCCCCCCAAAACAAAAACTAGCAACTACAAGGAGTTGGAAATAACTCATTTAAATTTTATATTTCTTTTTGATTCATTTGTAACTTATCATCTGCAATGTTTTAAAATTTATTTTTATTGTCGCTGTCATCACAACCCTTTTCCCGACTTTAGCAGTCTGGTGCTTATTTTTGTCCCATTAGTGCACTTCAGCCGTCCGTTGAGAAATATTTTCCCAGGTAGTTACCCAGTTGGTTACCTATGTTTATTTATCATCGACCCATTGTGTTTCGTTGGGGCACTTTTCCTCTTTCGAGTTCGAGTGTTTTGTTGGTGTTTTAGGGCCCTTCAACTAAAAGGTCATTAGAGCTCCGTGCACTGTGTAATTCTAATGCAGAGCACTACAGACAGTGCACTACTGCGACGATTTTTGTGTATTAGCGGTACCCAGTTTTTCCAAGCGGTCTCCCGTGTTAGTTCTAGCTGGGGTTGCATTGCTTAACTTCAGTGATCAAACGAGGACTGATGTGCTCAATGCAATAAGCCGCACCCTCCTTAAACCTAGAACTTTCTTCCGTGTGGCAAAAGTTCCTTTATTTGCATTGATGACATCTTACACACCACGCAGGGTCACAGCTTTACTCTCGACCGACTTAAGACCCACTCCTCTCTATTTCGCCTAGGACCCAAACCACCTTGACATCGCCCTAATACAATAGTTGCAAATGTTTATGAGCATGTAGGCCCTACGCGAATGCACGCCTGAACTTCTATGCAGCTGGAGAAGAATACTTTAAAATTTGAGCGGTTGTTTTTCACCTGATGGCACAATCCTTAACAGTCACTAGTCCTTGACGTGCAGGGAGAGAGAGGATACAGTTATCCTGTTGCATCCCTAAGCATTTACCAGGGCAAGAAGGTAGTTGGGGACAGGAGTAAAATACGTTATAATAATGTATTATATGTCATTACCAGTATATATATGGTTGTCTGATAAAGGATTGCCTGTCAACTGCTGCTTTTATTCAGTTTTTCCGAATTGCTTTTGTCGTGTTTGCATTTCTGCAGACGTCAAAATAAAAGCATTGCAGTTCATGAATATTTTGATAATCCCCAAATTTTCTTCCCCCTTTGCCTCTGATCCATTTCTACTCGAATTGATTGTGCCATATGCTTCTAGTTGCACCAATTCACTTGGATGTTTTTATTGAGATATATATATAAAATATTCATTTTCGCTTGAATTAAATTTCTCGTCATATTGAGAAATGGGTAACTTCATCTGGCATGCATTTTTGTTATCGTTACACCATGTGTTCCAGTCAATAATTCAAATGTTGAAAAATTTATACGCGGAAATGCACACACGCATGCCAGGGTGTGTAGTAGACATGTTATGATATAGTGAACATGGAACTTATTAGTGATAAGGGCATGTTAAACCATGGGTTATATATGTTAAGAGCTTGCGTAAAAATTGGCGTGTCACTTGCAGTTGACTGGACCTCGGAGCTGTTTTGTTTCGTTTTTTTTTTTTTTTTTGAAAAAGAGAGGGAGAGAGCATCTTTTACTTCATTTCTATGCACATAAACTACGAAATTGAATTTGATATTCTGTTGTAGCTGCTTTTCAAGTGTCCTACTTGAAACACTATAATTTCAGACAAGAGACACCTCCTTTTGATGTGCACCACTTATAATACTCTTTTTTTTTTTTAAATTGGGACGACTATCAAATCTCTGAGTACCACTACTCATAATTTCCCTTAATATGAAGATGACAATGAGAATGTATGACGACAACCTTAATAATTTAAAGAAATGTTGCAAACACGTATTATTTAACTAATCTTGAATTATGTGAAAGATGTCTGTCGTGAGAACTGGAACAGCCGCGGTTTGCCAATCAATGGCATAGCAGTGGTGTAATAGAGCAAGAGAAATTGAGCATGCCTTTAGTCCTGAAAGGCTACCAGACCGGAAGCTGATATTAGTATGAACTTACTGACACAATTCTTTCAGCTTTAGTATACGTTAATTATTGCCGGCACTACTACTACTACAACAACAGTAAAACCTGCCTAAACCGGACCTTGTATAAACCGGAAACCTGGCCAAACGGAAAATAAATTTTGGAACGGAATGATTTCCCATTTAAAATACTACCCTAAACCGTAAAACTACCTAACGCAGAAACGGAATAAGTTTTGGAACCGTTTGCATAAATAACCTGACTAAGACGGATTATTTTATGCATAACACTACAGTGCAGGCATTAATTTTGAGTGTGACTTTACAAGCACCAAAGTTCTAAGGACCATTACGGCCATATACACACAAAGCTACCCAATAGTGAAGCAACGACAATGTACTTTAAAAGACATGTGGTGGAAGGGGCTGATGGGGGGGGGGGGCAATGCAGCCATTGCTCCTCTCAGTGCCTCACTGCGCTACTGTCAACTGATGCATGGTTCAACTTTCCAACTGATGAGGCATTTTTGCATTTGCTATTCCCGTTTCCATTCTGCCAGTCCAATCTGCAGTTGGCTAAAACCACTGAACATAGGGCATTCTCTAAGGGGCAGTGGAGGACCTATTTTGTTAGCTAGAGCTAGATTTATACTAAAGGACTCTGAATATTTAAAAATATTTGGGGTGGAAGTTTTTTGAAGTGCTCCCCCTGATCCGCCTCTGGATCAGCCCCTGTGTGGGGGCAGAGTAATTTTTTTAGTTTATGGACTTTTATTTTAAATTTCATCATCCTAATAAAAGGTGATCATATTTTTTTGTACTTTGCTTCATTAAAACACAGCCCTTTGTAAAACGGAAACCTGTGAAAACGGAAAAAAATATGGGAACGATCGGGTTCCGTTTTAGACAGGGTTTACTGTACCACCATTTTCAATCTTTACATAGTTTCTTCAACAATTCTCTAAGGGTATCTCATTATCAAAAGTTTATCTTTCAAGATATTAATAACGTTTAGAGGCTGAGTAAATTTGGCTGTTTTGACATCATTTCTGCAAGACCTAAGAAGTATATTGGATAATTATAATAAACTTCCTTAAGCAATTTTTAGGTTATGTGAAGACTAGTTAAGATAAAAACGAGAGAACCGGATATTTCATCTTAGGGTAATTACCAAAAAAGATGCGTAATTGCGATATCGCCAAGAGCCATTGGCTATCCTATTCACTAGCTAAGTGCAAATGCTAAGTAGCCAGTAGCCCACAAACTGATATTTTCTACCTACATCAAAACAGACTTTTATTAACCCTTCCTGTGATATAATTGTTGGCGCTGTGATGCACCGGCGACGTTTCTGACAGAATTTATTGTGCTGGTTCTAGCATGCTGCTGTACCATGTCATTAATTCCAGTTTCAATCCTGGACCGAGGTGATTAGGTTACGGGAGCGAAAATTGCGTTGGACACACCAGTTCTCGTCTGATCACTGATGTTAAGCAACGCAACCTCAGTTAGTACTAACAAGGGTGGCCGCTTGGGAAAACTGGGTACCGCTAGTATCCAAAAATCGTCGCATTAGTGTAGTGTCTGTGCAGTCTCTGCATCAGAACTACACGGCGGACAGGGTTTCAATAACCCTAAAGCTCCTAATGACCCTAAAGAAGCCTTACTACAAGGATTAAATTATACGTATGGTTCGGCAAATTAGCAGGTAAAGAAGCTGGCCTCCAGACGTCGATGGAGAAAAAGAGCCCCAACGAATCAAATTAGGCAGAACTATAAATAAGGATCAGGGTTTATGCAGTAGGTTGGTACACGGCTGCATGCCTGCAACGGATTTCTCATGTATCCCACTGGGCACCCAATCCTGCCACAGGTGGGAGGAAATCCCGCCTAAGGCAGGGTCGGGTCTGCGGTTTATAACCCTCCACTCCCACCTATCTCCTACCAGGTCCCCGTCCATCCCACACAACTACCATATCCATATGGACAACCTGCTCCCACGTCTGCTTCGGTTCCCCTTGTCCTGGGTGCTTCCAACCACCTGCATTCTTGCAGTGGTCGCTGATGATGATGAGTGGTAGAGAAATCGTTCTACTGTAGTCGGATGTGCGAATTCGCGTAAATCCCAGGGCCCTGAAATTTTCAGTTTCATTGGTTTCCGAGTGGATTTTCTCTTGGTTACAATTGGGTAGGATATTTTGCGGCAACAGAGGAATGCCAAATGCGCCTCAGATGTAGAATCTTAATCCCCTCTCCCTAATTTAAGAGCTGAGGTAGTCTTGAGTGTTCAGGAATCCGACATAAAGAATTAGTGTTGGTGGTATTCGGTGAAGGGGTCGTCATAGGGCTTCAGTTGTGCAATTTGTCTCCAGAGCATCTTTCCTTTGTTCTTTGCTCACGTCAGAATGCAGACATTATTTTATGCATCGCAGAAAGGGTTGTGTAATTTTCTATAGTCGTTGCACTAATCAAGACGGAGTATTGTCTAGATGCAAAGCAAACTTTAGGAAAACTTGTATATGAGAGCAGATAAAACAGACTAGCGGGCAAATTATCAGTTGACTTAGCACATGTCCTAAACTTATTAGAACTTAAAAACAAAGATATCAAAGCAGAGACTTATCAACAGTGATTAGCAGAGAGAAAAAATCTATATCTGAAAGAGATAAACACCCGTTTACTTTCAGGCAACATTGATTACAACAACGAAATTGGATGACTGAATATGGTTTCCTATTTATGTTCATTTGACGTATGAAAGCTATGCGACGTTCGTCCGCTCGTTCGTGCACTGGTGTTGACAGCCTTCCTTCACAAAACAAATGTGTGCAACTACTAAAAGCTTTTGAAATAGCTGTAGGGCCTCCCATCTTCTTCAATAGATTTGAAGAAAGAAGATGGTGACAAAGATGGGTGTTATTCATTTTATCTCTACGCAACGGTTATTAAAACTATGTTCACTGCTTGTCTGTTATTTCAAAAAAGGATCCAATAAGTTTCCTAGTGACTTGCAGTTCTCGTCTGATCATCGAAGTTAAGTAGCGCAACCCCAGCTAGTACTGACATGGGTGGCCGCTTGGGAAAACTGGGTACCGCTAGTATTCAAAAATCGTCGCATTAGTGTAGTGTCTGTGCAGTTTCTGTATCAGAACTACACTGTGGACGGGGCTCTAATGACCTTGTAGTTGAAGGGCCCTAAAACACCAACAAGCAAACAGGAATTGTTTAAATATTCTAGCCGGGCAGCCCTTCTCAGATGTCTTCAAAGGGCCTAGCTAGTTGACGGTTTTAATGTGAAGATTGACCGAATTTCTGTCTATTTAAAATTACTTCCCCCCTCCCCCGAGCGACTTATTGCGTTGGACACACCAGTTCCCGTCTGATCACTGATCACTAATCGTCGCATTAGTGTAGTGTCTGTGCTGTCTCTGCCATTAAAACTACGCAGTGGATGGGGCTCTAATGACCTTGTAGTGGAAGGACCCTAAAAACCAAACGAACCATTCCATAAGCCAAAAAGTAACAATAATACACGTAGTTTCCATTGCAATATTATTGTTGAGTTTAGGTTAGTGTTACAGCATATACTGTAAAGAAAACAAATGCAGAAAACAGTAGAGGTAGGCTTAATAAATGAGAGAAGGGTTAAGAATTTAGCCAAAAGAATCATTACGTGGTCCATCAAACTCCTTAACGATTATCAAATGGTCCGAGAAATGCACTAGAACATTTGGTTCTTAACCTGTAGGCTTTACAAGTCTTTCCAGGAAGATCTTGTCAAATAGATTACGACAAAATCAAGCTAAAATAACCGCCGAATAGTTTGGTCAACCCATGTTTTATTATATTGCCACAAGGCGCGTGTACCTACATACACATCACCTTTTATGATCCGTTTCCATTGCAAGACAATATAGGATCAGTGAATTTTCTATTTATTAATTCAAGTGGTGGTTTGTAAACGGGGTTCAGAAGGTGTTTAAGATGTTGTGACAAAGTTGAGTTAAATCTGTTTCTTGAAAAAATGGTTTGGGCTTCGATAAAGCAGACTCAGTAAATGATGGCAGGAATCACTGGCGCCACTGCAAAGGACATTCTGATCAAGTAAAGGAATAGCGTTTTTAGATTCTTGTTAAAACTTACAATTAGCCAGTATTTTATATAATGAAAGCCTTTCTATCCTTAATGTAATTGTATGTCTACCATACTGAGACTTTTCTGCCCATTTCGGGGATCATAACGTATGTCAAAAAGGCCATTGTAACTTAAATGAATGCTGACAGGAAATTGCCCTAACGACACTAATGACAAACTAGTGGTCACTGTAGAAATTTTAAACGTTACCTGCAGTTCATTGTGCATATCTGTTCGCTTCTCGGAATTTAATTTATTTTGCACCTGGGTGTTTCAGTGCACTATAAGATACAAAGCACTGGTACAGAGGGCGAGGAAAACTATCGCGACCCTATTTACCGGTAATACCCCAGTCCATTTTCAAGTTTACAATTCACATTTTACGTCTTCAGATCCGATTTTAGTCATGGAGCCCGCAGGTTCCATTTTCTTTTCATTTGGTTGAACTCATCATCTAGGATTTCAGTCTGAAATGCACTGCAATCTTTCACCAAATTTCAATTTATCACCAGCCTGAAACTTGTCAGTGACACAGCATTGTTTGCAGAAACTGCATTCAGCAGCCACAGTCCTGATGACTGAGTATTTTAAAAATACTATCGGGATATTTCTATTGTTCCAGGCTTTTGGGCCAATTTACTCGGTATCCACCGGGAGTGCAGGCGGACTAACTTCCATTTCCAGCTTTGACACCTTGAAAGATTGTTGTTGTTAGTTGGTATTTTAGGGCCCTTCATCTACAAAGGTCATTAGAGCCCCGTCCACAACGTACCTCTTATGCAGAGACTGCACAGACACTACACTAAAGCGACGATTTTTGGATATTAGCAATACCCAGGTCTCCCAAGTGTCTGTGGGCCTCATAAAACAAATACGCAATTTTTAAAGGGGGTTCAAGACAATCCATTTATATTTCATATAGACAGAATCGCAGGTTCGATTCTAGTCCAGGCCCATACCTATTGTTTGTTTGTTTGTTGGTGTTTTAGTGCCCTTCAACTACAAGATCATTAGAGCCCCGTCCACTGTGTAGTTCTGATGCAGAGACTGCACCTAACAGTACCCAGTTTTCCCAAGCGGCCACCCATGTCAGTACTTGCTGGGGTTGCGTTGTTTAACTTCAGTGATCAGATAAGAACTGGGGGTGTCCAACGCAATTCGCCGCTCCCACACCTTGAAGGACATTAGCCTGTTGCTCGCAATATAGAATATTGCAATTTCTACTGTAAGCTGTTCTTGGACTAAGGGTGGGGGTTAGAAGTGGGTACTGCTAATACGCGAAAAATCGTCGTAACAGTGTAGTGTCGGAGCAGACTCTGCCTTACAACTATGCAGCGGATGGAGCTCTAATGACCATTGGAGTTGAAGGGCCCTAAAACACCAACAAATGAAAATCAATTACAAGTGCACTGTGACAAGCAGGCGACCACCAATTCAAATGTTGGACACTAGCCATTTCTCTCCAATGATAAAGCAGAAAATGTGCAAGAGGCATAAAGTAGGATTTTCAGAAACATGCTGTAAAGATAACATTTGATGATAAAAACTTTCAATGAATCAGCATGTAATAGTTTGCATCAGAAAACATGTTTTCTACAGACTACTAGTACATATCTGCCTTGAATACACGTCTTCAAAAATGATGGATTAAACGTTGATGGAGATTAATATGACATTGGGTGAGCACTTGTGAAATCTTGTAAACATGAAAGATTTTTTTTTTGTTTCATTACTAGAGAGAGAGTGAAATCTCCATAAATTTTATTTTCCCTACAAGGTGTAAGAGAGAGAATATATTATATGTAATAGGCTTGAAGTTATTCATTGGGAGTTAAGAGGTTTTCATTCCTGAAGAAAAAAAAGATGTCGTCTAAAGTTGAGGACGTACAGAAGTGAAAAATTTTATTCAATTTAAGTTTGATTTTAGCGGTTCAGCGATTGACCTAAATTCAAACTAAAGAGTCTTATAAAAAGAAGGGCAGAAAGGGAGAGGAACCAATAAAGCTTATAAAACATATCGCAGAGCTGAGTTTATAGGAGGACGTTAGGCGAAATTGATATTGTAAAGAAAAAAGATGTCAGAAAAATAGGATACAGTATATATTTTAGATGTAGAGAGTTCAAACCTGTCTTTCATGGGCTAATATATAAATTATAAAAACGGAAAAGGAATTGAAGAGCTAAGAAAATAAAGTAAAGGCATTAGATAATCAAAAAATAAACTGGAAGTTATGGCAAAAAAAGAAGGTAAATGAAAGAGAGAAAGTTCAAGAAGTTTTGTACTCCTTTGCTATCATTTTTAATATTTAGGAACTAGAAAGAGTAAATAAGATTCAGAAGGAGAAAGGGGGAGAGAGAGACTGATACGAACAGAAAATATGGTTATAAAGTTATCAGAGAAATAGAGACTACAGTGGACATCCTTATTATCTCTCATGGCGCACTGCTGTTACCATTCAGCCACATATGTCACACATGTTTGTCTCTTTCTCTTGTGTGTGTGCATGTGTCCTCAAGCTACTTCTAAAGCTCTTTAACCGTATATTTCAAGCTAAAGGTCATATGATGCACTTGGTAGATATTACTGCAATCTATATCTCTTTCTCTCTTTCATAAATGTAATCATTATAACCCCCTACAGCTATCAAAAAAGTAAAATTCATAATATGAAATGAGTGAGACTGTCTGAACAAGTCGTCAGTTTCTCTTTTCCTTCTTACCAAAGGACACAATTTTCCTAATTCTTTAATTACATATATGCATGTGTGTGTGTGATCATCATTTACTAATTCATCTATTACTTTTATTAATGTAATCGGGGGAGTTTTTTTCGTAAAAATTACAATGCTATCTGCATGATTGCAAATGTGAGCATGATGTTTTTCAACATGTGCTCGGGGCGGACATTTTTGATACAATATACGCATCGCTGTTTATTATTCTCATTACTTCTGTACTTTTGGCAATATCTCGGGTAGTCAGTAGTCACTGTCGTACTTAGAAAACGATGCAATTTTATTTTCCTAATCGGTCACTGAGGCTCTGAGGTAGCATGCCGGACTACAAACTCAGTGGTTCCAGGCTCGATGGGAGCGGCAAATTGCGTTGGACACACCAGTTCTCGTTTGATCACTGAATTTAGGGCAACGCAACCCCAGCTAGTACTGACATTGTACTGCTAATACCCAAAAATCGTCGCATTAGTGTAGTGTGTGTGCAGTCTCTGCATTAGAATTATGCTGTTGACGGGGCTCTAATGACCTTGTAGTTGAAGGGCCCTAAAACACCCACAAACAATCCAGGCTTGATGGGAGAGGCAAATTGCGTTGGACACACCAGTTCTCATCTGATCACTGAAGTTAAACAACGCAACCCTAGCAAGTAATGCCATGGATGGCCGCTTGGGAAAATTGGGTACTGTTAATAGCCAAAAATCGTCGCATTAGTGTGGTGTCTGTGCAGTCTCTGCATTAGAGCTACACAGTGGACGGGGCTCTAAATGACCTTGCAGTTGATGGGCCCTAAAACGCCAACAAACAAACATCTAAGCTCGATGTAAAAGGACGGATAAGAGAGGCAGGAAAAAAACAGAATGCACCTAGTAGAAAGAGAACTGCAGAGTCAAGTCGCAGGAAGATAGAAGGATGCAAAGTTAGACACCGGTCATTACCGGACATTGTTAACTTGGAGTTTACAAGACTTCCCGTCATGTCTTACGACCACGCATGAACATAGTAAACCTTAATCTTCCGAAAAATCCACACGCAATTTCCATATACTCATGTAAGTTGCAATTAAGGAGTTTCTTTTTTTTAAGAAACCTGAGTTCCCTGAATCCCAACCTGTGCTTATGGATGAGATTAAGGTATGTGGGATGTGAAATATCCTACTTCTTGAGGAGGAGGAGAAAATGGAAGAAGAGCATAAAGTTGTAAATTACGTGTGACAACAAATTCAGAGTTGAGTGCGTTTGCAATTTCACTAAATAAAGCTTCCAGTATTACAGCAAGTCATATACAGTAGGGCTATAGTGTGTGTGCATACATCATCTCTTTTATGAACACTTATATTTAGACCCTTCCTAAGAAAGCTACTTTCCTTCGTATAATTTAGTAGTACTAACAAGATTAATGAGAAATTTCCATGAAACTGACGTTGTGACTGACAATAACCATGGCGGTGTAGGTGGTGTGTTTGTAAAATAACGTTTTAACAACCCGTAGGAAGTGGTCGATGGAGAGGATGGAATATAATGTCACTTTGCAGTGCAGATATTTTCGCTCTATGGTGTTTGTCGTACTCTCTCACCCTCTTAAATGCTCTCACGCGCTCTCTGATGCACAACCACACTCATGTACGTGCAATTGCACCCGTTCGTGCTTCCGTGGCGTGTGATCACGCTCATGCTAACTCATTCGTGTCTCTCTGACACTCAACCACGCTCTTTGGTGCTCATTTCCGTTCTGTGTGCCTGCCTCTATGGTGGCCTACTTGAGTTTGGATTGGTAAATGTAGGTTTGATACGACGACAGGGGAAAACAGCCCCATGGGGAACTTTCATCCGATCAGAAGTTAAACCACAATGCCACTTGCATGTAGAAACAGAGACGTAGCAGTGTTTTAGGCGCCCTGGACAAATACCTACGATCAGGGCGAGCCCTAGAGTTTGCGGGGCCAAGGCAGCAGGCGATAGCGGGCCCCAGTACCAAGTTGTTTTTTTTAATTCACCAGCGCGGGGCCCAAGGCGGTCGCCTTGCCCTAAGGCCGGCCCTGCCTACAATTTCGCCCTTAAGTTAGCACTACACTGCACGCTATTTATAACAGTGATAGGGGCAACTGAACTAACTTCAACCATTTTTTTGTGTCGTAAGCAGGCTTTTGCAAGCTCGTCGAGTGCCCCGCACCAGAGGCGCTGCTAGGGTTGGCGCCACCCAGTGCGGTGACGCCAAGGTGTCACTCCCCCCTCTCTCCAAAAACAGCCGCTCTGCCTGCTGTGTTCTTTCTTCTGTTGTAGTTTCACCCCTTTTGTCATGGTGCGAGTGGTGTCACCCGGTGCGGCCCGCACCCCCTGGTGACGCCACTGCCCAGCCCTCTTGGAATTAGTCCCATTGCCAATGCGTTGCTACGGTACTGTGTAGAAGAACCTTTTCTACATCTGCAATTACTATTACTAACCGTTTTCCCACCTATACTAGGGTCGGGTGCCCATTTATTGTCCCATTGGGGCACATGAGCGATCTGTTGGACGGTAGGATGGTTTTTATGCAGTCGGCTCCCAACTTCATACTGCAATCCCTGTGCTTACTTATCGTCGGGCAATTATTTCGATTTATTCCACCGGCACCAGGGAGGCCAACTCCTACACTTGGGAATTTTGCCGATCTACGCGTTGCATGTGGAAAGGGTTTTATTCATGCAAAATGGCATCGTGCAGGCCACACAGGACCACCGCTTTGCTCCCCAACCATTTTAAGTATAAATTTATAAGTAAACTGGTTGAATTACCGACTGCACTGTTCAACTTTTTGTTGTTATACCCCAGTTAAATCAAAACATTTTATTATCGTGTCGTGGACGATATAAGGTTTATCGTAGGGTCGTTTTTATTATGTTTTTCGTTGCTCAGATTTTTTTTGCCTGTCGCTAAAGACCTCATTTCGTCTCTGTACACAACAATCTGTAAGGAAATGAACTATTACATATCTTGTGCGTCACTTTTGCATTTTAAGCAAGAAAATGGCAGGGGGTGGTAATGAAAGGGACCTATAGGAAAAGTTGAAATAACCAATAGCGAGGAGGAGTCCCGTTGTATTATTCCCCTGTCTAACATTAATCATCCAATACCGAAGTCATTGAAGCATTTAATTTAACATTATTTTTTTGTCGATGATAATCTTTTTTGTAAGAAGTATTTCTACTTAGAAAAAAATCTCTCATCAGATTTTCGTTTTGGCCTTTAGCTATATTATCTAGGACCTCCCCACTGTGTCTGTGTGCGTATATAATATATAAAGGACATTATGATTCTGTTTTAATGACTTTTATAGCGTGAAATTGTTACATGAGATTTCTACAACGTTACCCTTCATCACTATTCGCTTTTGAATAAATTAGATTTTCTTCATCATCTTTTCATAACTGAATCCACATGTCGGTCTTCAGACAATATGAAATGTCATCTGTGATGGAGAAATGCATTTAAAACGGATTTTATATTTTGGATTTGATGACTGACCTACATTTTATTGCCACATGGAACCAAATATGCAGACCTCGGCTCTCATGGCAGATAATGCATCGAGTGTCTTCTGTGAGATAGGCTGACATCCCCCCACAGATAGCCTTACCGATATTTCTGCGGGTTCCAGACGCCTGGCTGGGGTGGCCCCGGGCAGAGAAGTCACATCTAGAGATGAAGCTACTCTTAGATTAGGGACGTGGAATGTGGGGACCCTTACATTCTCCTGATTTTAGCATTAGTTAGGATCTTAAAGCGTAGGAGGATTGGAGTGGCTTTCTTACGAGAAACAAGGTGGAAGGGGGATGCATCAAGGGCTCTTGGGGAAGGATACAAGCCTTATATGCTGCTAGTGAAGGAGGACGAAACGGGGTAGGAATAGTATTGAACAGGGAGCTGCAGCAAGAGGTCTAATGCAGTAGGCTAATGTTAGTTGCAGTAGAGTGGCAGGGAGTAGTGCTCCACTTCATCAGTGTGTATGCCTCTCAAGATGATCTCAATAACCTCACTGAGGTGGGTTTCTGGACAGACTTTGATGAGTTGGTGCACTCACTAGATTTTCAGGTAAGGCTGTGTGAAGGGAATGATCGTTCATTTATTAGTGGAGACTTTAATGGTCATGTAGGCAAGGACAGTCAGGGATATGAGGACGTTACATGAGATTTGAATAGTACCTACTCTTCAAGGGCAAAATGTGATGTCCAAGATTGTGGTAACTATAGAGGTACAGTACTAAGCTAATGACTCATTCCATGAAGCCTTGGAAGAGAGTAATAGAATGTCGCCTCTGGAATTGAACTAGCGTCTGTTGAAAACAGTTTGGTTTCATGCCAAGTAGGTCCAAAGTGGAAAACATCTTCATTCTGAGGCAGATTATAGAAAAGCATAGGGCAACAAAGAAAGATTTCCATGTCATCTTTATTGACTTGGAGAAAGCTTATGACAGTGTTCCACAACAGGTAGTTTGGGAGGTATTACAAAACGGGGGTAGAAGAAGAGTTCAGGATACGTATGATGGTTCCATAGCTAGGGTAAGGACACCTTGGGGAAATAATGGGGGCTTCCCATTGAAGAACGAGGCACACGAAGGTTCAGCATTAAGTCCATACCTTTTCATTCTGGTTATGGATGAGCTGCTGACGGGAGTAGGAGAATGGGCCCCTCAGTGCATGGTATTTGCCAGCGTGAGCTACGTAAATAGAATGCAAGCAGCCGAGATGCGAATTCTGTGGTACATAAGTGGGGTGTCAAAGGCTCGTAGAGTGAGAAATGGGGTGGGGGACATCGCGGAGAAAAATGAGGGAGAGTAGGTCGACGTGTAATGGACACGTAATTAGAAGAGAGGAGGAGGAGCTCGTTGGGTCCATTTCAGGAATGCAGGTGGTTGGAAGCACTCTAGCATGGGGAGACCGAAGCAGATGTGGGAACAAGCTGTCCGTAAAGATGTTGTAGTAAGTGGGGTGGACGGGGACCTGGTTGGAGATTTAGAACCTGGTGGAGGGTTAGAACCTGCACACCCGACCCTCCCACATGCGGGATAAAGGTATGATGATGGTGAGGATGCGAAACCTTTTCCTGAGCGCTATGATATAGTAATGCGGTGTTCTTGCCAGTCCAAATTTCTCAGATTCTGTAACCAATCGATTTTTTTGCATTTTGATATGTCGCAATTTAGCATTCCTGTATCGTCATTTTAAAATCTTGGTTTCGATTCCACTATTATGTAGAGATATTTTTATTTCAAATGTTTGGAGATGTGATGGGATGGGAAGATTAAATTGGAAATGAACTTAGCAGTCCCAAAACAACGGTAAATATTTTAGGTGTTGTGGATTGCCTTATTACTTCTAGCAGAGTGTTTACTAAGTAAGAAGCTCAACCAAACAATGAAAGCGATTATAGTTTTATATTTGGAAGGTATTCAAGAAAGATCTTGGAGATCCTATTATGGAGGAGAAAAAATTGGATACGTGTGTTTTCAAAACACTGTGGTTCGAAACACCAATAATTGGAGCCTTATTCATTCAGCGCACTGATAAGATTTAGGATTTTGCAAAACGATCACCCAGTGCTATGTTAAGAATTTTAATGGACCCTAGGCTGCCAGGATAACAAAGGTCACAAACTCTAAAATTATAACTGATAGAGTAAAGGACCTTTAGAAGTTGTGATGAAAGGTAACCCAAATACGAAGACGTAAATATTTAATATAATCTGAATGATGGGTCTGAACCTTCCGTATGACATCAGATCTTCTCAGGGCTCTTGATCTGGACACTGATCTCCGTACTGATTGTTCCATAAATGTCACCCTAACTGCTACAGTTGGACACAGTTCAAAGACACAGTAGGTAGGCACAGTTCAAAAACGCTTTTATCAGGAAGCATTACAAGAAAGAGGAAGCGATGGTGGACCACTGTTGCTAGAAATCATTATCATCATATCCTTATCCCGCCTGTGGCAGGGTCGGATCTGCGGGTCCACTGAACATGCTCTTGACTCGGTGCACCCCAGCCAGGCGTCTGGAACCCGCAGGAATATTGGGGGATGCCGGCCTACCCTACTTGTTCCAACATCGCATTATCCAACCAAAAGAGTTAGTCAAAATGCAATTGTAGTGTCGAATTGTTTGCAAACTCAGGCCCTAAGGAGATTGTATCTGGCTGCCTGAAGGAGGTGAAATTAACACCGTGGTCCTGTTGGAGTGTGTGCACGGTGCCCGTTCGTGTCAAAGAGCCCTTTCTGCGCAGACAAACTGTAGAAACTCGTTCACCTCTGGCGTAGCCAAATGGTCTCTTTGACCACACATTATGTGTCTTGTCTGTTAATGGGCTGCCTGCCACAGTGTGGAAGTGCAGTGTTACTTTAGTGTCCATCATCAGTGTTTTGAGGCTAAATTAGCGAAAAGTATCGCTTTGTAGTTTCAAATGCATGCTCTGCCGTTACTCGTTAGCAATCCCAAATCTACTGTTGCCATTTAATTAAAATGCATACTGCCATCTGGTGGTGTTACAGTCCTCAGTGCAGAGCCACTTCGTTTGCATGTGATATTTGTTATTTTGGGGAACTACATCCTCTTTTTAATAAGTGAGCATGCAAATGAATTTTCCCGGAAAAAAAAGTAGGCAAGGTTCGAAA
Organism: Trigoniulus corallinus; assembly: GCA_013389805.1. Classification (NCBI taxonomy): domain Eukaryota; kingdom Metazoa; phylum Arthropoda; class Diplopoda; order Spirobolida; family Trigoniulidae; genus Trigoniulus; species Trigoniulus corallinus. Next base: position 10,107,672 of record JAAFCE010006156.1, read on the forward strand.
AGCCTGCTAATTGAATGTTTAAAGAGATTGGGCTTGGACTCTACATAAGGAAATGCTCACACGATTACTATGCTGTATATTGCCAGTGCTCCGAATGACCTGGAAAAAGGTTCTAATGCAGTGCACATTCTGATAGCCTGACATCCTGGTTCGATTAGTTAAAGTGACTCTAGTTCATTTGCAAATTTGACGTATCTGAATATTAGTTGACTGGTTTAATTTCCAATTTTACGTATACACTAACCTGATTAGAGATTAGATGGCTGATAATTTTCATTCAAATTTAGTGTTGATCATCAATCATAAGCTCATCTGTTGAGTGCACAATGAACGGGTTATTTTTTTAGACATGTAAATTCTTTCAATCGATCATCAAGAAAAATTTCTTCTCTTTAATTCTGATAGAGAAAAAAAATCTGAAAGTGTTAAATGTACTTGTATGCAGTACATTAGAAATGTCTTTATTCATAAGATATTATGCATTAAAAGGCTGTAATCGATTCTGGGGCAAAGAAATTGATGTTAGACTCCCAAGTGGGTAATTAGAAACTAACTTTTTGCCCCCAAATTCATGGGCAGTGCGGAATTAAGTTGGAATTAAAGTTGATAGCATGATAGCGATGACAGTTCCATCTAGTGACATGCCAAGAATACTGCATTTTAAACCAGAAATGTGTTGCTGCAACATTTAATACCGGTAACGTTAACCATTCTTAAACTTATATGTGTTACAGCTGTATAACTACTGCAGTACAATGCAGAAAATGTCATAAACACATAGCCTCACCCTGTTATGGTTAGGGTTGTGTCTGCATGCCCTATTTCAACATCTTAACCCATCCGCGCCATCTGCTACCAGGTTCTTAACCATTTTAACCAGGTTCTCTGTCATTTCCTTTATTTTATTTAAAGCTTTTCACCCTAATTTTTCTCGCAGCAGTCCCCCACCCAGTTTCAATTCGCAACCGCCCCCACAGACAACAAAGCCAATATTCTTGCGGGTTCCAGACGCCTGGTTAGGGTGCCCCCAGTCAGATCATGTTCAGTGGACTCGCAGAATCGACCCTGCCACAGGTATGATGATGAGTCCCTATCTAGTGGAGCGGCGAATTGCGTTGGACCAGTTCTCGTCTGATCTCTGAAGTTAACCAGCGCAACCCCAGCTAGTACTGATATGGGTGGCCGCTTGGGAAAACTGGGTACTGCTAATACCCAAAAAATCGCCGCATTGGTGTAGTGTCTGTGCAGTCTCTGCATAAGAACCATGCTGTCGACGGGGCTCTAATGACCTTTGTAGTTGAAGGGCCCTAAAACACCAACAAACAACAACAACCCTATCTAGTGTCAACAGTCGTAGTTTGCCAGATCGCGATTCCATTTGGAATACTACAGTCCGTTATCTTCAAAGGATCGAACCCCCACGTACCCGATGGAAGGTAAACTTATGACAAAATTGCGGGATGCCTGTCCTGCCCACTAAGAATCCTGGGCCCCGAGGATTCCACTCCATCATCTTTCCCTTTCGCCGGCCCAACCGGAATCTTAGGTTAATAAACGTTAGTGTAAAGGTTGGTGAGGCGAAAGGCTCCTTTTGGGAAGAAAGGGACCTCCCTCAGTGCACTTTCAAGTGGTAGACAAAAATTGTAGTTTCGTTTAGTGTGCGTAGCACGTGATCTGTTGCATGTGAGACATCCTTTACAAGCGGAGGGACCGGCCAAATTCCCAGGCATGGAGACAAATAGACACAAATACGCTGACCAGCCGACTAAAATAACCAAATAAACTAAAGTCCAAAAACAAAACATTTCTTGTCTGGAAATAAGGCTGCAACAACGGTTCAGCACCTCCTATCAATTGGTGCTTGTTATCGCTCCGTCCACTCTATCATCTGGTCTGTCACATCTGATTATTATTTACCAGATGAATTATCTTGGGTAATTACATTCTTGAACGCAATTCCCACTTCCTGTTACTTCACAGAGGACATTTCCGCCCTATTCTTTCTCTGTCTCAGTTGAATACCATATTCTTGGATTTGTCACTGTTAATTTCCTGTTCCCTTGTCTTCAACAGCTTGCCTTAGTACCTTGTAAGCTCCAACTTTTTCTCTCTCTCCTAAAATGTAGCCGGGTGCATTTCTGCATAAATTTCAAGGAAGCAATTATTTTGAAAACGCGTAAACATTCTACGACGAAGTTTTTTTAATATTCTTACGAAATTGCATATCGAGTTCTGCACTTAAATTATAGAAAAGTATTTCTTTAAGTCTTTCATTGTTCACTACCAAACAAAGAAAGACATTTAAAATTTAAATATGCGTTACGAAATTATGCCATCTTGATGTCATATTGTAAGATGCCTATTTCCATCTTGAAATACTATATTCTAGAAACGTCGTTGAGATGAAACCCTTCATGTATATTCGATTAAACACTATACGTGTTCAGACATCGTTGTTGTACTTTTAACTCAAATATGGTAACGGCCCTGTCATGAAATTCAAGGAACCAAAGATTTAGGCGGTAAACTAAGCAACATCGGGCTTCCTGAAACTAGCTGGTGAAATTATTCAAAGCACCATGGTTGATAAAATTTTCAATTCTCAAAGGTCCTTTCTGAAAAATCCAGCGGTAGTTTTAGTCCCAAGAATTCCAATTTCTTAGAAGACACCGATAAGGAGGCCGTCATGTGTGTGGCATTTAGGGTTCCATATGGATTTTAGGTTGCATTAATGCGAAGTGACATATGTACAATAGTTATGTTCGCACCCCACTTGTACAAGGCATGTAACTTAGCTTTTTGTTTCGTTGGTGTTTAAGGGCCCTTCAACTACAAGGTCATTAGAGCCCCGTCCACTGCGTAGTTCTAATGTAGGAACTGCACAGGCACTACGCTATGAGACGATTTTTTGGGCATCAGCGCTATCCAGTTTTCCCAAGCGCACACCCATGTTAGTATTAGCTGGGGTGACGTTGCTTAACTTCCGTGATCAGGCGAGAGAACTGGTGTATCCAACTGAAAACAGCCGTTCATATCACTCAGTAACCCAGTAACTCCTAATCCAGCCCTTTGCATGAAGAGACCATACCAACGCATGGACTCCATGTTACAATAAGTGGAATGCGTTCCATAGGATAGTGTTTCTCAACTTTGGACAAAGCGTGACCCGCTAACTCCTATTGACAAGTCTAGCGCAGCACTTAGCATGCAGAGACCAAGTCAAATATTTGTACTGTAATTAAAATCCCGGCCCATCAGGAAATCTCGGATTTACTAGTGGGCCGCGGACTGCACTTTGAGATGCACTGCTTAAAAAGAATGCAAATGATGAGTAACAGCCTGGGAGCATGACAGCTAAATTTTTTAACCGACTGTCTAACAAACGAGAACACGTCGGGACGTACTAAAACGGCTGTATTGCGTTACACACACCAGTTCTGGCCTGATCACTGAAGTTGAGCAACGCAACCCTAGCTAGTACTGGCATGGGTGACTGCTTGGGAACACTGGGTACTGCTAAAAACCAAATTGTCGTAACAGCGTAGTGTCTGTGCAGACTCTGCATCAAAACTACGCAGTGGGCGGGGCTCTAATGACCTTTGTAATTGAAGGGCCCTAAAACACCAACAAAACAAACGGGACGTACTGGCAATGTGTCCTTGCGAAAAGGTGCCTTAGTCTATGACCGATTGGGGGGAGGAATTGGAATGCATTTGCACACTGCTGAGGGAGTGGTGAATTGCGTTGGACACACCAGTTCTCGTCTGATCACTGAAGTTAAGCAGCGCAGTACTGGCATGGGTGACCGCTTGGGAAAACTGGGTACTGCTAATACCCAACAATCGTCACATTGGTGTAGTGTCTGTGCAGTCTCTGCATAAGAACTATGCTGTTGACGGGGCTCTAATGACCTTGTAGTTGAAAGGCCCTAAAACACCAACAAACGAAAACGGAAATTCGCACTGCAGAGGGTGGGACTACCGACTAAAACACTCGCCATCTCCTGTTTTCTAGCCCGAAATCGTTTGACACATTACTTCAATCAAAGTCAGCAGTCAGTAACGTACTCACTACCGTCCTCACTATTATTCACCATTGAAATTCAGATGTCCATTCGTTCCCTCTCCCCTTCAGTGACCTTCATATATTGTTGTTTCGGTTTTGTGACTGAGTATTTCGTTGCTGTGCTAACAAAAGCAACTGGGTTAAAGTCATAATAATCTAAGTGGCTTTAGTTCTTAATGACTGACTGTCAACTGCATGTCTTAACTAGGTTAGCTGACTGTTATTAGCATGCGAGGAAGGCAGTGGGCCTGTTGTAGTTTCTGCAGAATGGATACTACTTTAGCATATTATCCATAAAAATAGATAATGTGTGCTGTAACTACTGGGAAACTTCTACGTAGAATAAGTATTCATTGTATACACTTGGGTACGCTATTGGTGCAGTTCATGAAGGAAGCCAAATGAGAGCATAACTGAATGACCACCAAGAGTAATAACATCTTGGATACGTAGCGACTACTTATTCATTACAAGAACTGCAGTGCATATAATAAGTAGCCTCTCTCTCCCCCTCTCTCTCTTATTATTAAGAAACTGAATTCACCCAAATTCCGGTATACTCATATCCAATGTATCTCACGAGATTTCAAGCGCAAATATCTATTTTCAGATAGGTCTTACAGGACCTAAATAGCATTTACTGCAATCAACTATAGGAGGAAGAAAAATTTAATTTAAACCACGGATCCAAATGCATCTAAAATTCAGTAATAATAAAAAAAAGGTCAGGACGGAAATGGATAGAGAAAAATTCGTCTTCCCCCCATGTTAGGGCCTCAAATATTTAGATGAAATGTTAATATTGATTCTTATCCTGAAATTCTTTAACACCAACCTCAGTGTTTCTTTCACTGAAAATCAAACATTGAAAGGAAGCAATACATTTCCAAAATTTGATATTATTAGTAGTCCATCTAAATTTCTTGAATATACGTAAAACTCTTGTGGGCATTTTTTTTAAAGAGCAGCATTCCAAATGTACGGCTAATGTTACCCCCAGGTGCAAACACAACGATGATTCTGAAGGCAACAGTTGTATTCTTAGGTCCTGAAATTTTTAATGCTGACTATGAAAATTCGAGTAGTTTTTTTGCCAAATCGTTGCCCAACATTTTTCAATATTATTTCTTAATTTAGGTGTGCAGACAGACAGACAACTCAGCCAATATTTCCTGCGGGTTTCAGACGCCTGACTGGGGTGCCACAAGTCAGAGCATGTTCAGTGGGCCCGCAGACCCGACCCTACCACAGGCGGGTGATGCAAATAGGAGTATTCAAGGTATGTCATCGCTTAGAGGCCGTTAGGCGTCTAAGTGATGACAGGGTCCCGGAGTTTCTAGGATGTCCTTAAGGGTCCAGGGGGTTCTAGTTCCATGCCGCAGACCAGTTACTAGTGCACGTGATTTAGAGTAGTAGACTTTATTGGTAATTGGTGCTCGGTTTTTAAGAACTTTTCCAGAATTTCTGATTCAAACCTCTAGATCTTCAGCAGATAGCACCAGGTGTTGCCTGTATTAAACTCCTAGGTCACTTTAATTTGGACTAATTATGAGCACCAAGGATACCTTTTTTTTTCATTTGAAAAGTTTTGATGGTATCATCTCTGGACAGTTAGGACCTTCAATTTGTGAGATGGTTAGCGGTTTTACAATTGAAATACTAAAATGTCTCACAAATTAAATCATATTATTAATAGTTTCCAGAAATATCGAAATGAGTTCGATTAATGTAACAAAAAAACAGAATTGTATGAGGCAGTATGAAAACTATTAAATATAATAATGAGTAGTTTTATTTGATTCATAAATATTTTATGGGAGATTTTATTTTTGTGAAATTTTGAAAAAAAAAATCTTTCTTTTTCAGTCAGTGCAGTAAAAAAAACGAAATTCAAATCTGAAATTCACACTATATCATTTGATATCTGCATTAAAAATAATCCCAAATGGGCTAGTTTGATATTAGGAGATAATCATCTGAAATATTTAGACGCTATTTTATAGCCCTGATTGAAAAATGTGTGATTCTTTTAGGGATGAAATGAGATTTAGCAGAATATATGCACTATAAAAATGTTTTAACCTTCCCTTCAAAAATGGTATGCAACTCGAAATAATCCCTCTATCTTTTGAATTAATTAGCTCGTTGGATATTAGCACAAAGTAGTCCTGAAGTTGCGTAACCCAAATTCATTAAAAACAGACCGGAATATGCAACAGGGAGAAAGAGAGGTTTGGGGAGGGAGAAAGGAGCCCAAATTGCGTAATAATAGCCACATTTTACTACTGTATTTTAGTGAGTGCTTAGCAAGTTTATATTATTCCCACAATGGTACAAAACTTTCACCGAAATTTGGTAAAACACACTTTTTTTCTTTTCAATTATTATTACCTTGAAATTGGGCTGTCACCAGCCATCATTTCCTATACTAATATAGTTATCAATCAAATTTTATTTTCCTGTATGAAATAGGAGGAGGAATTCACAACTTCCTGTATTGACTTCCAAAAGTAGACACTTGTCAACTTGCAGAAGAAAAATTTCAGAAAAAGGACATCTTGGTAATATGTAACGTGCCCTTGTACAGCAGCATATTTAAATCAATAATAACTTCTGGTAGTTGAAAAATAGTGTGCATCTGACCTTGGATAGTTATAAATTGCTAAAATTGGAAAGGGCCATCTTACCTTGTGACCTTATTTTGCCTTTGCACTGATCAATTCATTCAAGAGAATGTATCGTTTGGTTTTCTGCAACCGGAAGATGCTGATGACGATGTTGTTGATGATAATTATTGAAATGGCACCGAGTTTGGATCAGACTAAGATTCCACCAAGGTCTTTTATCCGTTTTCATTTCACACTGCTGCTACTCCTATGGATTGGTAATGGAAGCGACTAAGTGAAAAATATGTCTCTTAATGCCACACATTAAAAACAGGGTTGAGACACAGGGCGGTTTGTAGATTATGTCAAAATGTAACATTTAGATTGAGCATAGATACTTTTATCAAAACAGGAAAAAAACAAAAACACAACTGACGAACTGTAATAATAATAATTCGACAGCAATCGGATAGTATTGACTACTTATTTGTACTTTTCTTCACCGTACTGATGTAGCGATGTTTGCCGTTGCCGTCGCCGACGATGATGATGAAGATGAGGTTTCATGCAGATTGTTATCAAATCATAGTTTAATGACAGTTTTCTCTGTCTACTTTGCCGTAGATTTGTGAAATTTCACCAGAACAATGTTGCGGAAGGTCAATTTCTTATAACCCTATGAAGATCACGAGAAATGAATATTTGAAGAGGGACGACAGCAAAAAAATAAAACCCTAGGTCCCAATAGAAACACTTAGAATTCACACTTCATGATCCTGTTTATACGATTCACAACTATAATTGAAATATTCAGTAGAAGATAAAACAAAGATTTGATATCCGTTCTCACTCACGTCTTGCGGTAGTAGTTATTTTTTTTCTCCTCCTCCTTTCAGAAGCAATTGACTTGGAAAATGCTATGAATTGTAACTAGGGCTACATGATGATACCAAAAAAGCGCTGGGTCTAATGACAGAACTGATGCTGACGAACGTGAAGCTTACAAAGTGACACCAGCTCCACCTTGTGGCTAGATATTCTGCTGTGCCTGGATTGCACAACAAGCACCCACGGTGACACCTTGTGGTGAATTCATGGAAAAGCTAGTGCTACTACGCACTTCAGTTTTCACAAATATCGATTTTCTTACAATTGGCGCCACCGTTTAAAATGATGAGAGATACTGGTGATTTTGGTCCTTAGTTTTGAAAGCATGCGACAGGGCTCGCTCTAAGGGGAGCAACCCTGACATTTCTCCGGGGCGCCAGAATTTAGGGGTGCCATTTTGGCTGTAAGTGTGAGAACAGTGCATATGAACAGAACGCTGCTTCAAGGGGTGACAATTTGTCCTTTTGTCCGGGGCGACATAAGTGCTAGATCAGGCGCTGCATGCGAAATACCCTCTGAAGCTGAAGAGGTTAAGGCAGCACCTTCCGGAATTGACCAGACCCAGAAGGGTATGTTTAATGCAGCTGCATGTCGTAGTGCCCTGTCCTGCCCCTTTCAGCAAAGCTACTCCTAACTCTTTTCCAGTCTGTGGTAGGATCGGGTATCCATCTTGTCCCTTTGAATGGACACAAGGGCGATATATTGGGCATGGCTTTCCACAGCCGGTTGCCTACCAAAGCTTCTCCAGAGAGAGCCGACACCTGGAAATTTTGCCTCACTACCCGTTGCATAGTAGAGAGGGTTCAATTACGTGCAAATGCCATCGTACACCACACGGCACCTCAGTTTTACGTCTAATCCAAAAGAAGGCGCACTCGGGGCCTCTTTCTCGTCCGAAAGAAGCCAACCCACCTCGGTCCAGTATCGAACACCTGGCGCAGTTACCGAGCGTTCTACCCACTGCGGTACCGAGTCGGTTTTCTGTCCTGCCCCTTTCATTTAATACAATTTCTACTGATATATAAGCCACTGTAAATATCTTAATGCAAACGCTCCAAAAAAAAAGTGAACTCCACAAGACACTCAGAGCCCCGTGGGTGCCCAATTTTAGAAACAGTCTTCATTTCATTCTACTGAGAAACCTGTAGTGACTTTCTACACTTAGCCCCATACACTTAAAGCCAACAGTCTGATTTTTGTTGATGAATTCTATGACATCATTCAAATTCCTGTGCGGCCTATGATAGGACCGGGCCATTCAGTTGTCCCACTGAAACCGGCAGCACACTGGTGAAATTATGGACTGTATTTCTATGCAGCCGACTGTCAACATTATGCTGGAACCCTTTACTTATTTAACGTCCGCCTATTTGCTTCATTAGGCGCTTTTTTCCTCTAAAGGACGTCCAGGGGCGAGCTCGTAGTCTCTTACACCTGGGAATTTTGCCAATGTACACTGTTTTACTCCAGCAGGTGCCATCGTGCACACTATTCACGGGACCACGGCTTATTTCCGAGATGAAGAAAGTTTTACTTTTGATTTCTGTCTTATGAAAGACGCCTTCTGTCTCAGCCAGGATTGATCCTGCAACCATGTACCCACGAAGTGAAGCACACTGACCAGTGAGTTACTACGAGTTCTGCATAGGCAGATGAAAAAGCCGGATCGGATCTCCTGTATGTTCCAGTGTTTCCGCTTCAGTGGCTCAGTGAATTGATTGCGAGTGTGGATACAGGTTCGGGCCTGGATGCGGGGGATGACTTCTTTGTTGCGTCTTTCATTAAACATCTAGGCCACACTCTGGCTCCCTTGTTGCATGAAGGGTGTCACTTGCACGTAAAAGACCTTTTCTTTATGGAGTACAGTATACGTGTAGGTCGGCAAAATTCCCAGGCGTAGGAACTTGACTTCCCCTGGGGGTGGTGAATTACCTTCAGCAGTTGAGAGGAAAGAAAACAGGAAACCACCTGGAGGACTAAAACAATCAGTGCCAAGCTTAGTCATTTTTCTTGGTTGAAATATTTGGAGCGGTAGAGTCCTGTGATAGGAGGGTCCCAATCAAGTTCAAAGGAAAGTTTTACAGGGCAGTGGTTAGGCCACCTATACTATATGGAGCAGAGTATTGGGCAGTAAGGAAGTAGTCGAGATCTGATAGAATTAGGAATGAGTATATAAGAAGTAGCGTGGGGTGGGGGACATCGCGAAAAGGTGAAGAAGAGGAGAAGCTCGTTAGGTCCATTACAGGAATGTAGATAGTTGGAAGCACTCGGGACAGGAGAAAACCAAAGAAGACGTGGGAGTGGGTTGTCCGTAAGGATATGGTAGTGAGTAGACGAGGACCTGGTGGCAGATAGACGAGAGTGGGGGGCTAGAACTTGAAGGCCCAATCCTGACACAGGCGGGATAAGGGTATGATGATGAAATATATTTTTATATAAACTGACTTGTCTCCAAGTTATCAAGCTTTTTTTCGTCCATTTTTATTTTTCCGTTGTTTGTTGTTCCTATTTTGGAATTCAAGTGATATTTACCGATGAAAAAAATACGAAAAAAGCTGTTGTGTCGGATAAAATAGTTGGAAGAAGTACAAAAAACAATGAAAATGAGGTTCCTTCAGCCAAGGGTGGTAATGTCTACAAAATAAACGTGTTCTGATTGCAAAATTGAACCAGTTGGTGGATGCTCTCGCTGTCACTGATATTGCAAGCCCAATCCGTTATGTGAAGGCTACTCATTTGCAGCGATGCTGTACGACTTGATTTATTTAGCATCTTACTCGTATCATCAAGGCTAGCCTGCTATAATCAAAGACAGGGGTCGTGCACTTTTGGGGGAAGGGGGGTTATATATTTACAGGCCAGCCACCTACTGTGTATGAAATCATGGCTCACATACAAAAGGTGCATTTTCAAGACCAAAAAAAAAAGGAGATTGGTTGACCTCATCAAGGATAATTACCTGGTGGACCTCATAATTTAATTACCTATGGCCGTTTGATGGGATAGGGAGTACCAGACTCTACTCCTAGATCTGGTAACATTATTTCGTGGTAGCCGATGAATACAGAACCATGGATGAATGAGATGCGTCGTTAATGTCTGTCGTCCATTCCCTTTAATTTTTCCTTTCTTCTATCTCTTTGACCTGCCTCGGTGGTGCAATAAGTAGTATGGTCGATTTATTGCGCCAAGGGTTCTAGGTTCGCTACTAGATCGAGGTAGAATCTAGATTGGCTTCTTTCGAGGGAAAGAGAAGGCCCGACTGAACCCTCCTTCAAATGAGAAGTAAAACGGAAGGCCCGTGTTGTGTACGATGGCATTTGCACGTAAAAGAACCATCTACAATGCGACGGGTAGATGAGGGAAAAATTTCCAGGAACAAGAGATCGTCGCCTGGCGTTGGTGTAGTTTCCCAACGAACAGTAGCCGATGATAAATAAGAATAAGGGTTACAGCTTTGGCTGGCAGACGGCTGTGTAAATCACTGTCCAATATATCACCCGTGTGTCCATTCACAGGGACAAGATGGGTTATCTGCCAGAAAATTTGGGTAAACAGTCGGCATTCCAATTCGTGGGGTAGGCCGCCATCCCCCCCACAGACAACTCAGCCAATAATTCCTGCGGATTCCACACGCCTGACTGGGGTGCCGCAAGTCAGAGCATGTTCAGTGGGCCCACAGACCCGACCCTGCCACAGGCGGGATAAGGGTAGCGGAAAGAAAAGTGTCTGCTGTCCGTGATTTTCTTTTCCTGGCTATCTGAAACTCGTGTGCAGTGCCGAAAATGTGTGTAAATTAAGCCAAAGGCCAGTGATGCAAATAGTAGTATGCAAGGTATGTCATCGATTAGAGGCCTTTAGGCGTCTTTTAGGGGTCCTTAAGGGTCCAGGGGTTCTAGTTCCAGGTCGCAGACCAGTTGCTAGTGCGCGTGATGTAGAGTAATAGTCTTTATTGGTAACACTGAGGAGCAAATTTTTACTTTGGAAAAAATACATTTCTCACTTAGTGCTAGATTTATTGGATAAGTTATGCTGATTATTTATCTGTTCTCCATTTTGCCCTAGGACGTCAGGTTCTCTGGTAATTCATAGGGCTGCAGTTCCATTAAAACATTAATTGCGAATGGACATCATACATAAGATATCATACTCTACATAATTTATGTTAATACAGGACTTGACTTGAATAATATAGGACTTGACTTGAATAATGTAGGACTTGACATGATATAGGGCATTTATGTTAATGACATAGGGCTATCTGCAGATGACACCTGCATTGCAAGGGTGGTGGATGAAGGGTTATCTTGCTGCACAAAATTGCAACAAGACCTAAACAAGATGTATACCTGGAGCATAAAGGGGGAGTCATTGCCATTAAACCTGCACAAATGTAGCTTTCTTATGATAAGCAGGTCCTGAAGGCGATTTGATCTTGCTTATTGCATAGGTGGTGTGAGGGTTAAGAGGGTTGAGATCCAGAAGTTCCTTGGAATTATTCTAAATACTATGGTCACCTGGAGGGAGCACGCCGACAAATTGATTGGGAATACTGGGCATGCCCTCCGTTTGGTTAGTAGAGTCCTAGGGGACAGCACAAAGGAAAGTTTTCACTGGTATGGCCAATTGTAGAGTATTGTAGTCCAATTTGATATCCCTTTTAGCCAGGGTTTATCTCTGGAAATTGAAATAATTCAAAGGAGGGCAGCAATAATTGTGTTACATCCCTTTTCTCGAAGATTTGTGCAAGAAACATCTTTGGCAGCTTATCCCTTGCAGAGTATAGAGGGAGAAATGATCATCCATTCAAATTGAAGGGGATCAGGGCACAAAGCATAAAGCTAATGAGCCATTCTATGAAGCTGTGGGAGAGAGTAATAGAACGTCGCCTCAGAGACAAAACTCAAGTCCGGGGGAACTAATTTGGGTTTATGCCAGGAAGGTCCACCATGGAACCAATCTTTATCCTACGCCAGATGATAGAGAAGCATAGAGCAGCAAGGAAGGACCTCCCTGCAGTATTCATTGACCTAGTGAAGGCATATGATAGTGTCCCTAGACAGGTGTTATGGAGCGTTCTAAGGAAGAAGGGGGTCGATGAAGGCCATATCAGGATAGTGCAGGATATGTATGAGAGTGCCATTGCTAGGGTGAGGACAGTATGGGGAAACACTGCAGGCTTCAACGTGCGGGTTGGTGTGCATCAAGAGTCAGCACTTAGCCCATATCTATTCACTCTGGTAATGGATGAGCTGCTGACAGGGATAGGGGAATGGGCCCCTCAGTGCCTGGTATTTGCGGACGATGTGGGAAAGCTTGAGGGGTCAAAGGAGGATGCACAAAAGGGCCTACAGGACATTAAGATAGCAATGGAAAGAGGGGGTCTCAAAGTAAACATGAATAAGACAGAGTACCTAGCTTTCAATTTTAGCGGCCAGGGGCAAGGGGGTGAGATCCGTTGTGAGGGGGAGGGTGTACCAGCAGGGCAACAGTTTCGCTACTTAGGATCATTTTTCCAGAGCAATGGGGAGATAGATTCAGACGTGACCAATAGGATTAATGCAGGATGGCTGAAGTGGAGGCAGGCAAGTGGAGTCCTGTGTGACCGCCGGGTCCCAATAAAGTTGAAAGGCAAAGTTTACAGAACGGTCGTCAGGCCTGCCATGCTGTATGGCTCAGAGTGTTGGGCAGCTAGGAAGAACCATGAAAGGAGAATGCAAGTGGCGGAGATGCGTATGCTGCGCTACATGACCTGGGTGTCACGAGCTGACAGAGTACGAAATGATTATGTTAGAGGTAGCCTGGGGGTGGGGGACATTGCAGAGAAGATGAGGGAGAGGCGGTTGAGGTGGTATGGACATGTAATGAGGAGAGAGGAGGAGGAGCTTATTAGGTCCATTATGAGTTTACATGTGGTTGGGGGTGCCAGGGGTAGGGGAAGGCCGAAGCGGACTTGGGAGCAGGTGGTGCAGAGGGATATGGAGACGTGCGGGGTTGATGGGGTCATGGTGGGGGATAGGAGGGAGTGGAGAATGAGAACCCGCAGACCCGACCCCGCCACAGGCGGGAGGAGGGTGAGATGATGATGATGAGATGCTATGCTTCAGGTGGGTTACAAATTAGGAATGAGAGTCATTCTCTCCACTGCCAATTTGACCTATAAGGGCTGCTTGCAGTGTATTCAATTAGATTATAACGCAATCATGTTCCCAGTGGCTCACTAATCTGCCAGGGAAACAAAACACCTCTATCAACTGGTCACTAGCTGTATCCTAGAAGGCCTACCTAGGACTAATAGCTGTCCAGTGACAATAGGTAGGCTAAAGTACAGCCAGATTTATTTCATACTGTATATCATTTACTGCTTTATTGACAACTGTCACTAAAATTTTAAGAAAGGGGAATTACAAAAAATTTGAGGGTCGCACAGTAAAACAAAAAGTCATTTTCGTAAACATCATACAAAAATACATAAAATAGCTCTATTGGTGTTTCCGTATTTTTTGGCTGTTCTACAGTGTAATTGGTGCTCGGTTTTTGAGAACTTTTCCAGCATTTCTGATTCAAATTTCGTCAGTGCTAGCTCTTGCTACGGCAAACTTCTGGACCTGTGACGATTAATACCTAAAGACGCTAAAAACAATTATAATTTCTCTAGCTTTGTAGAATTTTCACGTGATATGTGAATATCCCTGTTTTCCGATTATGTCAACAAATACGTTATCATCTTCGCCTCCGTAGTTCAGTGCTTTTTTCTCCTCTTTTTCTGATAATGAGATGTTCAAAGTGAAGGATTTGAGTGAGAAAAACAAATAGTTGCACATCAAGTGGACAGATGTATTTACAATTGAAGGAAAGTTGTCGAATGTAGGACAGACAAAAAAAAATCCCACTGATATAGACATTTTGTGTTTCATAAAATCATTCTACGGATGTATAAACTTATTTCTATTTCAAGCATGTACATTTCAGAAGGCCGCATGCCATTATGATCTTAGAAATAATGGTTTAGGACAACACTCCACATACATCAATATAACAAAAGTCAGCGTTTGGAGGAGAGGAAAAGAAATGTGCAAGATAAGTTAGATTTAGTTTCAAGTTAAGGAAATCAATAACAGAATCAACTGTGTACACGCCATGTAGATTCATCATACTTCTTCTTTACATAACTCAGTTCAATGCGGCATTCCTCGTAGCCGGATGTCAAGTTTTCGCTTCCTTTTAGACGATGGCACCCACTCCGCGTGGCCGGAAGTAGCCGATAGTGCAGGTCTCCAACAACCATTCTTGTTAATTGTCGCCCTGCACCAGCAGCTGATCATCGCTCAGGCGCAGCATGCGCGCACTTTGGGTCCCTCCGAATGTTAGCAACTCTCCGTATCTGTTACTACGCAAGACCGGAAGTAGAGATTAAATTTTAAGGAAACGGTTGATTGATCAACATTTTTATTAAGCAATAAATTAATTTGATGGCACTTCTAGGTATTTAGTGCAAGAAAGCCGCTTGCGCTTGGAGCCCTCCAAGTGCTTGATCCACCACTGCCTCACAACGCTTTATGATTTTGGACAGCACTATAGGGTTTTTGATGAAGATCTAGGGAGCGTAAATAAGATATACCTGATCCTAATAACTTCTGGGTATAAGCTAGATCCAGATCAATGTTAATGGCGTTGTTTGACTATCATAAACACACCCTCTATAGCCGGAGTTGCACCTCCGAGCCTTTATTGGCTTGCTGCACGCTTCCCCATAGTTACTCCTTTTGTTTGCAGATGATATAGAAATGATTTTGAATGTTGTAGTTGTTAATGTGCTAATAAGATGGCCTCATGGGGGATTTCCTGTCTGATTTGATTTGATAACACTGTTACACATGCTGGAGTGTCATCCGACACTGATCCTCGTCTTTTGTGGTTTGAAATCGTGAGGTATCCAGAATTGAAAGACGTCAGACAAAGGCGGGCACTTACCAAGTAGCCAACCAACTATTTCACTCTTACATTTTGTGCCAAGTACCTAGTAGTTAGTGTTCTGCCATCATTTTTCATTTGCCTTCCTCAGTCTTTTGGGGCCTTCTTTGAATGCTAGTGATTTCAGACTGCTAGAGTTGTTCTGTAGAGTACACTGTCAGAATTTCTTGAAGATTTAACTTCTTGCGACATTTTGTTGACACTGAATCCATCTGTTTGACTTTGCTGGCTACGTCATAAATCCTACAGCACTTACTTACCATACTGTAGAAAACTAGTCTCTGGATAGTTAAAATGATTAATCTGCTATGATTAGTTGATTGTCCAGTTGACAGTTAATGACTTTCAGTGCTTCAGACTTCAGTGAAGCGTTTAGTAATGGTTTTCTACAATTAACCTTTATTGTAGTCAGTTTAAATAGATCGTCAGAATAATGAATTGTCCTCGCATCAGAAAGAGAAAGGGTTACTTAATGAACTGGATAAATTCAAGGCCAAGGTTTGCTGAACGTCTCCAAGACAAATGTACATAATAAGCGAGACGTGTGACGCAATGAAATGTCCGGAAATTAAATTGGGGTATGTTTTCCAAGAGTTCCTCTAACTTCCCCGACTAAGGTTAAATAAAATTCTCCAAACAGTATGCATTTTAATAAAAGGGGTGAGTATTTTTATTCAATAATGACTCGTTGCTGACCGTTTTAATCCATCACCAATCGGTCACCGTTTCCAATACTTCCGGAAGTACATTTCTAGAGTTTTATTTGGAAGAATGGCTGAGTGTGACTGGAGTAAATGGATTGAAAGAGAGAATCTTTCATCTAATTATTTCTCGGTCTTTCCTTGAGTTTCTGCGATTACCAATCATTATTATCGATTGAGGGACTCGGTTGAAGGGAAATAGGACTGCCTTTTTTGTGGTCTCCAGTTTCATTTCCATCCCATTTTCAACTCTGTGCTTTGCAGCAGTGGATCTAACACTTGGAGTGCCCCAAGCGAATCCAGTTCTTAATACTATCAATTCAATGTATTAGTCAATAAAACAAAACAGATCAATCGATCGTTTGCTTAAAAATCTATATTTAGCCCTTTGCAGTCACAGATATGAAGCTGTTAACTTTCTGAAGCCCCAAGCGAGCGCTTGTTTTTGTGAGATCCTCCTCCACCTGACTCTTGACATGATCACTATGGTTTGAATTTTGTTTGCTTCATGCCTAAAAGAAGTCTTTGTGTGTTTTGAGGTGGGCGATATTTTTGATCAGCTAGTTCCCAATCCTACTTTCCTGAACCCAAAATTCATTTGTACATTTATTCATGATCCACTTTTTGAGATGCTTGTTTACAAGTTATTGTGGCTTCGTAATAGTAGTGGTGCTACAATTCTTTTAGTGTTGAGACAAGAATTCGTCATTCCATCGATGTTTTTCCCATCCTACTGAATATCGATTCTGATCTTACTGCTGTGCACTCGGTGTGCTGGAATAGCGGCTGTATTGCGTTGGACACACCAGTTCTCCTCTCATCACTGAAGTTGAGCAACGCAACCCAAGCTAGTGCTGGCGTGGGTGACCCCTTGGGAACACTGGGAACTATGCAGTGGACAAGGCTCTAATAACCTTTGTAGTTGAAGAGCCCTGAAAACATCAACAAAACAAGTGTGCTGGGCATACGTGTAGGCCATGTAGACCCTGACCTAGGACCCCAAAAGTGGTCAGGTGCTTTTAGGTGTAAGCATTATATTAATAATAGTGTGGACTAAAGACTTTCGCATATTTCTTGCAGATCCACGTTGAAATACACTGCTTTATAAAGCTTACGATTTCGACGTTTGTGTGCCCCTTCTATCCTTTCGACCTAGGACTGCTAGTCGCGCACTCAATTTCCTGACCTCTATAATCTGTGATGATTTTGTTCAATTTAATAAATCCTCACAAATACTAGTCTTGTAATGTAATGTTGAACTCTGAATAAAATAAAAGCTTAAGATATCTACTTCTTTATTTTCGAGGAATTATTCATTGAAAGTTGAATTGTATAAAAAGCCCTGGATAGATTTGCACCTCCAATTTATTTTTACGTTTTGCAGAATAAAAGATGATAATGGAGTTATGTGGTTGGACTACTTTGACTTCTTTCTGGTAACAGAGAGGCCCCAGCGTGTCTTTCGTCGTATGAAATGTATGCGATATCCTCTTCACGTAAAAGAAGTAATGCTACCTGACGTAAAATTACTTGAAGTTTAGTAAAATTGCCAAGGGTAAGAGTTGGTCCTTCTGGCGTTGGTAGTGGAAAGTGCCCAACGAATCAAACTAGGAATAAGAATAAGGTTGACTGAGGTTGGTCGAGTGAAGTTGGCTGAAGTGCCTGCGTAAAAACGCCGCCCAAGCTCATGTAGGACAAAAATAGGCAATCAACCCTGCCACCGGCGGGAGAAGAGGGTTTAGTGATGATGACGATGGTAGTAGAATTATAACGTTGCCATCCGAGTTCATTTCTTTCCCTCGTCCTCTCTTTTTCTCTCTGTCTCCAAACCTGCTCAAAATGTTGTTTTAAGAGGTGAACTGCAAACCGCAGCATAATGCCTGGTTCCATAAGTTCATGAGTTCAACGATGAGGTGCAGTGCAACAATTTTAAATTACAATGTCGTTCCTTGCTCTTAGATCAGATCGATTACATAATGCAACTTTGATACCAAAATGATCATTATTAAGTATATCTCTGCGAGCATTTTCTGGTTAAAGAGCAGTTGACGACGGATGATGAATGATGACAGCAGCCACACGCACCTTCAGTTCCTAGCAGTCTGCAGAGTTTATACTAGTTTCATAGCAACGACCTCTCTTTTACGGTCCAATCAATGCCCAATTTTAGTTATGTCGGTTTTAACTATTATGTGTACTCGTAGTCATAGTATCAATCATCTGCAACATATAGCAAAGCTAACATTTTTCATTGAGCTTGGACATTTTTCTTGTTGTTATAGCAACAGTTAGAGAGACAATAGGTCAGAGTGGTTGGACAAAATGAGATCTATAATATACGTTAAGTCAGTGTCATCTGGTCAGTTTGTGTTTATCATCATGTGCCTCTATATGATGTCAAAAATGTAACAGTTACACCTTGAATCGAACGCCTTCCTCAAATTAACATTAACATACAAATTGCTTTCAGGTTGCAAGTCCAAAAAAATATTTCTTTTGTTGTGCTCTGCGCACACGACAAAAATTTTACCTTTCTCAAGACGTTGAGTGTCTAATCAATCATGTTTCTTACTTGTGCGATGAAAGTGGATTGAACGAAATAAAAGCCGAAATCGAAGACTTTACCATGTGCTTCAATTCATGCTGTTGTCTTTTTTCAACACATTACACGTTCTAATAGTCACCTTCACCTTTTCTTTCTCTCCTTTATTTTTTTTCTGGGTAGACGTTGAACAAATATGTGAACCATTTTTACCAAAAATGAGAATAGCTTTCCTATTATATTATTGTGCAGTTATTCATTTTTCGACTGAGATGCTTGTAGGCCTTACCTGAAACCATCATTACACCGCAGATCTATTTCTCTTTACTTTTGCCTTTATTTTTCTTGTGCACAATGATCTATATCTTGCAGCCATATACAGACTTTTTTAATTAAAATATGTCCATCAACTCTGACAGGTGTTTACTTAAGCTAAGAAGAAAACGCCCTTACTTAGTTATCTTAACAGGAATCAATTTGTATGTCGATGTGAAGGTGTTTATACTGGATTCTGCTTCCTGTGATTATAGGACCTACTTCTTTCTGCATTTTAAAAGCAGTCTAAAATCTGCAAGTTCACTATGCACATCATCTTTGCCTAGTTATTAAGAAAATGATATAAGAAAGTCATTTGACTAGTGGCTGTGTTTGTACCAGTGTATCACTGGCAGGGTCTCGTGCCCATTTTTCTAGCCTTTGAATCGTTGCGCCACTTATTCTCCACCAACCCCCAAGGGGGGGAGGGGAACTCAAGTAAAGGTAGCGTGCTTGACTACTGCGACAGTGGTTCCAGGTTTGATAAGTTATTTGGATCAAGGTGGGTAGGCTTCCAGGAGAGAGAGAGAGGGAGAGACCATGAGTGCGCTTTCCGTCGGATAGGAAATAAAACCGTGGCCCTAAGTGGTGTATAGTCTCACTTGCGTGTAAAACAGCCCCCTTTACTATTCATCGACTAGGGCAGGGACAATTTGCTGGTTTATGAGCTTGTTCCTTGGATTGCGCGTCGGTGGAGTGCCCCAACAGTAGGTCGACTATAAAAAAAGGTCGGCAGTAGGCTGTGTGAAAATGCAGTCCAGTAGGCCGCCCAACGGAGGCGTTACTTGTCATCCAACGGAAGGCGCACTGAGTCTCTCCGTCGCTCGTCCGAAATGAGCCAAACCACCTCGGTTCAGGATGCCCCAAGTGGACTTCCGTCTGATGGAAAGTAGGGATTGAAACTGTAGTCCGGTGTGCAATGAAACGAACCCTCACTACACGAAATAATACAAAGTATGCATGTTCCAAGCCCATTCTCTGGCACCGGTAAATTGTTTTCAGAGGTAGAGAGGACGACTGTAAGAACAACTTGCAATTCTGGATATTGGCCTATTGCATTGGCAGTAAGCACGGTTGATTCAGTTCCGTTGGTGTTTACAGTGGTCATTAGAGCCCCGTCCACTGAATAATTGTAATGCAGAGTCTGCACAAACACTGCGTGATTGTTTGGGTATTAGCAGTACCCACTGTTCCCAAGAGGTCACTCATGCTACTACTATCTGGGGTTACGTTACTTCAGTGATCAGACGAGAACTGATGTGTCCAACGTAATGCAGAAGCAGGATTGAGCTTTCCCCGGTGGACAGTCATCCTTTGAGGACCAGTGGACCGCACTAAGTTATTGCTTCTCCTTTTCTGTAGACCTCGACGTAGCTTTTCCCCTTGCTCAGAATTGTGCCGCCAGATAGCAGGACAAAAATATACTGGAAGTACATTTGAGTGTTGTGTGACGTAAGCAGAAAGCACCTGTGCCAAATCGGTTGCTCACAGTGCCGTAAATTATTGGTCCCTTTCCTCTTGTTCACGAGGTCGTTGTGTTTGCTGTATGGTTTGAATTTTGAACACAATTTTTTCAAATGGTGTTGATGTCAACCATAAACATTAAGGCACCCAAGCATTAATATTGTAAAGTGCTATATTTCACTACTGCGACTAAGTGCTGCTGCAGTATTTCTGATCTTAAGATAGCTAAGCTAGCTCGCTCTGAGAGTAAATAACATCGACTGGTGTTTCATTGATTTTTATCATCGGTTGCAAGGCAACTACAGTACAGTTGGAAGACCCAATATGCTTTTAATTATTCCGGACCTATATAACTAACACTTACTGTAAATGACAGAATCGGGTGCTTTTCAACTAGTTTTATTAGTAGTTAAAAGCTGAGTCATATACAGTACTTGAAATCATATCCTAACTAGAAAACATAATAAGAGTCACCAATTGTTGTTTTGCTCTGAATAGTTTTAAATATCTGAAATAATTCTTATTAATGATTAGCCATTATAAAAACCTTCAGGTAACACTAAATACGTGTATGCATAGAAATTTGGAAAAAAAAGTACTTTATTTTTTAGATAATTTACTGGGAATTGCAAGGAATCGAATTTGAAACTTGTGATAACCTTTAGGGCACACAACATACCATTAATAGGAACCTGCATTTTTTTGTGATTAAGGTTTTTTTTCAAGGTCAGATCCCTACTGGAGCTATAAAGTGGAAACGAGAGGGCAAATGAGACCCTGAAATTTTGCTCGAAAATGAATATTGAAAGAATTATTGGATCAATAATTTATCATTATTTTCCCTGACAGCATGTCTGTTCTTATTTGATACGAATTCAGTCTTGAAGTTTTATTTTCTCCTCTTATAACTTGCCTATAGAAATAAGAAACTAAGTATTAGTATGATGAAAATAAATTATTGTCCGCTTAGTTTTAATATCTTTTTGATTTTAATCTTCTAACTTACATGGTTGTTTAGGTCGGATATTATTTATTTTCTCTTTCTGAATTATGGCGATATCTTGATTGTATTTTGTAGCGGGGTTTTCTTTTTTCTTCTTTGAAGCACTTACCGATTAGTTGAATATACAGTAAGTGTTGAAAGTTTCCATTTTCAATATTTATAGAAAATCAGATTAAAATAACGACTGTGGAAATTTACTGCATCATTAGACTACTGCAACACCATTTCTGGACCTGAATGATTAAGAAAAAAATAATCCATCACAGGATCTAAAAGTTCGGTGATATCTTACCAAATATTAATTGTACCTTCCTGAAAGTTCCTATACAATTACACAAGAACGCAAAACCTCAGATAACACAGCTAAATAACAGTAAAGCACAGAGCTCGCAGTTTAATCGAGCAAATTCGATGTGCCTCACATTAACATTTCACCTTTCTAATATCTACAGCAAACACTTCCGTTTGCTCCAGAGGTTATCCGATTTGTACAAGACCATACGTGTGATCGACGAAATGAATATCAAGTATTCATTTGTTTTTATTTGCATTTCTATGCCAAGATCAAAGTTAAGATGAGTATTGGTTACAGCTACGCTAGTTTCCAAATCGACCCTCTTTCGGCAAGGACCAAAGTCCTACCTCCACTATTCAAAAAGCCACTCCTAAAGCTACTGTAGGTTGACACGGTCCAAGTACACTTGGGTAAAGCTCACTTGGACGCTGCTCATGCGTCACTTGGATGCAACTTGGACCATGTATAAACTTGGTCTAAGTTAACTTGGATGGCTAGGACCCATCCAAGTTGAGTAGGATGGCTGTCAACTTACTTTGATCAAAGTGTGACTTGGACGAAATTTAAAATGGCTACCAACATGTAACACGCGGAGTATACTTGGAAGTATACTGACAGAGAAAACATATAATTGATGGAATTATATGATGTTGAGGAAATGTTGTGGAATAGAAAGCTGCCCAAACTAAAAAAGCAAAGATGTAAAATATGCTGCAATTGAACGGATTGGGAATAACATGATTTGGCAAGGGTGAGTGGAAAATTAGATTCCTGATTTTAGTGAGGGTGAGTGGAGTCCTGTGTAATAGGAGGGTCCCAATCAAATTGAAAGGGAAGTTTTACAGGGCAGTGCTTAGGCCCACTATGCTATATGGATTAGAGTGTTGGGTTGTGAGGAAGAGCCGCGTAAATAGAATGTAACTAGCCGACATCCGAATGTTGTGGTATATGAGCGGAGTGTCAAGAGCTGATAGTCAGGAATGAGTAGTCTGGGTGTGTGGACATGATGGAGAAAATGAGGGACCTGTTGGGAGCTAGGCGAGAGTTAAGGGCTAGAACCCATAGACCCCCTACCCTGCCTCAGACAGTATAAGGATAGGATGATGATATGTTGGGTATAACTGCCACTACTATACCTTTCAAAGCCAAATCCGCCATCTTTCTTTTCTTCAGCTCGCTGTCCAAGTCACTTGCCGTGGAAACCAACTTGGACCAAGTGCACTTGGTTCAACCTAGCTTAACCCTTTTCTCGCTTAACCCAGTTCTCTGAACCCGCCGCGGTGACGTAGTGGTTAGCACGCTCGGCAACTGCGTCAGAAGTTCTAGCTTCGATACTAGACCGAGGTGGGTCGGCTTCTTTCGGGCGAGAAGTAAAACCTAGGTCCCGTGTGGGTGTACCATGGCACTTCCACGTAAAAGAGCCCTCTCTACTATGCAACCGGTAGATGAGGCAAAATTTCCAGGTGTAGGAGCTTGCCCCTTGGCGTCGGTAGCATTCCCCAACGAATACTACCGACAACGAACAGACCGACGATAAGTAAGCATGGGGGTTGCAGCCAGTGGCGGTTTTAGGCACGTGCAAACTGTGCAAATGCACGGGGCCTCGCTTTTGCAAGTTGCAAATTTTTGGAAAGGGCCTCGCACTTTCAATTTGCACAGGGCCTCGCGTATGCTAGAACCGCCACTGGTTGCAGCTGTGCTCGGCAACTGGCAGTGGAAAAACATTGTCCAGTATATTGTCCTTGGGTCCATGTGAAATTTTAATATATCATGTTCCTATACCTAACATTAAAAATACACCCTCAAAACTGCGTTAATGAGTGTGCACCAATGGTCCAGGGCTACAGAATGATGTCTCAGGTATGCAGCTCAGCAAATTGTCGCTCTTAGCTGTTCCAACTAGCTAACTTGGAGCAGAAGCCAAGGTGTCACTATCCACGTTAGCTCAATGCTAGCTAGTTGGAGCGGTTAAGAGCGACAATTTGCTGAGCTCCATACCTGAGACATCATTCTTTAGCCCTGGGCCATTGGTGCACACTCACTAATGCAGTTTTGAGGGTGTATTTTTAATGTTAGGTATAGGAACATGATATATTAAAATTTCACATTTTTTTAGAGCTATGCGACGCGATAGTTAAAACTACCCCTATCTATTGAAAAAAATGTAACTTTGCATTGTCCTGAAAAAACTACTGCCAAAATTTCTGAAGATTTTTTAAAAAAAAGGCATTGGTTACTTTAAAGGAAAAACCCTGTATACTAAATATTCTGTGTTTTTAATATACTTTTGTATATTATTCTTCGTCTCTTTTGAGCATTGGTGCGCATACATCACAGACCTAAGAAGGATGAATTGAATCCAATCTTATAGTCGCATTTCCACTTATTTTACACAACTTTTGTGATTGTTTTTCGGGGTTAAATGACCAAAATTAATCTTGTCATGTCTAAATAATTCTTCATCTATTTTAATTATTAAACGTGTATACTACATATAAAGGATGCGAATTTTAATTACATTAAGACGTTCAGCTTTTCTTAGACGTTATTAATTTGAATAGTAGCATACATCTTGTCTCCAAAATTGCTTAATTTCTGCTATAAAAGGTCGAACGTTAAATTGTCAAACTGGAAATTTCGTTAAAACGACTTCCTAGTTAAGTCAGGCATTTTTCTCACAAACTGATGTCTACTATTCAATTACTATTTATTTATGTAGATTTAATGACAGTTGAGACTTTTGAAAACTACTTACCTACCTCTCTCATTAACAACAATTTACGAATTTCTCGACTCTTGCATGCGTTTCGATAGCATGTTGTTTATTATGCAATTCATTACTAAATTAAGATCTGAATTTTTTAATGACCTCATTTTTAAGTCCGGGCGAATGTCTGCGAGCATAACCTTGTTGAAGATCACGTAGTTTTTCAAAGCATCTTGTTAATTAGATGATATAAATGACGTCAGCTGAAACTCTTACTGTTGTTGACGACATCCAGTAGAGTTAGAAATCGATATCTGAAATTAAAAACGTCCCACCTTGTACCCGAATCCTCTTCCCTCACACACAGGATGGGGGCGCATCTACAACAAAATGTACTTTTGGCGAACACAGATTCATATTATGCCCCTGTCCAAACATCTGACAAGCATCCACTATCCGCCCAGAATGCCAAGGTCATCATTGAAATTGACCTGAAATCACTGACATCGCTGAAATTGAACAAATGATGGTGGTGCATGAAAAATGAAATTGCACCATTTTTTTTTTACCGTCACTAAGCTAAAAGATCACAGAGGACCACATGGAGGCTCCCAAAAACGAGAATATTTTTCACTCTCCGGGGATTACTCATCTTACTTTAGTAGAAACTGATCATTGGCATTTAGAGAACGCCCCTTCTCACACGTGCTTATTTTTCTGTTCTGTGCCCTTTCACTTCGTTATTGAACGGTGCCAAACACAATTTTTTGTCACAGGTTCCTGTGAGTGGTTGTCGTAGAGCCCCAGCACATTTTTGTGTGTTTCGTTGCTGTTTTAGGGCCTCTCAACTGCCAGGTTATTTCAGCCCCATCCATTGTATAGATCTAATACAGAGACTGCGCAGACAATACACTAATGGGACGATTTTTGGGTATTAGCAGTAGCCAGTTTTCCCAAGCGGTCACTCATGTTAGTACTAACTGAGGTTGCGTTGCTTAACTTCAGTAATCAGACGAGAACTGGTGTTTCCAACGCAATAAGCCGCTCCCACCCCAGCACACTTCTTTGTCCAGGGCTCATGATGCTGTTAAGACGGCACTGCCTACCATCAGGGAGCGGCAAATTGCGTTGGACACACCAGTTCTCGTCTGATTACTGCAGTTAAGCAACGCAACCCCGGTTAGTGCTGACATGGGTGGCCGCTTGGGAAAACTGGGTACCGCTAGTATCCAAAAATCGTCGCATTAGCGTAATGTCTGTGCAGTCTCTTCATAAGAACTACATTGTGGACGGAGCTCTAATGACCTTGTAGTTGAAGGGCCCTAAAACACCAACAAACAACAACAACAACAGCCTACTGTCAGTCCCTGGACACGAACGTTGAACGTCGAACGAAGTTCAACACGTTGGTGTTGTGCTGGTTATCTTATGCAATATCTTGCCAGTTGTTAGGTGCTCAAATTTTATATTATCTTTAATTTCATTTCATTGTTTCAGTTGGTAGATTTCAAGTATAATTCAAACCGTAAAATTCACTTGAAATTCATCGAATAATGAAGGCATTCATATGCTGAAATGAGGTTCTTCATCAATGACATCTTTTGGTTGTATTGTGTCCTAACGGTGCATAACATCAGTATTCCATTAACACTAAGCCCTAGGAAAAATGCTTACCTATTGTCCTGAATATAGCGCATTAGGGCGATCAACACAATGTCGTGCACAGCAATACTATTCAGCTACCAAGAGCATCATTTGAACTTAGGGCCCATTGGATGCTTTTCATGAGTTGGAATCATTTCTTATTCTGCCCCTTCCTCCCACCATTTTCCCCTGTAACTGCTATTGTTGACTACTGAAATGAGTCTAGATATATCCTCTTTAGTGACTAGGGAGAATTTTGGGGTTTATTTGGTTTACGGTAATAAAAACCTGAGTACAGTCCTCTTCTTAGCTTGTACCTTGTTGTTCAGGAGTGGTTGTTAGGTTAACGGTCTTAATGAAATTCATTGTGTTGGGTCATTGTGACGATGTTGTTTGTGTACTTAATGTGGGGGGGGTGGGCCATTTCGTATATTTAAACAGGGAAATCTTTTTACAGCTTTGACTCTCTCTATATTCTCGAGTCAGACATTTTGAAAGCTAAAAGAGGAACTGGAACAGAAAAATATATCCAGTAAGCTATCAACTGGATATTACAGCTTCTATTGTTTGACGTAAGATGGACCATTTGGAGGTCGTCGATCACAACTGAAGGGGTCATTTGGCTTTTATTTAAGTGCTAGTCTTTTCACTCACTTTCTCAGTAAAAAAGAAAGTCTATGAATCATTAGGTGTTTTCGTGGTTGGCGGCTGGTAAAAATTGTTGGGCTGTTGCCTGAAACTCATTTTCAACTCTGTATTCTCCTTGAAGATCAAGGAGGAAAAGGGCACATTCCTATATGCAGTATATTGTCCTGGTGGTGTAGATAAAGTCATAACAATAGCGACGGTTTTTCATCTAGAAATGTGTCAAAAGTTGGGGGCCCATCATGTTATGTGGGGAAGAATAGAGTTTGGTGATAACAATTCATCTCTTCCCAAATTCTGCAGATGGGACCCAAAAACTATGCGTTTCCAGTGGTATCCAAGAGACGGTATGTCATTTTAGTTTATTGTACAGTAATTTTTAAATTATTTATAAACCTCTCTTTTATGCGAAGTTAATTTCAGGTCAAAATAAATTTAATATTAAATTAAATATTCCTCATCCACTATTTTATTCGCTAATTGCTTTTAAAAATAGTTTCAGTACTGAATATTCATCTCTGATCTAAATTTTATAATTAATGAAAATTGATGCATGTGCATTAATGCCATGAATTTCATTTAGCTACTGTAAATATATTGTATTGTTGTTTTAATCATGAGAAGCTGTTAGTATAATGTTCTGTTTTTTTGGCTAATTAGCTCTTTAGGGCCCCTTACCTTTCTCCGACAGGCCCCCTACTTTTCTAAGTCTGTTAAATTTTACCTTTTTCCTTAGATCCCTCCTCTCGCTCTTTGTCTGCAGTTCTGTTTCTTTTTCCAATAATGATATACCCCAGGCACGGGCTGTTTGGGAGACTAATATTTTATGCAAAAATAATGGGGAAAATCGCAGGACCTTTTTATTTCGGCTATCAAAATTATTTATAAAAAAGATAAAACTGGGGAAAATCAGTGGTGGATTAAGCACTTGGAGGATCCTGAACTCAAACCTAGTTTTTAGGCCCCCTTGTTCTAAATTCCAAAATAGGTATGAGCCTGACTCCTGTTGCATTGTAGTTATTGTTCAAAAGGTCAGACACCATGCAATATTATAAGCAACAAAGCATTAATTTACCTGCCAAAAATATCTATTTTGGTTGTGTAATGCGGTGTTGGAACAGTAGGATAGGCCGGCATCCCCCCCACAGACAATTCAGCCATTATTTCCTGCAGGCTCCAGACGCCCGGCTGGGGTGCCCCCAGTCAGCGCATGTTCATTGGACCCGCAGACCCAACCCTGCCACAGACGGGATAAGGGTATGAGGATGTTCTAAATTCCAAAATGCTATCAAAATGTATTACTACCCTGGTCAGTTGGGGGGGGGGGCCCCAAGAGCGAGGTTATTTCGTTTGTTGATTATCTGCAACTGAATAAAATATTGATACACGTATGTTATGCATTTGTTGGCCCATATGGGAATCTCGACATCTTTCAAGGGGCCCATCTTGACATTTCATTCCAATTCTTTCAAAAAGAACCCATCTGTGTTTTAGTGGATATTAAGGCCGCTGTTTGATCGACAATTACAAAAAAAAATGCCTACCAGGCACCAGCATTATCGCGACCTCTTTTCTGTCACTAAGGGATCTTAGGAATACGTCCCAAGTTGATGATTAAAGAATGGAACAGTGAGAAACAAGCATAATTAATATTTATGGACAAGCTACACAGTCTGCTCTAGTACCGTCTCTTTTCTTTTCAGGACGACGAAAATTATCATCGATAAATCGATTTTTAAGATGCACTTGGTATTTTGTAAGTCTCAATAATAACCTAATGAATTGCACATAGTCGAAGGTAGGCTTTTGCCGGCGTTGTAAGGCCGAATGCTCAACCTCACTGTTACCCCAAATCAGCAACAGATCACGTAAAATTCTATCCAGATTTTTGAACATGCCATACGGATGTTAACCATTCCTCGCGTAGTTTTTCAATAACTATCTAATTTTAATTTCGTGAGTGACCGTTTGGAGTTGAAAGGAACAACCCATTACCTCCCCTTATTAAGGAGAGATATGGAAGAATAACGGCAGGATAGAAACATGAAAGAGTGGAAGTGGACAGTGGTCTAGATTCGGTCCTTTATCGAG
Organism: Trigoniulus corallinus; assembly: GCA_013389805.1. Lineage (NCBI taxonomy): Eukaryota > Metazoa > Arthropoda > Diplopoda > Spirobolida > Trigoniulidae > Trigoniulus > Trigoniulus corallinus. The sequence goes on from JAAFCE010006156.1 coordinate 10,136,612, forward strand.
GCGGGTAGCTCCTTCGGGTGAGAGAGACCCGCAGTGCTCTTTCCAAGTGGTTCCCCATCGTGAGTGCATATCCTACAGCAAAATTTCCAGGTGTAAGATGTCGCTCCTGGTGTTAGTGAAGGAATAGTGCCCCGACGATTAATAAATGCGGGGTTTGCAGCATTAAGTTAGACCTGCCTCGGCGGTGCAGTAGGTAGCGTACTCGATTTATTGCGCCAGTGGTTGCTGATCGAAGTGGGTTTTCTTTCGGCCAAGAGAGAGGTCCCGAGAACGCCTTCTTCAGTCTCGTGTGGTGTACTCAATGGATAGATAGCAAAATTTTCAGGTGTAGGAGCTCGCCCCCCCCCCCTGGAGTCGGTGGAATGCCAAAACGAACAGTAGACCGACTGTAAGGGAGCGGTGAATTGCGTTGGACACACCAGTTCTCGTTTGATCACTGAAGTTAAGCATCGCAACTCCAGGTAGTACTGACATCGGTGGCCGCTTGGGAAAACTGGGTACTGCTAATACCCAAAAATCGTCGCATTAGTGTAGTGTCTGTGCAGTCTCTGTATAAGAACTATGCTGTGGATGGGGCTCTAATGACCTTTGTAGTTGAAGGGACCTAAAACACCAACCGACTATAAATAAGCATTGAGGTTGCAGCTTTGGTCGGCAGCCGGATGCGGAAAATCGCCGTCCAATATATCACTCTGGTGTCCCTTCAGAGGCACAAGATGGGTACTCGACTCTGCCATCGGGTCTCTAATGACCTTGTAGTTGACGGGACCTTAAACTCCAACAAACAACAACGACTCTGCCATAGACGGGAAAAGGGTTAGGAGTTGCTTTGCAGCATTAGGTGATAACCTGAAGAACGCAGCATCTCCTGAAAGTGAGACCCTGATATCGTCGTATGGGACAGTTAAAACCTGCCTGTGGTGGATCATCATCATCATCATACCCTTATCCCGCTTGTGGCAGGGTCGGATCTGGTGGTCCACTGAACATGCTCTTGACTGGGGGCACCCCAGCCAGGCGTCTGAAACCCGCATGAATATTGGCTGGGCTGTCTAAGGTTAAAACTTATTATCCCAACATGACAATAATTGTTTTTGGTGAGGTTGAAACTAGCGACTTTGTAATCTGAGACTTTGTTACCGATTCACTGAAATTGAATTTCGTTTTTTTGTAATTTTTTGCTAGTTACTCCTAGCATTATGTTACTGCTTAATTTTTTCGTGTGTATATGCTTTAAATGATTACAGATTAATGCAATAATTTCATACCTGAATAATTTCACATCAAGAGACTTGGGGTGAGTGATATCAATACAAAGAGGATTTGAGATAGGCCCATCTTGATAAACTGCCAATCGTCAATAAAAAATATCGTCATCTTTCGATTTCACTTCATTTTTTTGAGTTTGCGCAAACTGTTATTTCTTTCTGACTGACTGAGTAAAAGATATTTTTTTTCAAAAAAAAAAAAATGTGAAGAAAGAGAGAAGGAGAGTAAATTATATTTCATTGTTATTTTTTCACACGCCAACACCATTTGCCAAAAACATCTGCTGCTTTCTTAACATCGTTTCTAAGATGAAGGCCTTTCAGCAATTTTTTTAAAGAATCAGACAGATTTTCTAACTCTCATTATTCATTTTACTGATATATTTCTATGAACGATAACAAGATTTGGTTACTGTTGAAATTTTAAAGTGAGTTTCTTTTTTTTTCTCCGTGTCTATATACGCTCATATTCAATACAATTATTTTGCTGCTGCAAATGCAATGATGTGCAGAGGAGGAGAAAAGCAGAGTAGGAAAAAAAGGGAAAAGACTGAAAAGTTCAGTATAACATTGCGGATAAAGTAATAAATAAAGTTTACCAGATTAAAGAAATATTTCAGATCTTCTTTTAGACATATAGATTCGCCATTAAATGAGGAATTTCCTTTCTGCTGATTTCTTACGACAGAGTAGGGGAATGGGCCCTCCAGTGCTTGATATTTGCTGATGATGTAGGAAGGTTAGAGGAGTCCCAAGAGGAGGTTCAACAGGGCCTACAGGACATTACAACAGCAACGGCAAAGGGGGGGTCTGAAGGTAAACATGAAGAAAACAGAGTACTTAGCTTTTAGTTGGAGCGGCCAGGACCAAGGAGTGCTACCAGAAGTGAAAGAGTTTAGGTATCTAGGATCAGTGATTCAGAGCAACGGGGAAATCGACTTCGATGTTCCTCACAGAATCAATGTAGGATGGCTAAAGTGGAGACAGGCAAGCGGTGTGCTGTGTGACCGCAGAGTCCCAATAAAGTTGAAAGGCAAGGTTTACAAAACTGTAGTTAGGCCCGCTATGCTATATGGATCAGAGTGCTGGGCACTGAGGAAGAACCACGAGAGGAGAATGCAAGTGGCTGAGATGTGAATGCTGCGTTACATGAGTGGGGTGTCTCGCGCTGACAGAGTCCGCAATGAGTATGTCAGAGGCAGCTTGGGGGGTGGGAGACATTGCGGAAAAGATGACGGAGGGTAGGCTGAGGTGGTATGGGCATGTGATGCGAAGGGGGAGGAGGAGCTCATGCGGTATATAATAGGGCAGCAGGTGGTGGGTGGCATCAGGAGCAGCGGGAGACGCAAGCAGACGTAGGAGCAGGTTATACAAAGGGACATGATTGCATGTGGGGTGGATGAAAGCCTGGTTGGGGATAGACGGGAGTGGAGGATTAGAACCCGCAGACCCTACCCTGTCATAGGCGGGATAAGGGTGTGATGATGATGATGATGATGATTTCTTACGACAATCGTCTATGAATCGCACCTTAACATGTCAATCTAACATAACATTCTTCTTCCTATTCTGCTTGGTCTACGCGATTTCTTGTCTGTTTCAGAGTTGGCTGCCCACGAATCAAACAGGGAGAGACAAATTGTGTTGGACACACCAGTTCTCGCCTGATCACTGAAGTTAAGCAAGGGTGGCCGCTTGGGACATGGGTCACACGGTGCGGTAACGCCATTGTGTCACCCCCCCTCTCCCGAAAAGAGCCGCTTCCCATTGAAAAGACCCCATTTGTCATGGTGCGAGTGGTGTCACCCAGTGCGGCCCGCACCCACCTAGTGACGCCAATGCATGGGTTGCCGCTTGGGAACACTGGGTACCACTGATAACCACCAATCACCACATTTAGTGTAGTGCCTATGCAGTCTCTGCATTAGAATTACGCAGTGGACGTGGCTCTAATGACCTTGTATTTGACGGGCCCTAAATCACCAACAAACGAATCAAAAACAGATCCAAAAATGTGCCCTCAGTGACACTGTGCTTGAGTCAATGGTTGCATGTTCGATTCTGGCCGGAAGCGGCAGTATTGCGTTGGACGCACCAATTCTCGTCTGATCGATGAAGTTGAGCAACGCAACCCGAACTACTACCAACTTGGGTGGCCGCTTCGGAAAACTGGGTACCACTAATAACCACCAATCGCCGCATTAGTGTAGTGTCTATGCAGTCTCTGCATTAGAACTACGCAGGGGACGGGGCTCTAATGACCTTTTAATTGGCGTGCCCTAAATCACCAACAAACAAACAAATCAAAAACAGACCCAAAAAAATATGCACTCATTCGCACTGTGCTTGAGTCAGTGTGTGTTTTGGTTCTTTCTTTCTTTGCATTCTCCACCAGGTCTCCAGTTACCTCTTGCACTGCCATGCAAACATTACACCCTGTTGCCATGTTTACCCCCGGTACCTTACCACAGTGGTTCTCAAAGCGTGTTCCGTGAAACCACTTCAAGTGTTCCGCAAAAAATTTAATGCACAAATAAAGCAATGAAGAGATCTCTGATGTGACTCGCAGAATCAAAGGGGGAAAGGGTAACTGAAGTGGAGACAGGCAAGCGGAGTTCTGTGTGATAGGAGGATCCCAATCTAGTTGAAAGGAAAGTTCTACAGGACAGTGGTTAGATCAGCTATGCTATATGGATCAGAGTGCTGGGCAGTGAGGAAGAGCTACGTAAATAGAATGCGAGTAGCCGAGATGCGAATGCTGTGGCATATGTGTTGCGTGTCGAGAGCTGACAGAATTAGGAATGAGCATATTACAGGTAGCCTGGGGTGGTGGACATCGCCGAAAAAAATGAGGGAGAATAGGCTGAGGTGGTATGGACACGTCATGCGACGAGGGGAAGAGGAGCTCGTTAGGTTAATTCCAGGAATGCAGGTGGTCGGTAGTACCAGGGGCAGGGGGAGATCGAAGCAGATGTGAGAACAGGTTGTCCGTAAGGATGTGACAGTGTGTGGGGTGGACGGGAAACTGGGGGAGAGATAGACGGAAGTGGAGGGCTAGAACCCGCAGACCCGACCCTGCCACAGGCGGGATACGGGTATGATGATAATGATGATGTAGTAAGTACCAAGTGTAGAAGGTGTACTACCTGCTTTAAAGTTTATGTTGAATTGTAAGTGTTCCGTGCTAGTAAAATGTCACAGTTTAGTGTTCCCCGACTTGAAAAAGATTGAGACCCACTGCTTTACCAGACAAAAAATACTGGACCTGGAAAACAACGCAAGAGCAAAGATACTTTAAATTTTCATCCACAAAAATTGTAATTAGGATCTATGACCTAAGTTATTCTTGAGTCTTTATCCCAGACTGTGAAGTGGTACAATGGATTATAAATTGACTAACTAGGAGGTTTTATTACTACTGCTATTACCTCATACTGTAGGTATGGGCCGGGAGTAGCAAATTGCGTTGGACACACCAGTTCTCTTCTAAAAAGGAAGTTAAGCAACGAAACCCCAGCTAGTACTGACATGGGTGGCCGCTTGGGAAAACTGGGTACTGCTGATACCCAAAAAATCGTCGCATTGTTGTAGCGTCTGTGAAGTCTCTACTGCATAAGAACTATGCTGTGGACGGGGCTCTAATGACCTTGTAGTTGAAGGGCCCTAAAACACCAACAAACAAACAACAGATATGGGCCCGGACTAGAATCGAACCTGCGACTTTCTATCTATATGAAATAGACCGATAAATGCATTGTCTTGAACCCTCTTTTAAAAATTGCGTATGTGTTTTATGAGGCCCACAGATACTTACAGTCAATTTCGATAATACCCTTGAGTCGAATTTACCCTTGTTTCGGTGGCTATTTTTGCCCCTTTTTTCCTCTCTAGTTTCGGGAATCAATCTATAAAGATTCATATCGAATTCAACCTAAAGACTCTTCTGGGAATTCATCTGTCATTTGTAATTTATTGATTTTGTGGTGCAGTACATTCAATAAACATGACTGGTAGAGAGAATAAATGAATACGTTTCATCAAAATAATAATCAATATGCGAGACACACCCTTAGAGGGTGTTTCTCTCTAAAAATGATGCTCTAGTTTGGAAGTGCTGCCACCGTCTATTTTGACAGCTCCTCCTACAGCGCACTTAGCAAAGAAGAATCCCGTTCACGGATCAACACCGACATCTGCTTTGATGTCAGTGCTAGGCGCGGAAATCAAAATTGTCAGAGGCAGTTATGTGACCGAGACTCTCTGTCAGTGACTTGGTTTTTGAAACCCCAAAGATCCAACTTAGGTTCCCAGAAGAGGGCACCCACATCTCCTGTTGTACACCCCTGCACACGGTTAACGGTATATTGCGCAATAGCTTAAAGTTTTCAGCAGTACTAACCAATCATTTCAAAAGGCCATGCAGCTTTTTCAAGAACTGCCACCATATTCCGCGGGAGTGGCGAGTTGCGTCGGACACACCAGTTCTCGTCTGATCACTGAATTTATGCAACGCAAGCCCAGTTAGTACTGACATGGGTGGTCGCTCGGGAAGCTGGGTACTGCTAATACCCAATAATCGTCGCATGTGCAGTCTGTGCATTAGAACTATGCGATGGACGGGTCTCTAATGACCTTGTAGTTGACGGGACCTTAAACACCAACGAACAACAACCATATTTCGCCAATGGCAGAGACGAGACTGAGAGTTATAGTTCTCAGTCCCAACCATGGTCCTCTTTAACCCCAAGCGTTAATTCGTCTTCATGTGCTTCTACCTCGTCTGTTACCAGTGGCGCATTTCCCTTTGGCAGGGCAATTGCAACGTCCCAGTCATGGCTGCCTTAGTTGTTGTCGTTTCAAATTCACTCTTGGATTCCTGTAGCGCAGCGTTTTGTAAGGGCCGGTCCGTGGCCCATTGGTGGGTCGAGCGGATTTCCTGCTGGGCTTTGAAAGTTATTACTACATACAGAGCCGGCGCGAGGCGGGTTCAGCGCGTTCTCCGAACCCAGCCTCCTGTTTACCAAGGCCCTTCGCGTTAACCTTTATATATTACATGTTTTTCCCTACAAAAGGCCCTGTAGAATGTTTCTGAACCCGGCCACACAAAAGCCCGCGCCGGTTCTGACTACATATCTGATTGGTTGTTGTTGTTTGTTGGTGTTTTAGGACCCCTGAAGCAGTACTAGCTGGGGTTGCGTTGACCTGATTGGTCTCCTCTTGCTAAGGGCAGGGTTACGTCGGGGTCTAGTGAGCCACTAAGTTGCATGCTGTGTCCATGAGAAATTCCACTGTAAGGAACCTAGCTAACTGCCTCTCTATTCTTTTTTTATCTCCATGCGACCTTACTCCATTCCCTATCAGTTTCCTGAAATTTCTCACTCCTAAACTAATTGAGACCTGTAAGTTTTCCAAAGTAGAAAGAATCTGTTTTCGGTCTTGATGTTTGACAGTAGTATTTCATCATCATCATCATATCGTTATCCCGCCTGTGGCAGGGTCGGGTCTGCTGGTCCAATGAACATGCTCTGACTGGGGGCACCCCAGCCAGGCGTCTGGAGCCCGCAGGAAATATTTGCTGAATTGCCTGTGGGGAGATGCTGGCCTACCTCACTGTTCCACTGTTCTTTGTTGGTTATAATGTTGCATGGTGTCTGACCTGTTGCACAATAACTGCAATGCAACAGGAGTCAGGCTCATGCCCGTTTGACAGTAGTATTTCGCTAATATTAAACGGGTATACCGTGTACTGTCAAAAGGGCCGGCCATCCGGGGGGTGCATAGGATGCATTGCACCCGGGCCCCACGATTGAGGGGGGGGCCCATCATCAGTATCCATCAGGGCCCAGATCATTGCTAATATTAAAAGTTTAATACGTCATTGTAGGGGCAACGTCTCTCATTCGATCCTGCTAGTGAAACATAACCTAAACTTAACCTAACAACCCTGCCATTGAACTACACCAGGGTTGTACAACCTTTCTGGTGTTGTGGGTCACTCGGCTGCTCCATGAACTGATTGCCAGCCACAGGCTGTCAAAACCAAAACGGGTGAAGATAACGTTAGGTGTCACATAGCAGGTAGGCTATAATGCAAAATTAGAAATGATGCACCATGGGCCACCAGTTGGACAACCCGGAATTAGAGGTTGAGAGTCAATAATTTAATAATGCTATTATTTTGGGGTTGTTAAAATCAAAATACCTTTAATAATTAGAGGTGTAATAAAAAATATAATAACACAGGTCCAACTGAAAATGTTCCAAGGTGTGGACGTCCACATAAGCTTTCCGACCAACTCATAAATGCAATGGCGACATATTAGGACACATGGTATCATTCAAAAATATAATACCTTCCAAAATTAGGAAGGATCTCAGAATGGGATAGGAAGGCATCTAAGAGGAGTCCATTTACTCTGGAACCTTTTATTTTTACTTTTGGAAAAGTATTTTGGGGCCCCAAAAGGATTTTTGCACCCGGGCCCATTTATAGAGAAGGCCGGCCCTTACTATCAACCTTGAAATTTCAGTGGAATCACTACAAATTGCAGGTTTTCCCTTTCCCCTTTTCCTCTCTGTCGAACCCATGAAAGAGGTGACCAGGATTGCTAAGGTAACGTTTTAGTTCACAAATATAGAAGAATTATACCGTCGACGAAATGAAGGACGAGGAGTCCCCACCAACCTTTGAGCTTACCTCTTGCGAAATTCTTGAGTCATTGCTCTACAAGTGTCTGCTCGCTAAAGAATTGCTTCACTACCTCTTGTAGGTTTGCACTGTTCAGAGCGAGCCACATACCACATCCTGCCTTGTCATCCTCAATGACGCCGTCAGTAAACTTACTGATCTTTCTTCTTGCAAGTCTTCCACTGCTGGTGATGCACTTATAAGCCTTTGACATGTCGTTGGTAACAGATATCATTAGAGCTTAGAAAACGACGCCGCTGTAATCTTTCCGTGAACAATGTGACCTTTTATTGCACTTGTGAAACATTGTTCCAAAAATAGGTTTGATATTGATTTGGGCTCGAACTGAACCGAATTTATTTCAATACCCTACTAGAATATATTAGACATAGATCCCTTAAGCCATTCGTGTATACCAGCGGTCTTCAAACTGTGTTCCGCGGAACCCCAGGGTTCCTCCGTACATCTCTGAGAGTCAAAATAAAAATTCCAAACAAAAAAGTTATGAAGCACTCACAGGCTTCTGCTGGGAAACCGATGGACTCAGACGTCCGTTTTCCCGAATCGAGCCTCAGATGGAGCCCCGCACACTTGGGCCTCCACTTTCAAGAGAATTTCAGAGATTTATTTGTATTGATTGAGGCCCGAGGTCCGTAAACCTTCCAGGTTAAAAGTGCTCCATGAGATGAAAAGTAGACGTCAGGTTAGCCATTCCATTGAAGTCTTAAGACCCCTTCTTCACAACTAACCGGATAACTGTTTGGCGGCCTGGCTTTTCCCCAACCCTTGTTGTAAATAAATACAAATAATATACAAGGTGTAGATTTGGGTGATGCTATGAATTTAGTCAATCTTAACGACCCTCATCAGGTACAAAAGATCCTGTACAGCCGCCTAGTTGTTTATAAACACATACCTGTGTCATCTTCCTTCAGTGGTTCTAGGTTCTGTACTGGACCAAGGTGGGTTGGTTTCTTTATGCCAAGAGAGAGAGAGAGAGGTGCTGAGTACGCCGTCCTTCAAATGAGAAGTAAAACCGAGGTCCCCTGCTCGCCGGAGGAGGGTGGCCGAGCTGCTACCTACACGGGACATCCGTTTACTTCTCATCCGAAAGAAGCCAACCCACCTCCGTAGAACTACTGATGCAGTTACCGAGCGTGCTACCCACTGCTCCACCAAGGCGGATTACTATGCAACGGGTACATGAGGCAAAATTTTCAGGTGTAGGAGCTCTCGCCCCTTGGTGTCAGTGGAGTGCCCCAACGAACAGTAGACCGACGATAAATAAGCATAGGGGTTGCAGCTTTGGTGTGCAACCGGGCGCGAAAAAGAACACTGTCCAATATAGTGTTGTTGGAACGGAACCCTTTGGAACATTTAGACTTCTCGTGGAACCCTTTCGAACATTTAGACGTTCCGCGGCCTAATGTTTGAGAGAGACACCAGACGTTCATCTTCGACAGACAAAAGTCGTTCTCGTTTCTTGTGTTTTCATTGTTATTTTGATCTTGCCATTGGCGGAACCCTTGCGCAGACCTCACGGAATCCTTATGTTCCGCGGAACCCTGGTTGAAAAACACTGGTCCAATATATCACCCTTGTGTCCATTCATAGGGACAAGATGGGTAGCCGACCCTGCCATAAGCGTGAAAGGGATTAAGAGTTACTTGGTAGTAAACCATTTAACACTGAGGTGACCTACTGAAGAACGTGGGCTTCAGGTCTAGTGTTGCCTCCATCACTCAGAATCAAATAGGGAGGAGGAGATATCGTTACCGGTAATTTGAAATTTCTTCAGGTTTGCTGAATTACTTAACTGCATCTTATCCACTTATAAGCTCAAGCAACACTGTAAAGACTCTATACGGAAAGTAGCTGTTCTCCAAATTTGATCTTTTGCGGAATTAGAAAAGAATTGCCATGTTCGCTAACCTGCACGACATACTGTAGTGCAATGAAGAAAACGAGTTGAAAAAATATGCACCGAGATGAGATGGGAGAGAAAAATTGAACCAATCAGAAAGATGTGCTCTCTCAACGGCTTGCTGGAAATGTGCAGCTGCATGGCATCGCATCAGCGGCTTGCATTCGATCACGTCCTGTTGGAGAGCGCGATAGAAGGTTGAGCTTCCCTGCATGTGTGTGATTTCGTTCTCTCTCTTTTCTAATGGATCCACCCTCTCAGTTCACGGTCAATCATGTTGAGTATTATTAACAGCAAATTACTACGGCGAAAGGTGAAAGGTATGTGAATTAAAATCTTTTTAAATATCTCTAATAATCGCAGGAATCTATTTTTACTTAACATGTGTAAAAGTGAAACGAGTGCTTTTTTTCCGCTCCTTTGAAAATGATAAACAGGAAAATGCTTTCTTGTATGTGTGTATGTGTGTTTATATGTGCACTAACTCTGTACTACTTAAAATTTTGTCTGTTTAAACATCGCGATTTTATATACACTATATCCGTTTTTTCAACTATTCGATTTTTAACTGCAGAAACTTGAAATATCAATGCTTTTCTAGAATAGCTCAGTTTTTCTTCATGGTGTGAGGGAAAAAAATGAACCTTACAATTTGGCTCACGTTGCAACCGTTTGTTTCTCAATAGGTGCTTTTTTTTGAAAGAAACTACTGAAATGCATTTCATTAGAAACAAGATATTAAAGGGCTCGAAATGTCAGGAGTTTCTAAAGATCAAAAAGCGTTTGTATAATAGAGGTTTGTTTCATATCTAGGTTTTAACGGGTTTGAAAGTTGCATGCACGTCTAAATATTTATAGGCTTCTTCTACAATGTAGTTTTTGACGTTTCCTGGCAAAGCCGGTGAATGCGCTCTCTCTTTCACACACTACGCTAATTATGGATATTTGACAGAGTTTTAACAGACTGAAATGAGACCCCCCTCAAAAAATATTGTTTACAATATCTGTCACCATACATTTCAGTTTTGTCCAACTGTCGATTTAATATCAAGGGATGAGTCATTCATGGTAGTAATGCAATAATGGATATACTACTGTGTGCAGACTTGGCATCCAGAAATGTAGAGCAATGGTGGAGAGAGAGGCCTATTTTTAATATTGAAAAGAAAAGACATTCAAAGAATTATTGATCGATAGACGCACGCTTACTAAATTTAAAATCGTCATTAAAACCCCTATATCCTTGTCGATAAAAATATCACAAATAAGTACTGTAATACATAGGATCTCTTACAGGTAGTAGTAGTAGTTGCAGCAGTGATATTTCCAGAAAGATTTCGGATTTGAATAAATTGGTGTTGCGCATAATCATATTTAACATCAGGAAATGAAGTAAGTGTTTGATGATTGACACTCTAAAGGAAAAGATAACGATTCGGATATACTTTTGAAGATAAGAAGGCAAAGTTTCATATGGGGAAACGTCTTAAGTGTAATTTTGTTAGGCAAAACTCTGCTACCAATTATTGTTAAAATGTGGTTAAAGCACGTATAGTAGCTGATGACATGTAGTTCTTTCTTAATGTCTCGTTAACCGTGTGCGCTCCTCACATGTTTTCAAAGTTTCAGAGAAATCCACTGTAGTTTTTTTCGAAATTCAATATTTGGCCGGAAATTTATAATATTTACTCTTCAACTTTCAGTTGCTTTCTTTGCAAAGTGATATCTTTTCTTCAATATCAAATGATGATTTCACACTTGAAGCCTCATACCCTGCCGCCCCCTTAACCAAACCCCGTCACTGTTTCAAATTTTTATACCTGTCATTGGTTTCTAGCTAAGATTCTGCGTCAACTATATCAATTTTTTTAAAGTGTCAAAAAAGAGACTGGAGTGAAAACAAGTGCGAGGTCTTTGATCCGTCATCATAGCGTCGACTAGAGAGGAAAGAGGGCTTTGCTCAAGTTTATGGAGCTATTGCTGGGTGTAATTATTCTTGGTATATTTAGCCCTAAAATATATACTTTATTGCTTTAGTTCAACTTCATACTACGCTGGCTTTCGTCTTTCAACTGTTAAAAAGTGGACTTCGCCGTTGCTTTTCGTAAATATCATTCGAGCATATCCATAACGGACACTCATGACTGGTTCGTTGGAGATCAAATTATGCTTTTATTAAATGAAAATTAAATTCAAATGACAGTTAATTATTGATAACTGCTTTTAATTACCGAACGTCTTTAGTTAGCCCTGCGTGCGTTTGGGGAATGGAATATTCAAGGTTATTACCTCCCCCTAACAAAAACCATAAAGATCCCTAAATATTGGTTCTGGCATCGGGCCGGCAACTTATTTAAATATGAATATGCTTTTCATTCGTGAAGTCCAAATACACACCATACTCTTTTAATTCTACATTCCTCATTTTATTGACTGCTTTCTGTCCTGCTCGTTCTGTCTGTATTTCTTATACTTCCGGAACTTCCTTCCTGACGGAATAAATATTTGGAAGTCATTTGCCCTAAATCCCTGCCACAGGCGAAAATTGTTAGCGGTATGTGAAAAGCGACTTGAAATTTCAAAACTTTATCAATTGTTCATTGAACTAAATGTAAAGTTGCTCAAAACGTTTTGAGATTCCTAAAAGTTCCTTCAAGTTAATACGTTTCTGATAGAGGCAATGAACACGCACGAATTAAAAGGTGTTTGGAAGCGTTTCAATCGTTGTAGCATCATCAAAGAATGTTTGTTGTTTGGTTCCTGAGCACATTTGGTGGAGACTCAATGACTCACAAGCCAGAAGTTGAGTCTCCGAACGCTTGTCAGATTAAGATGATGAAAGCGCACAGTGTTTACGGATGTTGCGGTCAAGTATCTCCTGCTTAGTCTACGGCTGGTCAGTCACCTGAGTCATCTTGATTCACTTCTTGAGCAATTTCCCATCTCAGCAAGGGTTACACCCTTTAGTTGTCTCTTGCCACATCCCAAAAGGAAGAACGGTGTGGAGAGGACAGAAAATTAAAATTCTGCTTGTTTGGTATACTAAAATTCAATAAACGCTTATCACACGCCTTTAATATTTAAGAGGAGCAAATAATCGCCTTATTGAGGACCCAAGTAATCGGTTTTTCTACGTCGCCTTTTTTTGAAAACAATATTTGATGGGAAAGAGATTATTTTTATTGTGAGATCTCTTTAAAAACACGTTTACTTGAGCACAATATTGAGATTCGGGGACTTCCGCATCCCACAGAGGAGCACGGCATTTATTAAAATTGTAATTTATTCATTGCAGGTGGTAGTAACCACTTTTCATAATATCTTACAGTCTAATAACTGAATTACACCGGATTGTTGGTCGTGAATCTCATTAAAATATATTTCTGCAGTCGTCTGATATTCTCAGGGAAATGTACACCATGTAAAATTTCACTATGTCCTGCTAATTGGACTGTTGTCAACGCTTCTGGTTGGTAATGAAGATAAGGAAGAATTTGACCTGTTGGGAACTAAAAACAATTTTCAGTTTTTAGATGGATGATGGTAGATACAGTACTACTCTAGAAACGTCGTTTAAATGTACTTATCATGTAGATAGGTATTTGTAGCACCCCGAAGAAGGAACAACCTTTCTACCTGCATTACTGACGCGTACATTGTGTTTTATTTATGACTGCATTATCCCTATTGCGACGCACCTATCTCCTATCCTGAGGATGGTTTTATTTCAGGATCTCTACTTGAGGTCATTTTTTTGTACCGTATTTCACGTTTACCTCATGAACTAGGGTGGAACCTACATTACTCATTAATGGAAATTCGGATTAAAAACTAATCAGAAAGGCTTGCTGTTATGGCTGTGTTTGTAAATGAAATGGTTGTTTACTTCGGCATAAGTCCTTCAGGTTCGAGAGGGAGTTCAATAAATGATTCAAATAAGTCCAATGAAGTTCAGGATTGAGTACTGAGAGTAAGAGGAATAGTTTCTCAGATCAATGACTAGGGGGTAAATGAGGAGAAGGTGGGATGAAAGTCAACATTCAAGTCAGAGGGCGTGGAAAGGGAATGCTTTAAAAAGTTCAACGTCAGAGACTAGTACAGTGGTGGCGAACCTGTGACCCATGATCATATCTAGCTTATCGTCATGGGGGACATCGCGGAAAATGAGTGACAGTAGGTTGAGGTGGTATGGACACGTAATGAGAAGAGAGGAGGAGGAGTTCGTTAGGTGTACCCAGGGCAGGGGGAGACAAAAGCAGACGTGGGAGCAGGTTGTCCGGAAGGATATGGTAGTGTGTGGGGTGGATGGGAGCCCGGTGGGAGGTAATGCATAAAATTAAATAGCGCTTGCACCTGACCCATGGACAACTTTTTGTTTTTTTTTTTCGTGTTATTGTGACCCGTCTTCAACAAAAGGTTCGCCACCACTGGACTAGTGTAGCGTCTTTAAAGCATTTTTGTGGTAACTCTAGGTTTGATGTGTGTTTGGCCACCATAATTCAGTTTCACCTTCATAGCCATTTAGTTCTCGCTCCTCTGGATAATGCTCAAATGTTACCATATCCCCATTTCACTTCAAATTGGATAAACTTACCCCCATTATGTCGTGACGCAGTACTAAATTCTCGATTTTTGTATTAGAGGTGTTAAATATTTGAAAGCGGACATGTTAACGTGTGGCAGTCGAGCCAAGTAAGAGGTCGTAGCGTGTAATTAGACGAAATGTTGCACGCACCTGATGCCATAATTTTGAAGGTAATAGCATCCGGTAAGTGCGTTGAACAATGTTGCTTCTCCTCCAAATCATGGATGAAAGAAAGTATGCAGTGAAAACTGAAAACCATCTTCTCGGTGGAGAACCAACAACCCACACAATTGTGGACAAGGAGAGGGTTTTGTTTTCCTTTGTGGCATAACGTTCACTTCACGGCATGATGTCCTTTTTCGTGGGTTACGATTGTTGTTATCAATTAATGACGTCCTTGTACGTCCTTGTTTGACCCACAATTAGTTTATTTTGTGTTAGATTGTAATGAATGGTACTATTTTTAATATATAAATCTATGTCGGATTGTAGGAACTTCCGTTGCTCTAAAATACAGCTTGTATACTCTGCCATCGCATCTGTTTGTTTTAATAGTAACTTCGAGTTCACAGGGGTCAGCTAATCTTGGTGAATAAACAACATTGGCTTCTGAAACTCCTGAGAGTAGTTTGCGTAATTTTACGTTTTTAAAATTTGCCGTTTAGAAAGTTTAGGTGCTCGCTAATATTGACGTTAAACTTTGGTGGAAGGTTTTAACATAAATCTGATGTTATATAAACTTGTTTACAATATAAAGCACCGCAAACAAACAGAGCCTGAGAATATAAGGAAAGAGTATGTTTACATTTTAATAGCACAAATATGTTGTTAAGGTCGTATGGCCTGCGAGGTTTCGTGTGGATGTAATAACATCGTTAATGATTACTAGATGATGCTTTCTCACTCTGTATTATGGTTAGTATTCAGGTAATAGCGATGACATTTAATTTCGATGCAATAATGCTGTGCCAGTCGAAGAGCAATTTCGGAACCATTGATTAGATGCCACAGAAAGCTAAGGATGAAATTTCTTCGCGCAACAAGATTTTGCTGAATTCTTGTAACAATTTTGGAAACGCTTGAGTTTGGGCTGCCCTAATATATTAAGGCAAGTCATTCCTTACAAGAATCACGACTTTCTATATCTGAGAACAAATGTCGTCGATCGTGAAATTCTCAGGTGGGACAGTTCGTCTGCCTGATACGAAGGTGAAATAAACACGTTCAGATGTGGGAGATGCGAGCTAAATATACAAATCAATGTGGAAAACCGGTGATCCTTTTGCAGATGTTTATACAGACATAATCGGAAACAGGAAGGGGCATTACTGTTTTCCAATAGCTGCGAATAAAAATCTGTTGACGAGCATTTGGCGAGCGCATATTACAGAGTGTCAGTGTTGCTAGGCATGCTTGCGATTTCTTTCTGCATTGAGGTCTGGCAGGGCCGTAACGAGGGCGTGGCGAAGAAGGCGGTCGTCACGGGCGCAACTGGGTTTGGGGCGCAAAATGTTTACGTTTTTTGTCATTATTGGGTTACGGGCAAGCGAAAGTTATGCCTGGTTCCGTACACCCACGCGCTAAAGGCCGCTTCACAACAGCAACGGGAACGGCAACGGAAAACGTATTTTGTGCAGAGGGGAGGGGCGACGGGTACGTCATACGGTGGAGGTGTGCTGGCATTGGTCAAACGGCTTACGTTTAACGGGAAAGTTGAAATTTGGTCAACTTTCCCGTCCGTTGCCGTTTACGTTCCCGTTGCTATTGTGAAGCGGCCTTTACGCTATTACCGTTGAATCAGACGACACAGCACAAAAAATGGTGACGTTGTACTGCTACTTGGGGCGCCACAGAGCAGCTATGCGTGACAGTAGTTGGTTGGCAGGTGGTCAACTCACATAGCGTCCCGCAAGTCACGCTGCGTTCTGATTGGCTGGCGGTTGAGCTGTCTCCTTGAAAAATGGAGACTTGACGGCGGCGTGCCGTGACTCCAAATAAAGCGCTACACTTAAGAAATTGCGCTGGCGGTCTTTCATAAAGCACTAGCACAAAACGTCATCAAAATGTCATCAGTGGCGACGTGATTAGCGTTGAAGTGTGGTGATACGGAACTAGGCATTAGACACTTGCCACAGGCGCTTCATACCCCCGTTATGGCACTGAGGTCTGGTCCCCAATCTAGGCAGTCCAGACAGTTTTTTTTTTTGGCCTTGCGCCGAATGGCGCTCTCCTAAGACTCATCCCGCTTACGAAAGACGTCACTCTGGGGTCGTTTGGAATCGACCGTGGATTAATTTTGGCATTTACTGATCTTGAATAAATGACAAATTCAGCTTTGGAACGATGTAATTTTGAGAGAAGAATGCATATCTGTGTATGCTGAGAAAGAAGAATAAATATGACACATGGCATGATGGAGACAAAAGGAGGAGGATTAGAATGTAATATTAGAGTTACATGCGTTTTGAGCGGTTACATGAGTTTCATAACTACAGCTCCATGTAATAAATAATAATGGTGACGCTTGTCCCACAATGCTAGCGGTTATTGGATGTTAGTGCAATCACCTAACAGAAAATACATAAATGGAAATAAGGTAGTATGGATGAAAGAAGTTGATTTTCTTCTCCCTGGATTACATGAGTAACGTTTTCATCAATGTATTTTTAAGTTTCTTTATTTTTTTGTAGTTGCGCGGAAGACAAAATATAGCTGCATTTCCATCATAGAGTCATATTATTTGCATCACATCATTTGGATCTTTTATGAGTGTCGGGATTAATATCCTACATTCGGTTGTTTGTTTCGTTGGTATTTTAGGGCCTTCATCTACAATGGTCATTAGAGCCTCGTCCACTGCGTAGTTTTAATGCAGAGTCTGCACAGACACTACGGTTTAACGACGATTTTTGGATATTAGGGATCTTGCGATTTCTCGTAACGTGGGCATTTCGGGACGAACAACGAGAAGTAAAAAGCCTTCTCGTCCTTCCCAGTCGTCTTCAATAAAATAAGGTTGAGAAAATCACAAATAATCGCCCTCCTTTCTCACTTTTATTTATGATTTTCGCGTCCTGGGAGGACGAGAAGGCTTTTTACTTCCCGTCTTTCGTCCCGAAACGACCACGTTACGAGAAATTGCCAAATCCCTATTAGCGGTACCCAGTGTTCCTTAACTTCAGTGATGAAATGAGAACTGGTGTGTCCAAACGCAATACGGCCACTCTCTCCTAAATTCGGGAAAATATTCTTTTTTTTTTTTTTTTTTGCAAACCTACCTTAAAAGATGTCACGAGTATTATTTGTTAAACTCAGATAATTTACCAAGTTCGGTTCGATAACGCGACTATTTATTCCACGGTCGACTGCAGTTAGTGGGCGCTACCTGCTATACTAAGAGTCGACAGCTGGCGGGCTCGGCGCTGGATCCTGTTCGCCAGCCCGCCGTCCCCAATCATATTTGTCAGAGTATTATTGCTTGTTTCAAAATTGTGACTCCAGCACCGCCTCAGAAAAGAATTTGCTTATGATCTGTGAACCCTTGATGTACTGGATGTGGTGCGAAGCCGGCTGATGACATTGTTAGTGAACAGTGGCGTAGCCAAGGGGGGGTTGGGGGTTAAACCCCCCCCCCTTGGGCCTCGAATATAACGAAGAGTTATAGACCCTATCGAGTCATATCCCCCCCTTCAGAAAATCCTGGCTACGCCACTGTTAGTGAAGAATGCGCGGATTAATTTGATATCTGACAGTTTGTATTAGTTGAGATATGTGATGAGTTGGGTCTTTTGTGCATGTGGCCCATGTTCAATTCCCTGCTGTGACAACGAGCAGCGCATTTGAGGGCTGACTGTCTCGCATGTTTGATCGATCCAGATCGAGGTCGGTGCATTATTTCAGGCGAGAGAATGTTCCCTGATACACCTTATGTCGAATGGTTAGG
The DNA here is from genome assembly GCA_013389805.1 of Trigoniulus corallinus. Taxonomy (NCBI): domain Eukaryota; kingdom Metazoa; phylum Arthropoda; class Diplopoda; order Spirobolida; family Trigoniulidae; genus Trigoniulus; species Trigoniulus corallinus. Next base: position 10,155,020 of record JAAFCE010006156.1, read on the forward strand.
TGTGTAGGGTGTCACGTGCACGTTAACCCTGCTCTCTACTTGATAGACAATATAGGTGTACCACTCGCTTCAGGACAGAACGTCCGATAGATGAACTTCAGATCAGACACGGCAACGGTAAATACTGTAACTGAATGAACCAAATAAACTTTGTTATAACCCACGCCACAAAGAGAATTAAGCAATCTTGAGAACTTCAGAGAGTGGTAAAAGCGAAATATTTTGTATTTGAAATCTGTGCCAAGTTTTTAATTGATATTAATGGGTCGAACATATGTCGGTGGCATTTGTCAGCCGTCAAGTTGAGAAAAGAATTCCAGATATTTCTGGAAACTGGACGATGACATTGGTGTCGTTTAACATTTTCTAATTAATGAGACTTGTTAGATGAATGATGCCCAATGGTCCATTTCGTATTCATTTCTTACTAATGACCTTAAGAATTGTCGATTTCCTTATATTTTTTTTTTTTTTGTAAGATTTTTTTTTACTCTTATACATCCCCAGCCCGACATCTTTCAGATTCTTGTTTTTCCTGTTTGAATCCAAGAGTAGAAGAAATGAAGGAGGTTCGCTTCCGTTTTCTTCAGAAATTTCGTTTCCTGTTCAGCATTTGTGGATGTTAATTGAAACCTAGCTTGTGAGAAGTGGTTTAGTGGTACTTGGTGGAAGTTGATTTCTTTAAAGACCTCATTGAAGTGTGAGCAAAGTTTTATTTCTGTGAAGCTAAAATTTCGATTTATTTTTCTTTGTATTATTCATCTGTAAGAGTAGAGAATAGCAGTGGTATGTGTAAGCTGTTTCATCTTGGCCCCTACGTGGTTGGTGGATGAAGAAATACTTTTACCAAAGTATGTTACGTGGGAAGAAGAAAGTACAATTTCTGTGTTTACTTTTTAGACAGCCATATATGCGTGGTTTTTTAGGTCTGTATGCCGAATTTAACAATCTTGATGTATTCCAAATAAGCTTTCTTGGTTGCTTAGATATTTTATTTCCAACTGCCTTCCTTTTATTGTAACATCCTAAATATGTACCCATATAGATGGTATACATTTTTGAAATGTTGCCAATGTGATAAGCAACTGGAGAGGAATGATTAATTATCACGTTCATCAACAAGATGAAATTAAGCAGTGCCACCATCTCCATTTGGGAATCGTGTTTTTTTTCCTAGGCCCAATTAACCCTCACATATCCCCTTACTTGCCCACACTTCTACTGAAACTGCTGAATACTTCCAAATAAATAACATCCCCTTACTAAAATATAACTATCTCGAATATAAGATGTAGAGAGGTTAACTAAAGAGTTCATAACGTCAGTTTAAACAAAATTGTAGCTTCGCCTTGTGACCGCTAGCGCTTGCTCTCATCTTTGTGCCTGTTGTTTCTGTGTCTGTTTGATTCCATTGTGTGGCACACAGCTGTTGGAGTAGTCGTCTTGTTGATTTTGACGCAACACAGGCAAGAAATGGATGACTGGAGGGGTTGAACACAGCTACTCCTAACCCTTTTCCCGCGTATGGCGGGGCCGGGTAGGCCTACCCATCTTTGTGTCTCTGGATGGACGAAAGGCGATCTGTTGGACGGTATTTTTACGCAGTCGGCTGCAGACCAAAGGTGCAACCCCCGATGCTTGCTTATCGTCGGTCAACTGTTCCTTGGGACGCTTCACCGAGCTCCTACTCCTGGGAATTTTACCTCATCTACCCGTGCAAATGACATCATACCGCCGCATGGGGCCACGGCTTTACTTCCTATCTGCAGTAATAGAAAACGCTACCTCCTGCGCCACCGAAGCGGGTCAGGCTTGGTACAGAAGTCATTTTACAGATATTCATTTCACCAGTTTCCTTCAAGTGTTGACATTGGTTGCATACAAATACACGTTTATTTCTACAAAGACTTTCTTGATATTCATAAAGTACATTTGGTTTTATAAGTAGGTTGATGATGATGATGATGGCGGTGTCCTTCGCGCCTGCATAAAATCTGACATTTGAAATTCTTGAAATGCATGTTAAAAGGGAGTCGAGAACAGCACTCGAATTTTTTGAGTTTCTTCTTCTGTGTGGTGGCAGCTCTGCTCATATAAAATGCTTTAGCACGTTGTAAATTTAAGTCATTGCATAATTCATTTAAATTATTGATGAATTATGCCGAAGGCGCAGTGGAAGACATTTTGTGGATGAAATTGACGTGAAAACGTAAAATTTGGGTAGAAAGTGGCGTGTTTCTGTAATGGTCTTCCTAATCTTGCTAATGGTTTCTCGCTGATGGAATAAGGAGATGAACTTCTGACTGACGCGCACAGTTAAATTGAATTTAGTAGTGGCATCACTCTTGTTAAAAAAAAGTAAATAAATAGAGGGTTTTTTTATTACAGAGTCTGGGTGAGCTTCAGCATAAATGGATGCTGGCCATTTCCAGAATTTTCTAAATAGAAATACTTTTTTCTTGTATGTGGCATCCTGTACACCATATTTTGGCTGACATCGAGGTTTCCCTGTTACGCCATAAAATTTGCAGGTGTAGCTGTTAATGCATTATTTGCTAAACGTAGCTGACACACAAAATTGATGAAAAGCGTGTGGTGTGAGGCGGTATAACAAGTGATATCAGAATTTCCTGATTGCCCATGATATTCTACCACTTTTACCCATGGGCAGGCATAAGCTACAACTAGCTGCCGACTTCAGGCTGTAGTTTTTTTTTAGTCTCCACCTAAGAGCATTCTAGTATCTGCCTGCTTAACTCGCATGAGGATGGTTGTTTCAGAATAAATTATCATCGGATTAAGGTTTTATTCAGTCGGGGGTTTAGTTGTGTGAGTTCTCTGCATCTGTTGAGAAGCGACAAAGGGTTAAGACAATTGGTCGGGAGCCAATTATGTAAAAAACCATCATATCCCCCTTCTAGTGCTTTGTCTTTCTGTCCAGCATTTTTCCTCTTCAGTTTAATTTTGGCTGTTTCTAGTTACTTTGTTCTCTTCCTTTGTTTTTGCTCGAGTCTCCCCAATCTCTTGATTTCCTAGAGATGCTGGTAAACTAAAGAAATGCTTTTGGATTGCTCTAGAGGACGTCGTCATCCATAAAGAGGATTGATAACTCTTGGCATTATAATCTGATAGAAGCCTTACCACCTTGTAACATGGGGGCTGCCATCTACGAATGACAGTCATTTAATAATGCTCTAGTCTAGGAATTGGATTTTTAAATTGTAAAATGTAAATATGGGTGAAATGAGGGACCATTGTTTGTGTCGTCTCAATAATCATCACCCCATTTTCATTCCCTTAATTTTCTTTCCCCACAGAATCGCAAAACCGCCTCCTTTCTGTCCCATAAGGTTGCATTAACCTGCCTCATCTAGCCCCATGATATCTACCTGTTCCTGCCTCATAATTTCGACCAACTCCATCTACTTGCGTTTCCTCTCACCCAAATGTACTTGCAAATGCAATCTTCAAGTTGCCTTTGTACTGTTCTATCTAGGAACTCCTTCACAAATCCCTGCATGTGCTTTCTAATCAATCTGGTGCCTTTTTTTATGAGGTCATTACTACTTCAGACCCAGTAATTATCCTGTCCTATCAAGGGGGCCTTTCTTTCTATGAGCTTGATGTCCAAGTCCTTCCTGTACTGCCACTGCCTTCTGTTTATCAAAGTTGCCCTAGCCTTCTCCATCTTGTTCACAACATTTGTAGGGATTGTTCACACTCGGATGGATACCCCACCTTCTCTCCTTACAACCTGTAATAAGATCTGTCAGTGCTTCTCGCACATCCACAGCATTATTTTCTACCAGCTTCTCTGCTTCAAGGCAGATGACCACCAAACACTCCATCTTCTCCCCTGTAAGTATTTCCTTTAGACGGTCTCTGGCATTGTTACCACTGTCACCTTAGCCCTCTTCCTGATATTTACAGTCAGTTGGTTCAGCCCATCTGTAATAGCCATATATCCCAGGACGGCATAAAGTGAATGAGTGGGTAAATAGCAGTAGGGTGGATTTTTTTAAATTAAAAGGGAAGGTCATGTCCAAATTTTTTGTAGCAGATTTTATGCCAGATAGGTTTTTTTACAGTTTGATGCAACAATGCCTGAGCTTACTTGCCTGAGCCACTAACAATCATGCTGGTAGTTTTATAAAAACTGTTTAAGGCACCTCCAAGTGGTCTGCCTGGGACATTAAAATTTAGTCTGGCGTTGGGAAACGGGAAGGGGTAATGTTATTACTTTCTTGCCAAGTAATGTAGGAAGCCGTTGTATTTTTAATGCCTTCAAATGTCACCAATCACTATTGACATTGTTAGGAGCATACATTAGCACAGCCCTTACCCCTTTCTTGTAGATGTGCAATACCAAGAAATATCCAGTACTTTCAATAAGCAACATACGGTTCAGTTGACTCTAGTAGTGACGTTTATCCGCAGCACTTGAGTTTCAATTTCACTTTTATTAAACCCCGTAGGAAATAATTTATAATCGTGAAACATTTGATTTACCGATAAGTTAAGTGCACCATAATGCACCCATTATACTGGACACGGACTTCCATATGAAGTTAACGGTAGAATTTAGTAGCGGGGCTGCTGCCGTGTTTGTTACTTTGCCGTTAACGTTGGGAGGGTGTCAGTGTTCCCGTATCCATTGGTGGAAGGATGTCATTGTGGTCAGTGCATTCACAATCCCAAAGTTGCAAGTGTAGTGCACTTGCTCATTGCGGTGTTGGGTTTGGATTAGGTAAGCCGCAGATAATGTGTCCTGAGAGAAGTTTCACCCAAAAGTTTATCATAGAATGGGCGGAGTACTTTAAAATAAAGCTCAGTGTCCATCAAAAAGAGTAATAAATATTGTTGCAAACATTTTCAAGATCCTTCTTTCCCCCCCCCCCCCCCAGCTTTTGCGCTTTGTCGTGACTCTGCAACTCGGCAAAAGGTAACTCGACAACTGACCGGTAGATTAGTTCGGTAAATTAGCAAAAAAAAATGTTTGGTTGTTCTTCAAGGGTTTAGTTAACTCGTGTCCTCGCTAGAGGCTGGTAAGTGATATTTATTTTATTTTTCAATAAAATCAGGTGCGACGTTTGGTATGCACCCCTGAGAACGCCATAGTTGCACCTATTTTGCTCCAAATTGCATTTTACGGAATTTATCCTCTGCTGTCTTCCGGCAGTTTCTAAAATACGATTAAGATCCTGTAAATATTTCAGATAGTGTTCATTTTCTATAAAATAAATTATTTGTAGTTGTGGTATGCGAATGTTTGGAATGTAACGCCAATATAATTTAGCGAACTTATATAGTCCTTGATTAAACCCTGTAACTCCTGGATAATTTTTAGTGGAGTGTTGAAATTTTATGTAATTCAACAAGTTGTGAGCTTCATCGAAATGGTTATAAGTTATTGCGTTAAAAGTTATTCACTTCATTAAACGTTAAGTCGTATATTCTGGTCCTTCATGGGTGGTCGATTCAGCAGGCTTGGTTTTTAATAGAGTTGCAGTTGCTATGTCACGTAGGTGCTCTAGTTTGTGGTTATAAGTTCGTTTCTAGTTGGGGTGATTTGCTGTTCTGAGCAAGAATGAAATATTAAAGCAGAGCTTCTTCGTATGAATATGTAATCCTTTGCGACGAATACCTTGCCAGTGGGATGCTAGTCTAGATCTCCACCAGCACCCCAGCAACATCTTTATCCTTTGTACTAATTCTAATCGTTTCACTCCCAACATCCACCGCTCCCAGGATCTCTTCCAGTGTGAGGATTCCCCAATGCCTCCTACAGTGACCCAGCATCGGACATGCTGGCATCACATGTCTGACATCCTCTACCAGATCCCCACACAATCCACAGCCCTCCCCTCCGCCTGTGATCTTTGCCACGCTCCGTTTCGTCTCCAGTGACCCAGCTCTTGCCCGAAACAGAAGTGAGCTCTCCCACGTATTATCATAAATTTCCTCCCTCATTCTAGAGTTTGTTCTTCATACGTGGAGTCCGGTATCCACTTAGAAAAACAAAATAGATATTCTGAGCAAACGTTTGTTAATGTGTTTGATGTCGTTCGTCTCTAGTTTCTCTGTTGGACAAACTTTTCTGAACCGTTTTCGATCAATAGCAAACGACGCCATCTCCTTCAACGTGCTCACAAACCTAAACACAACAAGCATTCTTTGTTATTCTTGCCACAATGGAAACACTGGCAAACATTGTCAGAGGTTCTTTTTTTCTGGTTTTGCGGGCGTGAAGCCTGTTGGGACAGTGCAGAAAAAGACACATGCAATATGCGTCCATGGTTTGAAGACCTGTCAGGTGAAATCATGCACCGACAGGAAAAGAAACCCCTTTGTGTTGAGCATAAATCCAAAACTTTTCTCCTAATTGAACTGTCAATGTTATTATACTTACCCAAGCCTCCCCTGGTGTTTTCTCTTGATCTCAATTTCTCTAACTGGACCCCCCATCGAGATCCATCTCGACGGTAAGTAAAGTGGCGTTAAATCGTTATTAGGCGAGTAATAAAAATCGCCGTAATGTTTATATAGGTTATCTGTTAAATAATACAATCGGCCCATGTCCTAGGGTGGACATACTGCGCTTTAGGAATTTGACCCGCTTATGTAGAGATCGTTATTTGTTAACAATTTTTCTTCAGACTATCCCTCTGTTCTCCTCGGTTGTCCTACTTCAGGACACCCCGACTTTCTATTCGTTGGAGACGGACTGGGAGGGTGTCTGTCTCTCTCTCCCCCTTCCCCTTCCAACCGACACGGCTCCACGGTTTAATAAACTTTGGAAAACAAATTCTGATTCTGTGTACGATGGTAATTGAGTTGTCATGTACCACCAAGACAGTTGCTACAAGTGACATTTTGTTTGAGGTTTAAAAAAGGGGTAACGATAAATTGGAATATTCACTTGACGGTTAATAAGAAACTAATTCAAAACGATGTATAAAAATGTGATTTAAAGAAAGATTGTGTTTCGCTAATTTCTGGTGCTGTTTTTTAGGTAGATGTGGTAAAATTCCCAGGTGCAGGAGCTCTTCCCGTAGGCCGGTGATAAATAAATATAGCAGTTGCAGTTTTGGTTGGCAGACGATTGTGTAAAAATGCCGTCCACCGGATCGTCCATTTGTCCATTCAGACGGACAAGGATGGGTACCCGATCCTGCCAAAGGCGGGAAAAGTTAGAGTATTTGAAAATAAAATTTGGATCTAAAGAATCATGAGATAAAATGGGATGAGACATTTTAGATAGCGTAATTTCGTAAATAACCTTGACGATAGTTGGGTGATTGATTTTTTGCTGTTTTAAGGGCCACCACGACATTGGTCATTAGGGCCCAGTGTGAATACTAATGTAGAGTCTATACAGGCTCTACATCAGCGATTTTCAACTACTGAAATGTGCCGCCACTGCGAATACCCATACATAAGCGACGTCAGGCAAGTAGTTCAATCGGTTCTATCAGACCTTCCTAGTCTACCTTCCAGGTCGACGCCAGGGAGCAAACTCCTACACCTTGAAATTTGCCTCTTCTAGCAGTTGCATAATAGAGAGGTTTCTTTCACGTGCAATGCCATCGTACACCACACGGGACCTCGGTTTTACTTGTCATCTGAAAGAAGGTGCACTCAGGGCTTCTCTCTCGTTCGAAAGGATGCAACCCATCTCAGTCCAGTATCGAACCTACAGTACTTACTACCCACTACTTATTAAGTTACTTCACGAGTTGACGATTTAAATGTCAAGGTTTGAATCATTTTCCCTCTCCGACTTTTGGTCTTTTGTTTTCTGTGCTGTGTGGTGCAGTGTATCTGTCAAACGACTGATATTCTGATATAACCTTTTTTTTGAACTAGGACATTAAATTACTCTGATGCTAAGTCAGTTGTTCAGTTTCTGCGCATTTAAATCATATCAGTGTATAGTTTCTCTGTTTTGTGGTATTTGAAATACAATTGCTATTTAAAATATCTGCGTTTTATCAATCAATCTGACTTCTAAATCTCTAGACTGAAAGGATTTCAGCCAAGTGTTTAGACATAACGAGCTCATTATATTACATTGATAAAATTTTAGTCAGCAGCATTCCTGTGCAAAAACGACTTTGAATTGTTTATGTTGAAGCGCATAGTTGTAAATAAAGTTTAATGGAAAGTACTGTAGGATAAAGATGAGTACATGGTGACGTATCGCGAAGAGGAAATCGGTAAATTGTTAAATGATTCAAGAATAATGGCGTTAATCACATTGGCCTACTTTCTCCGAACTTACGTGCCTTGAATTTTATTTAGATCTTGGCCCAGGTTTAATGTAAAAACGATTTCTTGCAGCTGTTTTCGCGGATTTGGGAATCATTTGACGGCGCTGTATACTACGTGGTCGGACAGTTTCGTTAAAGGTTTCTTTCCTTGTCGTTTATGCTCAAGGTTAACTGTACTTTCAGCAAAATTGATTACATCTCATTTTCTCTCGTATTGCTTATCGCCATTGTTTCTAATGTTTGATCTCTTCATCACCTTTTGCTCTGAGAATTGATGTTATATATAGCGTGCATGCAAGCGAAGTGGTATACCAGTAATTTGGATGTGTAACATCCATGGTATTATCTTGGGAAATTTTAGCCAAACTATTGTTTTGATCTCTTGCAGCGTGTCCACATTGCTTAACGTTTCTTTGGAGATACAAGGTAATTGCCAAAGAAAGTCCTATGGGCTGTAAAGAATTTGTTATCGCTGCAGGAATGAATATTATTCGGTATATCCTTCCAGCCGCCTTGACGTCTTTGTTATATATGTTCTTCTTCCTTTGGGTCTCATCCTAACCCTGGTGCAGACTTATATTTTATTTCTAGAAGGTAGAAAATGGTTTATAAATTTTTTTCCTTTTTAACAAAGTATGCCTTCAAAAGCAACGGGGAGTTAGACTCGGATGTGACCCATAGTATTATTGTGGGAAGGTTGAAGTGGAGGCAGCAAGTGGAGTCCTGGGTGATAGGAGGGTCCCAATAAAGTTGAAAGGGAAGTTTTACGGGGCAATGCTTAGGCCCCACTATTTTCTAAAAAGGAGGTTGTTTCAGAGTTCGTTTTTCAGTTAAGCAACGCGAACCCATGTTGGTACTAACGTGGGTTCGCTTTACTAACGTGGTTAGTAAAGAACGTTGGGTGCTGCAAATTTCCTCTCTCATGCATCCTCTATACCTGCCTGGTCATATTCCGCGAGCAGCCTCCTAAGGGTTCGGCCTGTTATGGCTGCTTGGCTTACTCCCCAACCCGTTAGTGTAACAGACAGATAACAGACAATCTCCTGCCCTTGCACTGAACGTGAGTGGGAACAATTCTAGAGTAAAATGGTCGTGGCAAGATGGTCATTATTTGGAACAAAATTGCGACGTAGAGTTGTGGAAGGCGTGACGGTGACGTTACACTTATGCCTAGTTCCGTATCACCACACTTTAACGCATGGGTGGTCGCTCGGGAAAGCTGGGTACTGCTAATACCCAATAATCGTCGCATTAGTGTAGTGTCTGTGCAGCATATGCATTAGAACTATACAGTGGACGGGTCTCTAATGACCTCGTAGTTGACGGGACCTTAAACTCCAACAAACAACAACAACACTTTAACGCTAACCACGTCGACACTGATGACATTTTGTGCCAGTGCTTTAGGAAGGAGCGCCAGTTCCTTAACCCTCCATTGCTACACAGGGGTACTGGTGTACCCCAGGGTTTTACTTTTTCCTCTCTCTTCTCTGTGGGTGACCCTGGCACAATGGGATTCACTGTATTTTCACATGGTAGGTTGAACTTTCTGATAAGTCACAGATTGGTGGTTAATTGCTTTTCATTATTCAAATAATGATGGGTGGGGTACTCCTGTACCCCTGTGTAGCATTTGTGTAATGTTTAAATGGCCATAGGAATTGCATTGAAAGCTTGCACGCCTTGCAGGAAAAGCCATTCACAGCGCATAAAGGGCAAAATATCCATTGTCTTTAAATTGCTGATTAAAATTATTTAAATTGCTTATGATGATACTTTTTCTATGCTTCTGATCGCTGATTGAATTATTCTTTCATAAAATTGCACTGTAAATGCAATAAATTCATTGTTAAGTATGGAGAACTGGATTTGAAATTGGGGTATACCTGTACCCCTGTGTAGCATATTGGGGGGTGATTTTCGAACAGTAGCATTGCAGGGTTAAGTGTAGCGCTTTTTTTGGAGTGACGTCACGCCGCCGTCATGTCTCAGTTTATCCTCCGCCATTTTTCAAGCAGACAGCTCAACCGCCAGCCAATCAGAACGCAGCGTGACTTGCGGGACGACGCTATTTGAGTTGACCACCTGTCAACTCAACTACCGTCACGCATAGCTGCTCTGCGGCTCCCCAAGTAGCAGTGTGACGTCACCGTTTTTTTTTTGTTCTGTGTCGTCTGATTCAACGTTAATAGCGTTAGCGCGTGGGTATACGGAACCAGGCATCAGCGTGAAACATTTTTGCGAATGATGCCATGTTGAACTTTTGCAAACAGTTTGCTAACGGTTAAAAGCAGTATAATCCTTGTCAATAATTTTTCATTTATCTTCATTTCGACTATGCATCGGTTTATATATTTTTACTTTGGCTGCGTCGACGTAGTATTTGAACATAGTTACATTTCCAATCATGAGTTTTTTAAGGGAATTATTTGATAACTTTACTCCATCAGGTTTACTGTCTTAACAATGAGCAGCATAATTATGATAAATGTATTAATGCTACGAGAGTAAATTTCAATTCATTTCGAGAAATTCATGATCAACTCATTTAAAATGAGCCCATGTGCAGAAATTCCTTCATGACTTTTTTTGGACAGGCTCCAGAAGTGATTTCAGGTATATTGCTCCCTTCTCTCTCGCGCTTTCATTTTGACTCTGTTAAATAGTGCCACGGACCACTTACGAATAATGGACAATTTTAAAAGACTATCGTCTAACGTGGCATCAGTATCCATCAATTTTTTTTTCTGCTTTCAGCAAGTGTTGCGCGTCTGTATACGGCAGTTCCAGAAGATTTCAATGTAAAATGGTATTGCTTTCAGGATATTGATGATGACTGCTTTTGGCACAGGACTTTTTTTTTCTTATCTAGAAGGATTTAACGATTTGAATTTGATATTTCTTTCTTGTAAAAGATACTGAAGTCACACTAGCAAATTTTAAAGATTGAATTACCATTTTTGTATACAATTATTTGAAGAATTTGAATTTTAGGTCGGCAATCTCTGTCGTTAGCATTTACTTCCCGAATTCGAGAAGATCAGATTGTTTAAGTAGAAATGTGAAGAAAAACGGAGCGAGAAACTAAACCGCATTACAGGAAAGGGCATAATCACAAATTGCACGACGTTTTGTGTGATGATACCATGCAGTCCACAAATAATTTCCAAAATTGTGTGATAGCTGATAGGTATCTTTTGTTATTTTATCTTTCTCTGCTGACGTAAAAGTGTAACAACTTAAGAAACAAACGCCACAATTTTATGTGCAGCATCTCGACCGGCAATCTCTTGAATTAACATTCTTAACGTCTATCCCATGTTTGAAATTCCACAACCGTACCCTTCTGAAAAGATACTTGCATCCTTTAGGGGTGCCCTATGAATAATTTATGACGTATGTAAAACACTTTAGTTTATATTTGCGATATCCGTTAAACGGATTAAATGATGTTCATAAAAAGTGGTAGGTATTTTTAGAGGTAGAATAGTTTTAGTCATTGGGCTGTGCATTGTTCGGTATCTTGTGTTACGCATTGGAAGACGAGGCTATTGAAATTTTGGTTTGAGCACATGTGTGTGCATTTGTGACGTGGAACCTCTGAATTTCTGGGGGCTCGTTCGCACAACTTTTATTTATTAGTTTTGGTCTATGCAGTAACCTAATTTGAACCGTTGTTGAATGTAGCTTGCAGTTTTGTGTTACTTATTTGAAAACCAAGTCATATTTTATTGTTTTGTTTTTTATTTCTACTTGCAGAACGATGGATTGTGACAGAAGAAAAGACCAAGTTGACGGTAGAGACGTTGTGACTATAGTGACAAATGAGAATTAAGATGGAAAATTATAGCGTATTAAATCGAGAAAAGCATTCATCATCGACTACTGTAATCCACTTAAAAATTTTCACAACTCACTGTGCTGCTGACCCTGAAAGTTGAATTTTTAACGACGACGATCACAGGAGTAGCAACTGCTACTACAAGAAGACGTTGATTGGAGAATTGAAGTTATTGATTTGTAAACAGGAAGCCGTGTTGCCTTACTGGCATCGAGAGAGTTGCAACAATCTTATTCGATAAGTCGCCGGAATTGGATCCTTTAATCGGATTATAGATTAAAATTCAAGAGGAGAACATTAGATATTTTTTTTTTTGCATTTTGACTTTGTCCGCAAGAAAGTTACGAAGCCCCACCCTTGTTCTGGAGGAGCTCAAAATCTTTCAAGTTCATCTTCAGAAACAAACCAGACATTGTCATTTCATGTTTGTACATGTGCATCACTGAGTGTATGTCCTGTCTTCAAACCACGATGCTACCATATGTGCTTGATGGCGGCAAACAAACATCTCCATCATGATAAAAAGTTGCCGTTAAGATCGTTTCATTTGCCGTACCGCAAATATTCTTAGGTGAAGACTAAGATGACCAAACAATACGAGTTCAATTGGCATATTCCTGTGCCAGAGCATCTGCTGCAAGGATGTATAGTGGACAGGTGGGCGGAGGTAAACATCTTTTTGACTATTTTCCACGTGTTACTTCTTTGACTGTTGCAGTGTTTTGAATGGGATTGAATCCATCACGATCCGTTGTTATTCTGTTATTATGTCTGTTTCTCTTACCACCTCATAGCCTCACTTATAGTCCAGAATACATATTTACTTGACCCTTTCTGGATTGAACTCATGGGTTGGGGACTAAGCCGAGCAGCCATAACAGGATGAACCCTTAAGAGGCTGCTCGCGGGAGATGAGGAGGTAGGTGTAGAGGAAGAAGGAGAGGGGAAATTTACAGCACCCAATGCTCTTTACTAACCATAAATGCTAAACTAACTAGGCGGGAAATGGGTTTGTTAAGGCGGGAAGTTGCTGGAAATGGGTTTGTTAAGGGGAAAAAAGTGGAAAGTGGGTTTCAGGAAAAGAACCTTAATTAGGAAGAAGCAGGTATTCGGTATTTTGCTTGAAGTATTCGTTACGGCATTAAGACTCGGTTGATGAATTGTAGGCGTTTAATCTCATCAAATTAAATTTAATAATGTACCCTATTGTCATATCTGTGATGGACCGGTTTTTTTCGAAAACGGTTGTTGTATAAGCCTCCCTTTTCGATTTAATCCATTGTGAACAGATGTTTATGCGAGTCGTGAAAGTCCATTATGATACGGTGTTAGTTTAGTTTATATTAAGATGGTATTAAAAGTCGTTTTTCATGAGCAGTCATGTGTTACCAGTCACTCTGCAATCTTTGCTCGTCCTTCTCCTTTTCGTGGAATAGGACGTCTATTCAAGTTTTAAGAATGGCGGCAAATAATACATGCGAGGTCGATAAACATACCCCCCGAACTGTAGATTAAGTTGAGCTAAATAATAATAATCAACAGCACCTGATCTTTTTCATCACATCAGTCAGGTTACGGTCCTGAGTTTGATTTTCATCTCTCTCTCTCTATTCCTACTTTAGCATTTATAGCCTCTTTTATCTCACGTCCCTCTCCCTCAACTCCACATTTGTATGAACTGGTTGCTACACTTTTATAGCTATCCCCCTACTACAAGTGCACAATACTATCCTCCTCCACTTCACAAAAATTGTGCCATTTATCGTTATGGCCTTAGATCAGGAGTTGACAACCTTTCTTTTTCGCTCACGTACCAGAATGATAGTGGACCACATTCGTCTATTGAACTGCTACCATTTCGGGTAGATATAATCAGCTTAGAAACAACCGGCAGGATAATTCTTGGCTAACGAGCCTCAACCGACCCGAGAGAGCCCCGTATTTCACCTACCAAGTAAACACTCTGTTTCAGATTTTTCGTATAGACCTTTATGCGGCATATGGATTGATGCTTTTGTTCCTGAGGTGCGCACATGTGGGCTCATCTCACGAACAGCAAACATCTTTGACAAATTACGAAGGGTTAGTGCATCATCCTCTAATAATTTGTTCGTCGTGTTAAAATTTGTACGCCATCAGTTATTCAGGTTGCAAAAGAGGAATGCTGTGCTTGTTTTTTTTTGCCAGAACCCCAATAATCCGTTGAGTTCTGGTTAGGTTACTATACTATATTTCACTTCTATAACCCTTTCTTCGTATTCATATCTTTCGTCATTTCACATCCACTGCCGATTTTGAGTCACGAGTGGGCCCTTGATACTTCGTCGTCACACCTTGTGGATCACGCGAAACAACTTGAAATCGTCGTCTAATGTCAGTTTTCAGCGCTGAAGGCTTACTTGCAGTCTCCACCTGACAGTTTCACTAACAAATCCAATTATGTGTAGAAAAGTTTCGTTGGAGTTTAGGTGAGGCTGCAGACAAGGTCAGAACTTAGATAAATGTCATGGCGCATGGAAGTGACATTGAACTTAAAGACGTCCCTGTCAGCATCTCAAAGTTAACTTAGGCCCTTGCATCGTCTACCACTTTCCTGGTTCAATGACGTCAGCCTCTGTCATGGAGTAGTAGGTAAATGCTTTCGTCTTCGTATAGGAGAGAACTACACTCGTAGTTGTTGGACAGTCTGCATCTCACTTCAGAGAATTCATGGCTATACTGGTTGTTACACCTGCTATTATTAAAATCTTTGGTGTATGACGGACGTCATTTCGAATTTATTAATTCCCATGGCTAAATTTATCACGTAGCAACTCGAAGCACTAGGAGGGAATGATGACTGATTCAGTTTCGCCGTTCTTCCTTCTTTTGTACACAACAGGAAATAATGATATCCTTAATAATTGTTAAATGATTAAGTAATTGATTTCCTAGTGACTGGTAGTTCATGTCTTCATCAACATTTATTACCGCTAAAATTCTTTCCTCCTGTCAGGGTTGGTTATGCATTGCAGACATTTTACCAATTGAAGACGTTTTCCTATTAGACATGTAAAATACCGTCGTTGTTGTGCCTTTGTGCTTCTTTGCAACTGTACCTAAACTCACCAAGGCTGCTCAAGGGTACCGTGCTTGATTTTGAGTCCGCGTGGTTGTAGATTAGAGCCCAAAAAGCAGTGTGAAGTGGCTCGATTAAACTGCATTGGAGACGTGGTATATGTACCGGCCTAACACAGATGGACGACTGCCCATTTAGAGCCTTAACAGTAGTGACAGGCATTTAATCTACGGCCCTCTAGGTCTACTTGCGTGGACTGCAGTCACCTCTACTGAAATTGGATGTCTGTGGGCCACTTTACGACCAACTTTAGTTTCATGTTTGATATGGTCCCTCGCAACCAACTGCTTGTTTATCCCCAAGGCAGGGGGAGGCCTTGCGTCATTCATCATCGACCGTGTGGTGTAGTTATTAGATTATTGTTTAGGTACGTGAGATAAAGCATCGTGCGCTTTTGAAATATAATTATGAGGATCAATCTACTGAAAAATTTGTGGAGTTCGTCTAATAATCCACCAACATGCCAATGGTTGTTAGGATTTCTGTCTTGAAGCCATATTTTTAATTATATAGGTGTGATAAATATCCAAGAAATGACCAAGTTCATTATAAGACGTCTTGGTGAGGTGTTTTCGGCACACTTTAAAGGTTGTATTAGATTAGTTTCGTCATATATTTTGTTAGACCTAGATTAAAGCACTAACGTAAATATCTAACATGTATATATGTATAATCACCTTAACGAAGTGTGTAATAGGTGTTGTGTGATGTAACCTGTTTCTGTAGTCGGGCTTCAATGATTTCCGTGAATCACCGCTAAACATGACGGTAATTTTTAATCCAATATCCTTTCTTGATAGTCTACACCTTGATTAGACATTTTATGACTGTTGGTAGTAGCTTTTTTTTAATCATTTCATTCGATAATTTCGGAAATTAATTTGCTACTTCTTCCTTTCTCCTTTCAAGTTAATTAGCGGTATGTTATATAATTAGTGATAGGGTATTTAATTTATTGTGATATTTACACCTGATGATGTATTTAGAAATACCACCTTACCTCGCTAACCGACTTTACCTGGTTCCTAAAAAAATGAAACTCCTAACCCTTTTCCCGTCTATGGCAGGATTACGGTACCCATATTGTCCCTCTGAATGACACAAGGGTGATCTGTTGGACTGTGTTTTTTCGCAGCCGTTTGCCGACCAAAGCTGCAATCCCTATGCTTATTTGTCGTCGGTCTACTGTTCGTTCGGGCACTCCACCGACGACAGGAGTAGAGCTCCTACACCTAGAAATTTTCCCTCATCTACCCGTTGCATAGTAAAGAGCGTTCTTTGACGTGCAAATGCCATAGTGCACCACACGTGACTGAAGGAAGGCGCACTCGGGACATCTCTCGATCGAAAGATGCCAACACACCTCGGTCCAGTCTCGAACGTTAGAGCTACTGACGCAGTTACCGAGCCCGTTACTCACTGCGCCGCCTAGGAAGTATATCCGGTTCTTAACAAGCAAGAAAAATCTGTTTCGATTTCGGACATTCCCTACTCCCCCGTTTTTGTGAGAAAAATGTGAAATCCAGCTCCGGAGATTAAATTTCTTGCCTTTCACCTACCAACGCATGCATTTATTGTGGTGGCTCGTATAATCCTTGTAGGAAGGTGACAGTCCATCGGAGAATCGTTGTCACTAGACTTTTTCCTGCCTTCTGCAGTTGCTGCTGCCCTTTCTTACTTTTTTGGGACACATGAGCCATCTGTTTGGATGGTATTTTTACTCATCCGGTTGCCAACCTAATCAGTCAGTGATGTTGTCAGCCTTAGTCAGTGATAAGCTGGAACAGGCGCCAAAGATGTCAGGGGTTAAAAAAATATTTGCATTTGCTCTAAACATCTATAAAAGGTGAATTCACAATGACTTCTTTCTAAATTGCATTAATTGCTTTTCTCCAAATTATTATTGGGATAGGGGCGCCAAATAAGGTCTTGCCTACAGGCACCAGACACTACTCGTACGCCACTGATCCCTGTGCTTAATTATCGCCGGCTAATTTTGATTCGTTAGGGCACTTTGGCCAACGCCA
Source organism: Trigoniulus corallinus (assembly GCA_013389805.1). Classification (NCBI taxonomy): domain Eukaryota; kingdom Metazoa; phylum Arthropoda; class Diplopoda; order Spirobolida; family Trigoniulidae; genus Trigoniulus; species Trigoniulus corallinus. The sequence continues at coordinate 10,172,276 of JAAFCE010006156.1, forward strand.
TGGAGTGACGAGCTCCTACATTTGGAAATTTTACGGCTTTACTTCCCATCCAATGGAAGGCGCACTGGGGCCCTCTCTTTTTCATCTAGAGAAACCAACAGCTTCGATCCGTGATTAGATCTGGAACCGCTGTGCTGATGCAGTAGTCCACCATGCTAAAGTAGTAGACGGGGTTAGGTGTAGGTCAGTGGTGGCGAACCTTTTTTTGAAGACAGGTCACAATAACATAAAAAAGAGCAAAAAGTTGTCCGCTGGTCAGTTGCAATCACTATTTAATTTTATGAATAAAAAATTATTATTAATAATGAATATATTTGTTTATTGAAGTAGCAAATACAGAACATCATAATGCCCTTATCCCGCTTGTGGCAGGGTCGGATCTATGGTTTCAACCTACACACTATGATACGATAAACTAGATATGATTCACGTTCGGATGGGTCACTTAAAATTGCACGGTGGGTCGCTTTGTGATCCGCGGGTCACAGGTTCGCCACCACTGGTGTAGGTCAAGTCAAGCGTGAGTTGAACAACTGAAAATGGCAGTGTGGGGTGAGTGAGAACCTAGTTGGAGACAGGTGGGGTTGGATGGTCAGAACTTGTTACCCGGTGGCTGGGGGAGGGGGCAGGGCTCTAGTGTACAGGTGACATCGTGTTGGTTTCAAACGCCTGCAATTTAACATCCCTTCAGTTGAAAGTGTATTTGGAAGTTTTCTCGTCCTTTTGACGCCACCCCATGAAACCAACTATTTACGGTATAGTAATAACGCTGTCCACCAACCAGAAGTACACCTGCAACCATGAATTTTAGATGCCATTTTCCTGTATCAGGTCAACTAATGTTGGTTGATTGTAGCGTAGAAGTCTCTAATGGTTTGTAGCCTCTCACGTATGACACACATCAATGCTGTCATTTAGAGTTTGTAGTAAATGACCCGTAATGGTTGCGTGATATGGGCACTCCCGGTAAGAAGGAACTGCTCTCATCTGCACTATTATTGTGTTCTGCAGGTTGTAAAATGCCAGTGTCGCATTGCAAATTTATTTCATCACAATTCGCAGGTGTTTTTATTTTGTTAGTTTCGAAAATTTGGTATTGATAGACGCTCGCAAAAATACTCCCCATTTAAGGTTTTTTTTTTTTTTGCTCTTCTTGCAACACAGTTTTCTCGATAGTAAAATGGAGGGATGCTATCGTGACAATGTGTAACAGCTGGTCATTTATTTGATGTGGATGTGTATTTTTTTAGGATGAGATTACTATGTGGAGGAAAATTGTTGTGTAATACATAATTCATCGTCTATACGTGCTCGAAATCCACATTTAGACTGTGTTTCTTTGAGGTGGAAGGTAGAACTGCCTTTCCTGTTACGACGACAACGGGAGAAACAATAACAGAGATGTTGTTTTATGTCTTACTGGGCTCTCTTTGCATGATAAATATATTTAACAGCTATTTCACCAAATTTTTGTAAGGCGTAAAAATTCAGACCAAGTGCCAGGCACTGTCTGCTCTGAGCAATGATTCTTACTATTGATCTAAAGGTGTTAGTATTGTTATACAGTAAAACACGTTTATAACGTTCACGAACGGCTTATTGCTTTGGATACACCAGTTCTCGTCTGATCACTGAAGTTTAACAACGCAACCCCAGCTAGTCCTGACATAGATGGGCGCTTGGGAAAACTGGGTACTGCTAATAACCAAAAGTCGCATTAGTGTAGTGTCTCTGTAGTAGAACCACACAGTGGACGGGGCTCTAATGACCGTTGTAGTTGAAAGGCCCTAAAACGCCAATAAAACAAAAGGGCAAGGCTTGATTTGGAATGTTGCATATGTGCAGGACGTTCAGGTGTCGGTTGTCCGTAAACCGTAAGACCTTAAATGACATAAGGCGCATGTGGGATATGGAAAGATGTCAGAGGAGTCGCCTGACTATGGTAACATAATGACATTCATCATGACCTGTGAGTCACATATAACAATGCCGCACTTTTAATAAATTCTCAGTGTAGGCTATCCATTTTATGCTTTATATGAAACTAATTAGCGATATTCGGATTTCAGGGAGATGCGCAGTAAGGAGGAGTGACCACTGGTAAAGAAGATTGCATATTGTCAATTTGCGGTTTTTTGTTACCGTTTATCTTAATTACGTCCTCGGCTTGGCCGTTGTCAATTGCATGCGCCAACTGTCAATTGTGTTAGTGGAAGTACAGGGATGAAAACGTGGGAGGAGAACTTGTGGGGTAAGGGTTGTACCAAGTTCTGATGCCAATACAAGACTATAGCTTTTTATTATTGCTATTATTACAATTATGACATCATCCAGCGTTTGTGGCTCCGCGTTTCTGTAATACTGCACTGTAGTGACTTATACAGTGATATTGCACCATCAATTTGAAGAGTTAGTGTAAACTTTTGCGGCCCGCGATGATGTCTCGTGCAGCCCGCCGAGAATTTTGAGAATTATAGGTACAGTACAAAAAATTGATGGTAAACGTATAGGTAAAACGTTTTAAAAGTGCACAAAGCACTTATTATAACTTATATCGGTAGTTTACACATAGGTCCTAATGCATACGGCCCGCAGAAAGTTTCACTGTTGTCAATATGGCCCTGCAATAAAGTGAATTTAGACGGTGGAAGTAATCTCGGAGTACACATACTCCAAGCTTGTTTGACCTGCTTCTGCCCTGTCTATTGCTTATGGCCTACATCCCTGCGGTGGACACCTAACTAGGTCTTCCCCTTCTTTTATGACTGTCATCTTTTCTACAATGCCTTCCACTCCATAGTTGCATCTTATTTTCAGATCTGCCTTTATATACTTGTTCCTGAAGTCCAGTGACATGAGAATATACTTCATTATTGATTAAACTACACAAATCATCAGAAATTTTGGATCAATTTTTTTTTTACTAGGCAGCAATCAGAGTACCCTCTGATCGGGATGACCATTGATGACAATCCAAACAATGTGTTGATAGTAAAAGTCGTGTTTAAACAAACGTATTATTGAACGGAAATGACTTACAGAAAATTTTAACACGCATTTGCTATATTTGGCACAGCTTTCTCAACATGCAAATAGCATTTACAGCTGCAATTACCAGGATGTAATATTAATGACTGTGGAAATTCCAATGTGAGCTTATAATTCGAGGGCGCCAAAAGTTATGGTCATAAAATCTACTGTATATTTGTCTTCAGTCACAATGATCCTTGAAGTCCTGCACCAATACTGTTCGTCAGGAGTATTGTGCTTCCAAATCTACATTGTGATAGCAGTATTTATTATGCTATGCTCTATTTATAGAAATGAAATCACTGTTTCATTAAATAACCAGTCATTGCTGGTATCGAACTCCCACCGATATACCCACCTTGTAATATGTACATTCCAATAGTTTCTACATAAAATTCCTAAAATTTGTCATTCGCAAAGCACAGATACTAGGCCGTAATAATTTTTTTTAGCGCATTAGGTCAGACTGAGCCTTTTGTTGTGCCCTTAAAGTTTAACTGATTATTAGGATAAACAAATATCCCTCCTTCATCCAGCTCTCTCTCCTTTTTGAGTAACATGCACTCTGAAGTGTTACAGCACTTTCCACGAGCCCTAGCTTCTTAGTATGGTGTCCACAATGATCTCAAGGACTAGAAGATCCAGTTCCACTGCGATGCGGCCCAATTGGTCCACAGGCAAAGGAATGTGTGATGGGCATTTCATCCATCCTTTAACGAGCAGAACCAGGCACTCTGCCGAGTCTGCTCTTCTCGTTCTGTGCAGGTTGGTGCAGAAGTACCGGTGTTCCCTGAGTGAAGTAGCACCCAATCTCCTCGTGTGTCCTCCCAACTCACGGCTTGAAGTCTCATATGAACCTTGCGATTCATCTCCCTATGTGCTCCTGCTCCGAGTCGCTTGCCAGGTGTCGGTCGTGCTCCTCTCTTCTTGCCGATCTCCACCTTGCGGTTCATGGCCTGATATTCAGTAGCACCATTTAAACAATCGCCTGTGTACTACAGATGGTGGCTTGGACTTCTGATGTGGCGGAAAATGCTTGTCCTTGACTGTCCTTCAGTGTTTTGTTTCATTGAGCGGATTGGATTCCTTGCAAATACAGTATTGGTTGATGTCGCTTTAACCTTTGACAAATCACCGCTATTCATGCATATGCCTGACGTCATATCCCATTCTATTGTATTTATTCAATGGAATGGTTGGCTGTATGTTAAAGTACAGGTTGTACAAACAGGACATGGATAACCTTTTCTGTAGATGTTTTTTTTTCCGTTGTGTGGATTTAATTGCTGTGTAACTGGTTGTTTATTCGCTCTTTAGCTATTCAAATACTCAGAGAAAAGGGCATAGTAGTCAATGAAAATAACAGGAGTCCTTAAATGTAATACGTCACTGTGTAAAAATAGGGCGTTGATAGAAAATGTAGATTTTGAATTTTTGCTGCCAGTGCATATAAAATTTTTCTTTTATTTAGTGATGCCCATTTGTAAGGCAGACTTACAGTCAGCAAAGAAAGTATTTGTACACCCCAACAATTTTCATCTGTGACCAGTTGCCAAAAAGTTATGAAAAACAATTTGCACACTATTCAATAATTAAAATTAATGATTCCATTAAATGTTGGTGATTTCAGAACTAGTCATGTCCCATGTTTTCTGGTGTATGTATGTACCAGTGATTTTTACCACTTGCCATCATCATCATAACCTCATCCCGTCTGTGGCAGGCTTGGGTCTTTGGGTCCACTGAACATACTCTGATAGGGAGCTCCCCAGCCAGGCGTCTGGAACCCATAAGAGTATTGGCTAGGTTGTCTGTGAGGGGGGATGCCGGCCTACCCTACAATGTTCCAACACTGCATTATACAACCAAAATAGAAATTTTGGCAGGTAAATTAATGCTTTGTTGGTTATAATATTGCATGAGGGGTTTTTACCACTTGCGGTGATTTTCTAATTTCTTCCGATAACTACAAGTGCTTAGTTGGATTGAGATCTGGTGAGTGTGGCGGTGTTAAAGGTCTCCTGGGTGCGTTATACAGGAGCCAATTCCTTTTGAATTGCATTTCGTTTGCTGGAAGTGAAAGGTGGCCTACAAAGCCTAACTTCTTGACACTTTAATAAATGTTGATGCACCACGTCAACGTGGTGATGGGTTCTGAGGTGGAGCGGCTGGAATGGGTGCGAAAGACAAAGGTGTTGCTAGGGTGCTGGTGGAGATCTAGGCATACGGGTCTAGCGTAAAAAATCTCACTAGCGAGGTATCCATCACAAAGGATTACATATTCATATCAGTTATCATAATTGTATCCATAAAGGCTTGTTCTCCTACTCCATCAAAAGACATGCATCGCCAAACCATAAATTTCCTCCACCATATTTGGCGCTGTCTTTAGCAGATGTTAGGCTTCATAAGCAGCTTTTACTTTTCCCCCAAATCTTAATTATTCTAGGTGAGCCAATGACACGACATTTACTGTCATCAGAGAAAATAACTTTTCCAAAATTCCAATGGCTTATTTCTATATTCCAAAGCGAACTACGGGCGCCTTAATCTGTTTACCTCACTGATGAAGTGTTTTTTCTTCTTGGTCTTCTGCTCTTGAAGCAAGCACTGTGAAACACATTTTGGATAGCTTGAGTTGTATCATTGATATCAGCTTCTGTTGCAACTTGTTGTGCAAGAGATTGTCCAGTCATGATGGGAACTTTTGAGGCATTGTGAACGCTCTCTTTCTCTTCTTGTGAACTTGTTAGGTAGTTAGTTTTCAACACTTCCAGTTTCTGCATGATTTTAAATTAGGGACTGAATACTTGAGAATGAAATTTTTAACGTTGTAACAATAGGGATCTTGCATGTAGAAGGGACGGACATAACGAGAGACGAATTTCAGGTCTCAAATTCGTTCTTTTATGTTTCGTCTCGGCTTGTGTTTGGCAACATGCAGTTATCCATTTCAGATAATTGTGTGCCATCTAGTGACTGCCAGACAAAACATATTTTGGCTATATGGTAGAAGCGTTAAGTAAAATGTATTAAAATATCCTTAAAATAATGTCCCATATAATTATTGCATTGTATAAAACATTGAATATAACATATATTATATGTGCACTAACAGGTGTTGGGGATCATCACTTTTATTTTTCATTTCTTGGTGTTTTTAATCTCTCCGTCGCTTTGTGTAAAAAAAAAATGGATGCCAGATAGCTAGCTTAAGAGTGATTTGCGCATGCGCAAGCGTTTGGCCAATAGCAGGCAGGCCAACTCGTCACGAGAAACAAGGACGTGTATTTCAGATTTTGCCGTCCATGGATGGGACGAGACGAGAAGGTTGCTCACTTCTCGTCTTTCGTCTTGGAAACGCCCATGTCGCGTGTACCTGCAAGATCCCTAATGTCAAGATAATTTTTACAACATCTATTAAGTACTGTACAATAAGTTGTTGTCATGTCATTTGACACCTGTGGTTTTTGATGCTATTTTCAAGAAAGAATCACAACTGCGTTAAGGCGTATACCTGTATATTAAATTAAATATTACTTCAACAAATTAAAGGTCAATTAAATTTAATACAAATTCAATTATGGGCTATTAGACCCGCCTCGGTGGCGCAGCGAATGTCACGCTCGGCAACTGCATCAGTAGTTCTAGATTCGATACTGGACCTGACAGGCGAGAGAGGCCCCGGGTGCGTCTTTTTTTGGATGAGAAGTGAAACGGATGTCCCGGGTGGTGTACGATGGCATTTACCCTTTTCTCGCTTATGGCAGGGTCCAATTATTGGGACAAGATGGGTGCACGACCCTGCCATAGGTGGGAAAAGGGTTAGGAGTTGATTTCTTTTTTTTTTTCAGTTATGAGCTATGAAGGTGTGCAAACCTTTTTTTGCTAACTCTATGTGGATAAATTTCTGCTTTTCTGCCATTTTAGGTTAGTATTGAGATTAGCAAAGATAATAAAGTGAAAGTGGTCTCTTTGTTATGGGACAACTCGCGGTTGTTATAATGTCGTAAAAATATGTAAACATGTATTATAGACAGGTTACTCTTGCGGTTATGATCATATTAGCACACACACGTTTTTTTTTATGTCACAAAAATGTTGCTTTTTCTTGCAAGGTGTCGCCTATTGCATTTTTATGCAGTATTTACTGGAATATCTTGTTACCTGATGTCATTATTAATTAAGTAATGCTTTTGCATTGATGATCAAATAATTAATCAATGATGATGTCAACGTACATAGATAATGTAGGTGGGCTCAAATGAAACTTTTTGGTTTCCAAGGCTCATTCTTTCATGCTGCTAAATGGCATCGCGGATGAAATATTTTGCAAGGTTTTCTACTCTTCGTTCTCCTTCTCCTCTTGTTTGCAAATGATGTTGCCAAATGATGCTCTTTACATCCTGGAAGAGAGTAAAACATGCATCTAGGTAGCACCACAAGCAGCCAGGTGTTTCAGGTGTCAATGGCAGTGCTAATGTCCCTCCACCTCTCTCACCTCCTAAGTATCTGTCGTTTGTTAATGTTATTAGGATTGTGAATTCCATATTTTTACCACATGCATGCAGTATGGTAGTTCGAATCCGTTTCACCTTTCTTTTTTCAACAAAGCACTTTTTGACAGTTTACAAATTTCTGTTCCTCATGATGTATTTGAAACTTCATCTTTTCTGAGGGGCAGCATGATCATTTTTCAGTCCGTGAGCTACTGACACAATGATTATAGTATGCTACTTGGCGTTATTTGACGTAGAAATGAAAATGAGCAGTGTCTAATTATTCGTTAATTAAGACAGCTTGCAAGATGGGCGCAAAAGAGCCTAAATACTAAGTCAAGGAAGGATTCATAATGTGCCACACCATAGCAGGTGGCGTCCAGATTCGTTACTTCTTTTTAGAATGAGTAGTCCTTTTGAGAACTCCTTGGTAGGGTGAGATTAGGCAGGATTCGATCCTCATTATAAGCCTTCCAGCCTGAAGCTAATAAATGCTGTTTGTTGACATTGATTAAACGAGGAATACTACGTCAGTGGTTCCCAACATTTGTAGACGGCTTCTTTCAGGCGAGAGAGTGTGCTTCCAGCAGATGGGAAGTTAAGCCCTGGCCCTGTGTACCATGTGATCTGCGCTTAAAAGAAATCTTTATTACATGTAATATGGATGTAGTTTGGGAAAATATCCAGGTGTGGGAGCTCGCCCGTTGACGTAGTGCCCCAAGGAACCAATTAGGCCGACGGTACGTAAGCATCGGGGTTGCAGCAGTAAGTTGGCAGCCGGCTGCGTAAAATGAAGTCTAACTTCGCTCATGTGTCACAGTGGGACAACAATGGGCTCTGGATGCTGACATACCAGGAGGAGAGTTATTGATGATGACGGCTTTATATCAATCTTCTGACAGTCCTGGAAATATGTTAGCAGGTTGCCTTTTTTGGCAATTTCAAAGTATTTAGTAGGTTACCCGTTTGGTTTGGTATGTACAACTGATATTTTTTTATTTTCATTCTTCTGATTACTCTGAAGGCTAAACTGCTATCTTTTGAATTCGGCGTTTTATTTTATACTTCCACGTTGCCTGGAATTTATCCCTTTTTCAGGAGGATAATCCCTAATTGATAACCTTCAATGAATTGGGTTCCTTTCTTATATTTAAGTGCCGCATGTTTTCTGGAAAAAAATTATGTAGTTATAAAAAGCACCCTGTAAATAAACTACTCCACCTGTTCGCGAGACCAAATGGATTTGCGAAAGGGCTCGCTCGCTTTTTTGAATTTGATTCTTAATGTAGCGTGTGATCCTTTTCATAATTATGATCTGCAAATGCTGAGAGAATTTTCTGAAGACTTGCTACTATTTTAATAATAAATTTTTATGGATTACCGGATCATTACTCCCCAACGAGCAGAACGGCTGTGACTACCGAAATGGCGATTGAAGCATTCAACTTCCTGCACAGTTTTGTGTGCACCACAACCAGTATGAATAAAATGTCTAAAATTTATATAAATTCTACCTAAAGTTGAATGTCATAAAATGAGAATAATTATTCGAGGGCGTCGTCACTATGCCGTTAAGGATTAATCTTGTTTGTTTCTTAATCGCTTGTAATGTATAATGAGCGACAAGGATAGACGTACTAAGAGCGCCATAATTTATTTTAGCATAACCCCATGGCAGCCATGGAGTTAATAAAGGATTCCATGAAATTTTCTTTTGATGAGTTTCTTTAGGGAAGTTTTTATACTGAGCGACCCACATGAATTTTACTTTTTTTGAAAAAGTGGTCCGTGGCTGATATGAGTTTAACATCGTACCCCCTGCTGTGTAGAAACGTCTGATGCAGTGCCGGATTTAGATATAGAGGCACTAGGCTATTTCACTTTGAAGGCAGTTTTCTTAAGTTTTGAATCCCGCTAATTGTTGAAGTCCTAGGCTTCAGCCTACTTAGCCTAATGGTAAATCCGGCACTGGTCTGATGTCTCCACTGCAAGGTGGATTCTCTCTCTTTCTGCATTGAGTGGAGTCCAGTGCAGTTTGGCGAAATTTCCAGGTGTAGGGGGAGCGGTAAATTGCGTTGGACACACCAGTTCCCGTCTGATCACTGAAGTTAAGCAACGCAACCCCAGTTAGTACTAACATGGGTGACCGCTAGTATCCAAAAATCGTCGCATTGGTGTAGTGTCTGTGCAGTCTCTGCATCAGAACTACACAGTGGACGGCGTTCTATTGACTTTGTAGTTGAAGGGCCCTAAAACACCAATAAACAAACAAAATCCAGCTGTAGGAGCTCGCTTCCAAACTACTTCCAAAGTACAGTAAAACACGGTTATAACCATAAAAACGCTATAGCCATGATATGCCTTTTTGTGCTTTTCCATTCATAATACCGCGTAGTGGTAAAACGTCATGTTGGGATGCATACTGTAAATGATTTCCCTATGTTTACAGTAATCAAGAATTGATGATTGCTTCATGGTGGATGGCTGCTTCCACCTCTGGATGTTGTTTGTTTGCTGGTGTTTTAGGGCCCTTTAACTACTAGGTCATTAGGGCCCCTTCCATAGTATAGTTCTTATGCAGAGACTGCACAGATACTACACTAATGCGACGATTTTTGGATAATAGCGGTAACAAGTTTTCCCAAGTGGCCACCCATGTCAGTACTAACTGGGGTTCCGTTGCTTAACTTTAGTGATCAGACGAGAACTGGTGTGTCCAATGCAATTTGCCACTCCCTCCCTGGATGTTGAGGCACACATATCCTCTTGGTATCTTGGCTGACCTCCACACAAGTTCATTGTAAATTGTCTTACCACCTCAATTCTAGGTCGCTTGTGCCATTACTACTAAATCCACACATTAGCAAGTTTGAGTGGTCTGTTCATGTACAATGTATGTAATGCACAGCTTATGTTGTACATTCTGCACATATGCAACATTCCTAATCAGGACATGTGCACATACGGGTTTTGGAGTTTTTGCATATCCGTGATATGATATGAAAAACCTGGCTGCCCACCAAGGCCTTGCAAACGTTATAGCCGTGAAAGCAAACGCTATATCCGTGACCCTCTACCATTAAAAACCATAGGCTCTGCCGGGAGCAGCCAAAACAGACACTATAGCCGTGAAAACGTTGTAGCCATGAACGTTATAAACGTGTTTTACTGTATTCCCAAATAGAAATTAGAACCAAACATCTCCGAGGCTTAGTGTCATCATATGTGGATATCCTGTCGGATATTTTAACTAAAAAGTGATTGGGGAGAAAGGGTTATATGTGAGAGATATCGAAAAACTCTAATGTAAGTTTGATACAAAGTTTTACATAAACAGCTGCCGATTTGACGTTTTAACCGTGAAAGAATCCAGCGAGGGGCATTGAAGGGCAGAATCCAAATGGATGCAGGAGAGGTTCCATAAGAAATTCCAGATATAAAGGATTAAAGAGAGGGGATAAATTTTCAAGAGACATCGATTGTTGTTTGTGTAGTACACTGTCATGACATGCCTTTAGCAGAATTATTCGGCCACAGATGGTACAGAGGGAAAGTTGCCTCTTCATTTTAATTGTTTATGACTGCTGAAACGAAATTGCTTTTGAGAAGGAAGGTGATCCAAATTCGTATAATATTAACTTTTAGAGGTTCACCTTCACTTTTGGTATCAATTGTGAAATTTGAAGGCAACTGAGTTTTAATTTCCTGCTGTGTGTGAAACCAATATCTTAAAAAAAAATTTGCTGAATACAGAAGATTTACTTTGGGTTAAGATTTTTCTATAAAAAAAAACAGGGAAGAAAAAATAGATGCCATAACTTCAATCGTCCAATCAGCAATTTTTGTAAACCGATGGGTACCGAATATGTGATTGTATCCAATATCCTCTTTGACAAGAAAAAAATACCCAGGCTCCATACTTATTTCACCATGTTGCTTAGCAACATGTTAAGTATCCATCGATTTTCGTCTTTGAATAAGAGACTACTGCGCATAAGTCATAAAAGATATTTTTTTGTCGTCGTGGACCATATTCAAGGTGCATATCCAAGCTTATGTGCTGAATTTGAATATTATGACGATAAGAAGTGGAGGTGATCGAGTGACTTTTGGTTAATGTACCAAGTGATGAAGTTACCATTTTTCCAATTTCCATTTAGTGTCTCTTTACTTGTCATTGCCGAAATGAGAATAAGGTATTTGATTTGCGAAAGATCTGCTTTGTATAACGGATGAATAAAGATGAATTGTTATTTGTTGGCATTGAAGAAGAAATGGTTTATAGTTATCAACAGCTTATTGCAATAAAAATATGCTTACGTGTTGTCCTTTCTCAATTCCCAAGCAAACTTTTCTCTCAACCCTGTTAACAATATTTTTGTTGCTGGTGGCACACTATCGCTACATGTCATCGGAAACTGGAGACAGAGAGAGGATAGTGCTTTCTTTTTCTTCTTACCACTCTCACTCACTTACTCTCCGTAATAATGCCATTGAATATTTTCAGGTTTTTTTATTTGTAGACAGCGGATAGAAACCCGTAAAAGTTTAGACATAAAATGTTACACAATTGGGTAGATTTCTGGTTCTCTTTTTTTCTTATTTCTGATTTTGAAAAAAAAAAAAGTTATTTTGCAGAGGGTCTGTCAAAAGTGAAAGTCTAGCCACATAAATAACTGTGGTACGAAATAAGGAGATGACAACTGCACGTCAGGTTGGAATCTTTAAAGTAGCATATAAAAATAGTCCCGGTGTTGGGCGAGAGATGCTGTGTCCCTCAAACCAACATTTAACCCGTTCAAGCCTAGTTCCATAAATAGCTTCCTATGTATAGAGGAAAATTTAATTTCGAAGTACTGAAATGGGAATGATGTGTTTCAGAAACTTTTAAGTGTAAGCAAACTGGTATTTTTCTTGAAAGGTTGAGTGAACATCAGTTGACGAGCAGTCAACAGACGGCTCTAAGTTACTTCCCGGAAATGTTCGTTTTCGATGTTTTTATGGAGTGAACCAGGTCATCGCTACATCAAGGGCCATCAGGAAGTGTTGGGCGTAAGGAAAATCTCGACAATGTGTTATTTGTACATTACAATGTATTATAAAACACAATAAAAATGATACTGGTGATTCGGTAGGCGTTTAAGCGTGAGGGTAGCTTCAACGGCACCTTTTGTTGGAGGGAAAGGGCTCTTGGTCCTGTATACGATTTCATCCAACCTTTCTGTTCTGAAGGTGGGAAACAACTAGAAGCTCGCCCTCCTGGTGAAGGAAATTTTCGCCAGGAAAATTATCGGTCGACGTTAAATAAGTAGGAGTTGTGGCATTAAGTCAGCAACCCACTGCCTAAGAATACCAACTAACAATTCGAGCACGTGTCCCACATACCAACGGGAAAAATGTGTACCTGAGCCTCCTATAGGAGGGGAGCTGCTTATTGGATCGCGGGCCGAATATTTCTGTAGTCGCATGCTTTTTTTTGAACCGATTAATAGACTTCACAACTATGTTGTTCGGAAGTTAAAAAAATATATCAGCGATGGAGGTATTGATATCGTTTGCCGCTGGGATGAGTTCGAGACCAGCTGTGGTGTTGTCACAAAATAGGATGTAGCCCTTTGGCACTGGCAGCTCATGGGGCAGGCAAACCTAGGTGGCTGATTAGGGCGGGGTTCATAGTCCTGGTGCTCTCTTACTTCTCTGGTTGGTGGGGCCTTTTCTGAAAGTTGGCTTTCTCGAGCCGCCTTGTTGCAGAGTCATAGCAATGCAGGGGCAATGGGACAAATGGCAAGGGCGTGAGGGAGGTCCGGACAATTTAGAACTGCATTAAATTTAATGGAGAGCAGCGATGGATCCACTTGCCTACGACGCCTGAAACTCACAAGCCGGGCCTGTTAAGTTAAAGCAGTGTTTTTCAACCTTTTTATTGGAACGGAACCCTTTGGAACATTTACATCGTTCGCGGAACCCCATACAGTGACAGAAAAAAAAACATTAATTGATACAGGTGTCTGTGTTAGCATAAGCAGTTGAATTCTTGGCCTAATGTTTAAGAGAGACACCCGAAGTTCATCTTCGACAGACAAAAGTCGTTCTCGTTTCTTGTGTTTTCATTGTTATTTTTATATTTTACCTTGCCATTGGTGGAACCCTTGGGCGGACCTCACGGAACTCTGGTTATGAACGCTGAGTTAAAGTGCCTGGGAGATGACAATTATTGCATCGCTGGGGAAAAAATACATTGGAGTAGAGGTGATTCAAGTTCAACACTGTAATGACGTTGGCTAACTGAAGGACTGATTGATCTTTTATTTTGTATACGCAGCACAAAATAAGACTAATTAATTATTCTTATCCCTGGTGTGCCTCTTAGGTTGGTGTTCAGTACATATTTTGAGCAGATGGTGCATAATGTGGATGGAGGACGAGCGGTAATCAGGCATTTACTTTCAGAAAATTGAAAAGAAACTTTTCTTTTTAAAGGGATTTTAGTTGTCTTCAGCACAATCCCTTTGACTGACGTTAAGCACATTATAAGTTTTCCAGTTTCTTTAAAAGAGTGACTCACTATTTTAGTAATTAGCTAATGGTACATACTAATATGAAATTGGATGAACGTGATGACTCTCAAGACTACCATTGTTCCCTATCGATTTGTGCTCATTTGTGATTTATGATTTCATCATTTCTTTCAAATGAGGTTGATTTACTTAACGTACGATCGAAATCCTTCAATATATATATAAAAAAGCACATTTTCCAAATTAAATGTTATTTGGTTCGTTTTTTTATGCATATATAAGCGTTTTGCGTCTCACAATATTCACTTCGTCAGTTTTTTATTCATGAAATTAGGTTTCATGTCGATATACTTAAATGTCTCTGCGATAGTCAATGCATGTCTGCACTACTTGAAGTGCTTACAGATCTCTGTTCTGGTTCTCATTGGTGTGAATTCATAAATAATGCATTTTAGGTTTTTAATCTACAATAAAATTAATGCCCACTTTTTTGCAAAAGTTGATCGTGTTTGGAAATGACGATGATACCGTCAGGTCTAACTGCCAGGCATTTGGTCACCTTTTTCTCCAAATTTCTTTGATGTGTCCTCTTGATAATGGCTATTCCTGTCAGTAGGGAACTGCATACTGTGGGAGCGGCGAATTGCGTTGGACACACCAGTTCTCGTCTGATCACTGAAGTTAAGCAGCGCAACTCCAGCTAGTACTGACATGGGTGGTCGCTTGGGAAAGCTGGGTACTGCTAATACCCAAAAATCATCGCATTAGTGTAGTGTCTGTGCAATCTCTGCATCAGAACTACACATTGGACGGGGTTCTAATGACCTTTGTAGTTGAAGAACCCTAAAACACCAATAACCAACAACAAAAATGCATACTGTGTCTAGCACAAGGCATGATCAGCTGTCTAAGGGTTCTTAACCAAAATAACCCCTCCTCCCCGATCTATGTAGGCAGTCATTGCTGAACTGGTGATTACATTTGTGAAATGCAGGGGTGCCACTCAGTAATACCACTATTTTTAGAAAGAGCCTGTGGAATTAAGGAACCAAAGAGTGGCTCGAACTAGAAACTAAGGAATCGCTGGAGTTAGGAACTAAAGAGCCTCTGGAGCTAGGGACGTAGTGCAATTATTGCAGCATCTTGCTGTTCAACGTTAAAGCTGATCTTACAGCTCCAAATCATTTTAGATTGACATATGGAAAACTTTAGGCGGAGATTTTAATGGCTTCTCATCTGGTATTATTGGAAATAAATCATTTGGGTACTCTAGTTCAATGCACATTGTCAGCTCATTCTTCTTCTTTTTCCTCTTGTTCTTGAACGTTTCCTTCGTATGCACATGTTTGTTCTCCCATTACTACTGCTGTGCAATTTTCTTCGACTTTAGAGGGACTGGGTGCTGAATTGAATTAGTGGTACTCATTTAAGGATGATCTAACTTGGCTTTTTTTTCTGTTTGTGAGTTGAATGGTACACCACGAGTTCGTTTGACTTGATGAAGGCATATTTGACGAAGGTGCTAGTAGTCACAGGGTGCTTTACAAAGATCCTACATAATGGAAACTATTAAAGCGTTTATTTTATGATGGTTCAATGATGTCACTAATGTTTCATACGTTTTCTCATTTCAAGGGCACAGTGCATTGATGCTTCCGTGTGCATTATTATTATTTGTTCCTTAATTTCCTTCTGCCATGTTCTCTATGTGTTGTTTGTTGCAAATGACAAGACAGATAAGTCTGAGATAGAAAATACGATGCAATTAAATTAATCGGCAGAGGTCACTTTTGGTCACTTCCGAAAAGATCCTTGCGTGTGACATGCGTATTGTATTGTCAACAGGATACCACCAAATACACTATCTAGTTGGTCCACTAATGAGTTTCAATCATCACATTGCTACAAGGAAAGCAACAACTCAGTTTAGACTTTTGGATTGCAGTCTTAATGATGCGCGATAGTTTCCATTACTATCGATAGCATAACATTAACATTTGAATACCTTTGATCACTGATTGGTTGGCTCAAGAGAATAGTGTTTTCCTTAACCTCCTTCTCAACCTTTATAGGGCTATCTAGAATTCCGAGGAATACCTCTATTTTTTATTAACATGTGTTTAAGCAGCACTTGACTCTTCAACTTTCAAAAAAGATTTGGATTGATAGATAAGCCGCCATTCTGAGTCCAAGATTTAAAAAAACTCCACTTTGATAGTCTGTCTTTCTGTGCATGTGCTGTCATTAATATAAACGATTTAATTTACAAAGAAAGGGTTGGGGAAAATGCCAAGGCGCCATAACAGGTTATAAAAACCCAGCAGAGGCGCCCCACGGGGCAAAGGAAGGGGTCTGAGGAGGCATACAGGTGAAATACAGAGTTAAAATTAAATTCGTAAGTTTTTGTTGAACCAGAATCCTCTTAAGGTTAGGAGACCACAGTTTGCATTTGGTCATGTCATAATAATTTGGTTCCATTACCAATTAATACAAACGACAATACGACATTAGGATTCCGTCAACATCTGCAGCAGCCTGTTGTAGAGGAAAAATGAATCCAATGGATTGATGGTTAATAAGTAATCAAGAAATTTATCCAGATCTTTTGAACTTGGCCCAAAAGTATTTTTGCACTGTAGGTGTATCTGTTCCTTCTGAAAGGGTATTTTCCAAAATAGGAAATACAATAACATTCAAGGGAAATAAGTTAGACCAAGGGTAGGGAACCTTTTCATTTCTGAAGGCCGCAGTCATTTATCTGAGTGCAATATGTAAGGGCTACTACGGCAGCCAAAAGGCTGCAGGTTCCCCACCCCTGGGTTAGACCCAAAACGTGTAGAAAATCTTCTTATATACTATCTTTCTTGTTTTGTTTGTTTGAGTTTAAGGTCCCGTCAACTACAAGGTCATTAGAGACCCATCCACTGTATAGTTCTGATGCAGAGACTGCACAGACACTACGCTAATGTGACGATTATTGGGTATTAGCAGTACCCAGCTTTCCCGAGCGACCACCCATGTCAGTACTAACTGGGCTTGCGTTGCTTAACTTCAGTGATCAGACGAGAACTGGTGTGTCCAATGCAACTCGCCGCTCCCACTATCTTTCTTATTAAGAGTGGAAGGAATATGTAGCTTTTTATTTTTCTTGTAAATAATAGTGATTTTTGCAGTACTGTCCACAACCCCATCGGGTAGGAAGCAGCTTATTGCGTTGGATATACCAGTTCTCCTCTGATCACTGAAGTTGAGCAATGCAACCCTATATAGTACTAACATGGGGGCCGTTTGGGAAAACTGGGTACCGCTAATACCCAAGATTCGTCGCATTAGTGTAGTGTCTGTGCAGTCTCTGGATAAGAACTACGCAGTGGACGGGGCTCTAATGACCCTTTAGTTGAAGGGCCCTGAAACACCAATGAAACAAAACAAGCAACCCATCGCGTAACAGTCGCGTCAATCGATAGGGCTATTGTGTTTTTTTTTTACTGTCTCGCATCAGTATGCAGACTGATTACAAACATGTATATATGTGGTTTGTGTTTTTGTTCTAAGCCAACGCAGTTATCAAGGAAGTAGATTTATTGGTAGTTCACATGCCAAGAATGAAGCTAATGCACAATTTTACTCCAGGTTTCGCTCTTCACCGAAAAGTAAAATGAAAGATAAATTTCAAACTTGCTTGCCATTTTGTTATGCTGAACATGTTTGCAGTTTTTCGAGCAGTTCGGAAACTGATGATCTTGGAGATTGAAACAACATTCTTTAAGCTTTCACCGAGTTAATCAAAAAGCTTAAAATGTTTTATTTAATAATAGTAGATATTTCCTGTTTCAACCACTGTCAATAAGAACGCCTTGTTTATATTAACGTCGTCAGCCATTAGGAGTTTTTTTCCTACCATTTACAGTACTTATTGCAGAGGCGCAGTATGATCTCGTTGCGACCTTATTAGCCTCTGCTGTGTGAAAAACAAAAAATGGGGGCAGAATGTTTGGCATTTGACCTAATCTCGAAATGGCACTGCTGAATTTCAAGATTCTTTGCCTATTGTCCAGAACTATAAACACCAAAAGTGGTGAGTCAGTTGATGAGTTGACTTAGGCCTTTCAAATATGGTTGAATGCCTACTCGTTCCCGCCCACGGTTTTCCTCTCTAAATTCTTTCTACCCTGGCACCACCCCTTCCGTCCATCACATTCCTGATTGCCAACCCTGTTTCTTTGGTTGCATACTCACTGTTAGAAACGGGACTTTACCTGCAGTTCATAAATGGAGCAGTGCTTTTTAATTGCACATTATTCGTAGTTTTGTTTGACGTTATGGCTTATTTGATGTAGTATTTTTCAGTAATGTTTGGTTCCCCGCCCCTCTAAAGCTGGGTCTTTACCAGCTGCGCAAAATGTTTGAAAAGGTGTGCGAATGCTAATAAATGGAGCAGGCAAACGATGGTGTGCCATTCTGCGCAATGGGCTGGATGCGGAGCAAGGTTAACTGGTCCCTGTCACTATTGTTAACGCTCTGCTGAGGGGTCGGGATAGCAGGAACGGAAGAGCGAACTGGACCGAGGAACGTCTCTGGGTCATGATAATAACCGGTGAAGCGCTATGGGCACAAGAACGGACCTAGTGTCCAGTACTGTGTAAAATGGTTGCGAGCTTGAGCTCGGGAGAGGATTGTATCCGCTTTAGTCCAAACGGTAAATACAATTCCAGAACGCCTTCAACAGGTTAGGCTATGAAAGTGAAAAGATGCGTATGCCTTTTATGTCACCCACCCTTTATGGACCCCCTTTTTGTGGTTGCCTTCTGAAGCAGCCTTCTTGACAACCGAGTCATCATCTCTGGGAGAATTGATGGATTTTCATTTTTTGACATCTTCTTTGTCTGACAGAATGGACTTATAAGCCATTAGTAGAGTCCCTAATACGTAAAGGCCGTCTGTTTTGAGGAAAGGGCATGTTTATTTATTTAAGAGTGTAAATAGAATTATGTATGTTGATCTGAGGCAATTTTTTGAACTGCATTGTCATTGGGCGTATGACATTGTTATGAGATCCAGTTTTGGTGACGTTAACAGCTAAAAGATTTTTCCCCACTTTGAAGATAAAAGTAGATGCGTTAAAGGGTTAAATGGAGTTTTAAAGGTAGAATCATTGGTTTAGAGTAGACCCTGAAATGCGTGCTACTGTTTGCTCTCAGTTGTTTAGTGAACGTTCGTGAAATATTGTTTATGTGGTGTCTGCTGAAGGATTATGGGTTGGGATTTGAAATTGCTTTTAGCGTAAGATGTCCTGCGAGCAAAGCACTTTTTTTCCTGTCTTATACAAGTGTTAACGGAATAGTGAAAAGCACAAATCGCATCATCACGTTCAACTCTCCTCTGTTATTTGAAATCGCAATTGCCTGAACGGCGGTAATATATTGTCAACTATATAAATCAGGATAAATCCCTCTCTTTCCTCCACTGAGAGGTTCCCCCTTCTCCCTCTCTCCTCCTGCAAGTTTAATCAATAGTCGTTTTTATTTACTGTCGTTGACAACAGTAAAAATTGTATTCTTGTTGCCCCAATTCTACTGCCAAGCGCCTAGCTTTTCTCACAATTACAGGTTACTGTTGGATGCGGTAAATAAGGGCCTAAATTACCTCACGGAGTCAGTGATCAGTCAGATCTGTCTCGGTGACTCATTGGATTGCTAGTGTAGGTTCGTTTCTGATCGACACTGTGGGCAACTTTGGACAGCTAAGTCTCAGCCCCTTCAAAAGTCTTCTCTTTCTCGTGTGTGACGTCACTTGAACCATGCCCTTTCTACATGGTGTAGAACAGGGGTGGCCAAAACGAGGCCTGCTCTCCACATGCGGCCCTCCAAGAGTCATGGTGCGGCCCGCAGAGCTGGGTTAAATGAACATAAAATTTATTGTACATATCACCAAAACAGCATTACATCGTGAGTCGGCATCATCCAGGCAAGCGTTTAACCGCAGGCAGCTCATGGAGCAGACAAACCTAGGCGGCTACCTAGGGCGGCAAATTCTAGAGATACTTCCCTGACATAGTGTATCCGTCATTTAAAATGTTCATAGTTCTGGGATTGGTGGGGCGTTCTCTAAATCTTGCGCCTTGTTGCAGAGCCATAGCAAGGCATTGGCAATGGGACAGATGGCAAGGGCGCTCGGACAATTCAACGACAAAAAAAATTAGGTGCGTGGCGGGGCAGGGAATATTATTTCTTAAATTTGGCCCGCCTACTGAAAAGGTTTGCCACTCCTGGCGTAGAATATACATTCTCGTATTGTGGCCAAATCTTCAAATGTCGGAGTTAGTCCCTTTTCCCTTTGGTATCGGTAAGTTGCCTTCACATAAACAATTAAACAGTGATCCAAAAATTAGAGAAACGCTTTCGCAAGATTTATTGCAATCATTGATCGAGAAATAACGTGCGAGGACAATGCGAATTGTATGTTTTAGCACCATGATGACTACTGGAGAGCTGCTGTCGTGTCAGTCCCTGTAGCGCAGTGGATAGCGCGCTGGACTTCTAATCCAGAGGCCCCGGGTTCGAGTCCCGGTAGGGATGTTCATTTTTTTTTATCCTTTCATTAAAATCAGTTTGAATAATAGTGTGACACGCAATCTATTGCGAGCTTGGAATTATGTCCTACCAGGCCCGCGTCATCATACTTTTATTCCACCAATGGCAGAGTCGGGCCAGCGTGTTCTAGCCCTCCGCTGTTGCCTATCTCCCACCAGTTACCCAGGTGAGCGGCGAGTAGCGTTGGACACACCAGTTCTCGTCTGATCACTGAAGTTAAGCAGTGCAAGCCCAGTTAGTACTGACATGGGTGGTCGCTCGGGAAAGCTGGGTACTGCTAATACCCAATAATCGTGGCATTAGTGTAGTGTCTGTGCAGTCTATGCATTAGAACTATGCAGTGGACGGGTCTCTAATGACCTCGTAGTTGACGGGACCTTAAACTCCAACAAACAACAACAACAACAACCAGTTACCCATCCATCCCGCACACTACCATATCCTTACGCACAACCTGTTTCTACGTCTGCTTAGGTTTTCTGTTGTCCCGGGTGCTTTCAACCACCTGCATTCATGTAATGGACATAACGAAATCCTTCCATTTTCTAAGCACATGTCCATACTCACCAGGTCCGCATCAATCACAAAATCAGTGGATTTTCGATACAGGTTACCCTTCGGACGTTCTCTATTGGGGTGCAGAATATGCGTCTCACAGGGGCCTGCGATATTAAGGGCCTCGAATTTCATTTAACGTAGTTTTAATATTCTCTATTTCTATAGTAGTCAGGCCCAGCTCGTGAGTTTCAGGCGCCCTAGGCAAGTGGGTCCATCGCCGCCCCTCCCCATTAAATTTAATGCCGTTCTAAATTGTCCGAGTGTCCGTCATGCCCTTGACATTTGTCGCAATGTCAATGCATTGTTATGACTCTGCAACAAGGGGCATTGAGAAAGTCAACATTTAGAAAAGGCGCCACCGATCAGAGAAGTTTCGGAACCTCAGGACTATGAGCATTTTAACACTACGGGATTCGGATTACTATTGTAATCCACTCGTGATTTTTTAAAGGTATTGCATACTAGGTCACTTTTATTTATCAGCTCTTCAGTACCTTCTCAGTAGTGTTTATTGCAAATATCCTACAAATTTGGTAACAAAACTGTTTGTAGTTTTTTTTTTGTTTGTTTTAGCATTTTTCCCACCACTGGATTACCATTGTATGCCATGCGACTATTTAAGCAATGATAATTTAAGATGTGAACTCAGGCCATTGGTCTAACATATTTGCATAGGGAGCTGCAATATAACTTCATATACTGTGTATGCATGTTACAATGGAAATTTTTTTTCTCATTTATCTGACTGCAAATATATTGGCCCATAAAAAATCCAATAATTGAATTTAGTTTGTGGTAAGTAAACTGGACACTTGGAAAGATTTACAAGACTAAACCTCTCACCTCAGCCTTTCAAATGATAATTTTCTTGGCATACTCAAAGGTATTTTTATTAAAAGCGTGTCAAAAAGTACCACAACACCTTTTATTTAATCATTTTTAAATTATTTTTATGAAACATAAAGAAACTTTGTCCAAATTTCAATGGAAATACATGGACTACATATGTAATCCATGCGACTACTGGTGTTACATTTCCTTGTGCGAGTCCCGTAGTGTTAAATGACCGATAGACTGCATGGCAAGTACCTCTGAAATTAGCTGTTCTAAGCAGCTGCCTAGGTTTGCCTGCCCCATGAACCACCACTGATAATAGTAATATCCCGCTTCGGTGATGCAGTGAGTAGAGCGCTCACTGACTGCGTCAGTGGTTCTAGGTTCGATGCTGGGCCGAGGTCCTGTGTGGTGTCCGATGGCATTTGCACGTCAAAGAACCCTCTCTACTATGCAACGGGTAGGTGAGGCAAAATTTCCAGGTGTAGAAGCTCGCCCCTTGGCATCGGTGGAATGCCCCAACAAGCTGTAGGAGGACGATAAATAAACATGTGGGTTTCAGCTTTGGTCGGCAACCGGCTGCGGAAAAACTGTCCAATATATCATCCTTGTATCCATTCAGAGGGACAAGATGTGTACCCCGCAATAGGCGGGAAAAGGGATAGAAATTTCTTTTTGTTTCTGTAGTAGTAATGTGGCCATGAAAGGATGCTGAACTCGGTGCCTTCCGTGGCAGCGCCTGCTCTAGCACTTATGCCACCCCGGACAAAAAGATAAATTGCCCCCCCTTGAAGCTGCTTTCTGTTCGCGTGCTCTGTTCTCACACTTACAGCCAAAATGGCGCCCCGGACAAATGCCCGGGTTGCCCCTCGTTAGAGCGGGCCCTGTCTGTGGAGAAAGGCTACCATTTATTGGGAAGGGAATTCTTGTGTCCTTATTTTGTGTCTCTTTATTAAAATGAATGTGGGATATAGCTTGGAATTTATTATTTGGTGTAAAATATTATTTGGGGCACAGAATCTTTAACGGACTTCCAACAATGTTGTACAGGATCCGAAACGCGTGGGCAGTTAGTTTCTTTAAAAAAAAAATGACGTCATCAACTTCCTCTTAATTATTATTATGTATATTTTACTTAACAGTAAAAACGATAACTGTCAAATGCATGACATTTATGTGCAAATTCGTGAAATCCATTCAGATGATGTTTTGTCTGGAAAGAAGATTTGTAAGTTGTTATGTGAATACAGTTGTCATGTTGTATTGATGAAAATGTTGGGGTGTATTTTTCCTCTTATTATTTACGGTAGTTTATCATCTAAATTTTTATTTCTCGTAATTAATACTTCATTTATGAGAAGTGCCGAAAGGAAACTAGAGAAAGTATTACCATTGAAATTCACCTCAAATTTGAAATATTTTCATTGTCGCAGACCTTTAATTGAAATAAGTGAACATGTCACATTCTTCATGTTAGAATTATTCCATTTATTTCATCCTGATTTTTTGTCGGCGTCCTTAAGCAGGAATTTCAACGTAAACGTCGTCGTAATGAAGACTTTTAACTCATTTCCAAAATTGCCCCAGCTATGAGAAGATCAATTTCAATTTCTGTAATAATGTATTTTTAACTTCTTCCGCCTTTGGGCCTCTATAATTATTTTAATGCAGATTTTTAAAGGGGACTTTCACTTTCAGATCCCTTACAGTATTTCATTTTCAAATGTGGTCATGACACTATTGACGAGAATCGTTGTCTCCCTGTCGTAGGAAGGAACTAAAAGAGGGTTGTGGCACAAAATCGTCGTCCGTCACATCAGGCATGAGCTGTAGGACACTTGACTTTCAGTCTATGGATGGATATTGGTGCCATTCTGGCCGAAGTGGTTGGCTTCCTTCCGGTAATGGAGAGGGAAGTCCCAAATGCACTTTTCGTTGGGTAGGAATTGTTTCATAGCCTTCTGCAGGATGATTGGGGTTGCTAAAGAAGTCCTGTTGAAGAGGAGTTGGACACAAATGTTGTTGGCTAAACTGATATCAGACATGATAACATGATGTGGATGAGAGTTTAGCCTGGGTATATCTCGAAATACGATAGGTCTTTCAGGAGAACTAAAAGTGACTGTAAATGATAAAGAGCATTCCAGAGCTTTATTTTGAAAAAGGATATATCAGAAGCCTTTTCCTGTAAAGCAACACAACGCCTAATCCTTTTTCCGCCTATGGCAGGGCTAGGTAAACGCGTTCTCCCTCTGAATGGACACGCGAGTTATATGTTGGACGGTGTTTTCCACAGCCGGTTGCCGACCAAAGCCGCAATTCCTATGCTTGTATATCGTCGGTCTACTGTCCACTATCGAACCTACAACCACTGACGCAGTTACATAGGCAGGTCGCCAGAAGCCCTTTGCTATAAATGTCAATATTCATGGGCAGTGGTTGTCTGTGAGATCTCCTCCTCCCTCTTAAAATCACGTTTGTGAAGGGACAGATCAAAGTATCTACAGAAAATGAAATTCCAAGGGTCAGTTTTAAAGACACTTTGGCAGTCGACACAGCCGGTTCTGGGCCAGAATTTGGGCAACAAATTACGCTACATTCTGAACTGTGCATGCTACCCAAATACAGAACGGAACCTAGAATTTTGAACTGATACATAATGAGTTGGAAGTAAAAAAGAAAAAGGCTAAGAATGTTTGAAAAATCACGGATTGGTAGGAGGAGACATTTGAGACTCCATGGGGTGCCGGCTTCAGAAAAGGTTACAAATGAATGAGAGATGTAACCAAATATAGTGTACTGAAAGCTGAGGTTGTTTAAAGATGATTCTTATCTCCAAAGGTCGGTTCGTCTTAAGTAAAATAAGGCGTGAGTGGTGATGGTATTTGATGGTGCAGAGGTCCTAATAAACCAAAATTCGTGAGCATTAAACAAATTACTTTAGAGGAATGCTCAGTATGTGTTGCAGCCTTAAAGCGCAGTTTTCTCTACCGGTGGCATTTATGGATCGGATGAGGAATTGGAATCATTATGTTCCAGGTCTGTCGCTTCTCTCTTCCCCTCTCTCTATGTATTCATATGAATATACAGAATTATAGTACCGGAAATACTTTTTAAAACAACATTAGACCACCAACAGAGTCCAAATGAATTGAAATCATACGCAACCGTTGACCAACCAGAGTGCCATGTTTCACATTTCGTTATAAAATGTCCTGTTCCTAATGTCATTCCTAACGATGGCGGATTTCTGCCGAATGAACATTCTTCCAGATATTTTTTTCTCCAGAATTTTATTCATTTTTTGTGCGGTTTAAATGTAGGTCTTTACTAGGTTTCTTGCTTTTGGCTTGCGCCTGCTTCGTTCATCGTTGAGTTTATACTGCTCCCATTTCAGACCTGTGGTTTCTTTCAGTTTCATTTATTTATATAGTGGGATGTTGCGTTGAAGGCAAGCTTTTCCATGAGTAATGTTGACTATCTACGGTTTCTGCCTAGAAAAATGTTCTTGGTTCGTGAGGAAACTCTTTGAATGGAACATTACGTCACATACCATGTCCATATGCGAGGGTGGATCTAGGCCGAATGAGTGAAATGAGCCCTTAAAGAAAACTGGTCTCAAACACGGAAATCGTGACTTTTATACAGCGGAGGATTTGCAATGCCCATGTGCAGGAGTAAGGTTTTTTATGAACCCTAGGCCAAAAGCCAAAATTATGGGCAGTGCGGGATTTACCAATAGGCTAATTAGGCTGAAGCCTAGGGCCTCAACATTTAGTGGGGTTCAAAAGGGCTTGAAAAGGGCCTAGAAATTGAATTAGCCCTAGGGTCTCTCAATATCTAAATCCGGCTCTGATTATGGGATTCGCCCTTAGATTTTTTTTTCATTTCGTTGGTGTTTTAGGACCCTTCAACTACAAAGGTCATTAGAGCACCGTCTACTGAGGGAGTCAACGGTGGCCGCTTAGGAAAACTGGGTACCACTAATACCCAACAATAGTCGCATTAGTGTAGTGCCTGTGCAGTCTCAGCATTAAAACTGCTGTGGACGGGGCTCTAATGACCTTGTAGTTGACGGGCCCTAAAACACGAAAAACGGCAACCCTTCTACTGCGTATTCTTATGCAGAGTCTGCACAGACATTATGTTGTTGCGCCCATTTTTAGATACGGTATTAGCAGTACCCAGTGTTCCCAAGCGGTCTCGCAGGCTAGTACTAGCTGGGGTTGCGTTGCTTAACTGCAGTCATCAGACTAGAGCTGGTGTGTCCAACGCAATACAGGCGCGTTGGACACACCAGTTCTCGTTTGATCACTGGAGTTGTGCAGCGCAACCCCAGGTAGTACTGACATGGGTGGGCGCTTGGTGTAGTTTCTGTGCAGTCTCTGCGTAAGAACTATGCTGTGGACGGGGCTCTAATGACCTTTGTAGTTGAAGGGCCCTAAAACACTAACAAAAGCAACAACTCGCCCTTAGAGAATGGCCTCAAAATGGAAAGAGGAATGACGAATATAACGCTTGTCACCTGGTCACTTCCAGGCCAGTTGCCTATGCATAAAGTCAACCACAGGCAGTGAAGCACGGGCCTGCTCCTATGTCGATAGAGGCATTATCTCTCCCCCATGTTTTGCGCCTATGGCAAGATTGGGGTTCTTGAATTACGTGATTTGGTAGTCAACCTGATTTTCTAACTCTGTTAATCACTTCATGTACTCTTTAATTCTAGTGGGATCTCTGTTTGAAAACGGTTCTTCTGATGCGTCAAGTAAATATTCCCTTGCGTTAGGACTAATCGTCGAGCATCATTGATAACTAGACTTCGGGAAGTAATAGATCGACGTCGAATAAAGTGAATTCAATTGAATTTGATGATCACTATAGGGCAGGAGGTGTACTTACCAAGTTTACTCTTGGAGAGGAAGTAAAATGGTGGCCTCTCTAGGGAGTTTGTGGAAATTCTGCCTGCGTGGATTGATATAATTAGTCCAACGTTATATGAACTCGACTACTAACAGGAGAACCTTTGACTTTTTGAAATGGTTTACTTCTAGTCAACTTCCATTAATGTATTGCTGATAAGTCGTTAATCTCTGAATGGGTAGTCCAACTTTCCCAGGAGAAAAGCGACTACATAACGGTATTGAAATTGAAAAATTAGGTGGATTTGTTGGAATTTATTAACCAGGACCAGGGACAGTGGCGTGCCAGTAGTGTCTGGCGCCTGTGTTCACCACCTCAAACCCAGTTCTCTCGCCTAATTCAAAATCGCTATATAAAACAAAAGTAACACTAGGAGAAAAGAAATTTATGCAATTCGCTGGATTGATTACATGGATTGGGGAGTAAGCCAAGCAGCCATAACAGGACGAACCCTTACGAGGCTGCTCGCGGAAGATGAGGAGGTAGGTGTAGAGGACGTAGGAGAGGGGAAATTCGTCCGAAGTCACTTTGGAAAGAAGTCTCTGTGAATTGCACCATTAACATTGTTGTGTTTTAGGGCCCCTCATCTACAAAGGTCATTAGAGCCCCGTCCACAGCATAGTTCTTATGGAGGGACGATTGCGACGATTTTTGGGTATTAGCTTTACCCAGTTTCCCCAAACGGCCACCCATATCAGTACTAGCTGGGGTTGCGCTGCTTAACTTCAGTGATCAGACGAGAACTGGTGTGTCCAACGCAATTCGCCGCTCCCACACCTTTTATAGATGTTTATAGCGAATGCAAATATTTTCTTTTCCCCTGACATCTTTTGCGCTTTTAATATCCTGGCGCCTGTGTGCGTTGCCCACATTGCACAGTGTGTCAACACTCCACTGACCAGGACATGAAATTAACTGACCTTTCTCGAAACAGTAAGTACAATTTGGTTTAGTCTTTTGTAACCCTCAAGGTAGTTCATATGAGTCAGTGGCGTGGCGGGGGGCATTTTTTGTCGCACTTACAATTCGGACCGAGGGCTAAGGATATAATACCTAAATAAGGGGGCGGCGAATTTGGCTACGCCCTAGGCGGCTGAAATCCACGCTGCGCCACTTATATTAGTTTTTGAATTAATTCGTAGTGTTCATAAGTATAGGGGGAGAAATGATCATCCATTCAAATTGAAGGAGACTAGGACACGGACAGATTCATATTACTGGTCTTTTTTCCCCGAGGATCATTCGGCAATGGAATGCTCGTGGTGAAGATAGTGTGAGGAACTTTCTGAAAGGAGGCGCCGTTATAGCAGGTAGGGAATGGATGGGAGTATAATAGATGCCATGCTTTAGGTTCTTTGGGGCTTTTGAAAGAGTTATAAATAAAGAATGAGAGTTATTCTCTCTACTGCCAATTTGGCCTACCAGGGCTGCTTGCGGGGTATTCATTTAGAGTTAGAAGTAGACACACTTTTCTTTGTTTTCAGTTGATATGAGACCAATTCATTTTCTGCAATAATAATTCTTTCATTTATTAGAAATTGATAGTAATAATGTGTGGGGATTATAACGTGGTTATTGTGTATGACCATCCGGTGAAGTGTCTTCTTGGGATTATGTTTTTCTTGATTTTCTAGTGAAAGAGAGCTTTGGTTTCTTACAACCGCTTCAGAACGAACCATTGATGCTGTGATGATGATAATAATGACCCAATAGAGACCACTAAGAGACTTAAGTTGTTTTGGACTTTCAGCATTATGTTTTTGAATCGTTGTGGGTTGAGAAATTGATGACCCCAATGGCCAAAGTGTGGAGAACATGACAATAAATTAAAACCCGTTGATGTCGCCGTGTTCAGCTGATAATTGGAAAGCAAAACGAACCTGTTTTGTCGGTCTTTGGCGGTTAAACATAGATGTGAGCGGCAACAATTCCAGGTCGAGATTAATTTCAGAATAAGCACCCGCCTCCCGATATTCATTTGATCACTGAATAAAAATAATGGCGCTTTCATGCATCCAGGGTGGTATGCATTGTGGAACACAATGGCGCACTTCTACTATCGGCAAAGCGACGAAATGTGAATAAATACAAGCTCATAAAAAGGGTTTAATATTCGTCAAGGGTTAGGAATGTTTGACGCATTTCAGATGACATGCACACAAATGACGTCACATATCAGCTCGTTTTCGTCATAGGCACCATCGTTGCATTTGTATCATGCCATGTTCGGGACTGAATCAAAGTTGTTTGGCTTCTTTCTGACGAGAGAGAGGTCCCCAGAGCTTATTCCGGGGGATCAAAAGTAAAGCCGTGACCCATTGTGGTGTATGTGATATCACTTGCACTTGTAGGTAAAATAGCCCTTTCTACGAGGAACATGTAGCCTAGATAGGCAAAATTACCAGGTGTAGGAATTCAAATAGGCCGACCATAAATAAAGAGTAGCGGTAGCGCACAGTGGCGTCACTAGGGGGATGCGGAGGGTGCGGGCCGCACCGGGTGACACCATTCGCACCATGAGAAATGGGGTGACACCACTGGTTGCGCAGCATTAGGTGGGCAGTCGACTGCATGAAACAACCGTCCAACAGATCAGAACGGTCATGGTATACGAGTCTGCTTCAGGTGGGAAAGGGTTAGTAATGATGCTGCTATAAGTTTGAAACCCGGAGTACTTTTTACGGAACGGAAGTACTATTCGGTGCAGCACTTACCTGCTCCGTTCAAGAGGGGGAGTGGCAAATTGCGTTGGACAAACCAGTTCTCGTCTGATCACTGAAGTTAAGCAACGCAATCCAAGCTAGTGCTGAAATGAGTGGCCGTTTAAGAAAACTGGGTACCGCTAATACCCAAAAATCGTCGCATTAGTGTAGTGCCTGTGCAGTCTCTGCTTTAGAACTACGCAGTGGACGGAGCTGTACTGACCTTGTAGTTGACGGGCCCTAAAATACCAACAAACGGACGAATCCATTCAAAAGAATGACTTCACCTTGCCACCACTGCTCTTTTGTCTGTTGTGACCAATTTGAAGTGGGATTTTATGAAATCAGCATCAGTTCTGAACTGACCCTGAACCCTTATTGCGATTTATCTTGAGGCTCATAAGGAGGAACGAGTTCAAAATCATGAAATCTATTTACTCTTTAGCTTGTATTTTGGTAAATTCTGCTAATTCTTCCGAGTACGGTAGACCTGCTGACATTTTCTTCTTGGCTGCACAGGTACCCGTAAAGTTGGTGCCTATGGCTGATTTCTGCAAATCACTGCGGCATCCTTCACGTGATTCGACCTTGCACAATTCAGTTTTCGATTAAACACTCGTCGCGTAACAAGCAAATTCATGTTGTGTGTGTAGGGATAACTAACGTTTTAAAAGAGATTTTTATGGACGAGGTTGAAGTAGAACGGAAGAAAGATGCATTTAAAATAATCAATGGTTCGTAGAAATTGTTTAAAGAAAAGAAAAATGCCTTTTGAATAACACACGTTTTATTTCAAAGATTTGGATCGGAGCCCGAACATGACAACAGACATTTTTCCTATTTTTATTGCCTGAATCATTAATATCCCATTGACTCCTATAGTTGCTTTTCCGTTTCTTCACTGCAGTTGCAGTCTTAAGAATATTTTTTTCTGCAGAGACATGTTTATGGTTCTGTAGAACCTTATCGTGGTAGTGGTCCTGTGAACCTGAAAATCTGTACGTCAGCAAATGATGTTGAATCCATAGACTCTGTTCTTTCTTCAAGAACTTGATAATGTCGATTCAAACTTGGCAGAACTGCAGTAGTTGCCATGAGAAATACATTTGCGACGTTGTTTGACATGAACGATATAATACTTTAACCGATCTGTCAGACTTGCAAACAGTAGAGTAATGTTCCAGACATTTTTTTCCACTGGCTGTCTCGTTTTACTAGAAGCCCTACTCTGAAATTCAGCATCCCATTCGTAGAAAAGCAGTCCAGTTTAGGAAATTTCCTTTACTTAGCAGTAAAGGAAATTTTATCCCAAATCGTCAATATTGGTCTTCATTCCTGCCTATAGCAACTCCTGGTGTCCATTAATGTTGTGGGTACAACGTGGAACAAGGAGGAGCTTGTTAGGTCCATTATGGGAATGCAGGTGGTTGGAAGCACCCAGGGCAGAGGGTGACCAAAGCTGACGGTGAGAACAGGTTGTTCGTAGGATATGTTAGTTGATGGTATGTTGCATCAACGGGTTGGGGAGCCGGCCAAGCAGCCATAGCAGGCCTAACCTTATGGAGGCTACTTACGGGTAGGAGAGGGGAAATTAGCAGCACCCAATGTTCAACCGACCACCAATATCGGTACTAACTTGGGATGCGTTGACCTGACGAGAACTGGTGTGTCCAATGTTTCTGAACATATCGCCCTTGTGTCCATTCAGAGGGACAAGTTGCGTTGATCCTGGTTGATGATAATGGTTAGAAAGGGTTTATTTACCTGAAGATGACCCAGGAGCCCGGCCTTTACGCATCATTGACTGAAATGCGGATAAACTACGTTTTAATCACTGTCTTAACTTTGATCCTAATGTCACACCAACTCACTGGAATTAGTTGTACCTTAGTGTCAGTAATTTTTTTAAGAGCCTGGCTTAACTTAGTCTTACATGAATGCTTAGTTTAATTTAAAAAAGAAACACACGAAGTTAAAGCGACATTGCGGGGTGAACAAACGATGTGCAAGCAAATCGATGAATGACTAGGTTGTCACTGTCGATGTTAGGGCCATCGCAGACCCATTGTCGTATGGTGGTAGCAGGATCATGTTCTGAAGCATTATCCACTCGGCCTACTTCCTTTTCTCTAACTATTGCCTGGGTGCATTTTTGTCAACATACCGTAGTTCACATTTGATGAAATGACATCTTTGCAATTACACGAGACTTACTGTATGTACTCCTAACATCCTTCTTCCCGAAGACGGGAAGTTGCTTATATAACGTCCTCAACTACCACCCCTAAGCTCACTTGTTTATTCTTTATCTTGTGATGGTGCAGTGTTTGCTAAACTTTGTTCAGAGTTGATTTCGAGTTGATTACACTCGATCCAATCTGAGGCCAGATGTGGTAAAAGACGTAAATTTAAAACGTATTTGTCTCCATCTCAGATTTGATAGCATAGTCTCTTTTTCTTGATTTTTTTATTGGCGTCGAGAGAATTCAAGCTGATGTGGTCCTTTGACGTGATCCTTCGATTGTTGGTGTTAGACGGTGCCCTTTCACTTCACCTAACAAGGAACCGAATCTCAAATTAACTTTTGAGGATCTTAGCTGTTCTATATTATCCGGGTGCATTCTGTGACGATGGTCCTACAGCAGTGACTTTTGGTGGTGAGATAAGTCTCTAGTGGGCATTTTGATACGTTGACTACTGCAGTATTGAAGTTAAGGTTGCGTTTTCATTGATTGTTCGTTTGTTGGTGTTTTAGGGCCGTTCAACTACAAGGTCATTAGAGCCCCGTCCACAGCATAGTTCTTATGCAGAAATTGCATACAGCACTACACTAATGCGACGATTTTTGGGTATTAGCAGTACCCAGCTTGCTCAAGCGGCCATCCATTTCAGTACTAGCTGGGGTGGCGTTGCTTAACTTCAGTGGTCAGACGCGTTTTCATTGAGCTGCCACACATACGTCTGAATTTGCGTAGGATGCATCATCTCATGCAAATGCTGGTGAGAATTGTGTGGGATTCCTGATTCAGGAATTTCTAGATGCACTTTGTAGGTGACCATCAGTGGTTGTCTGCAAGGTGACGAGGTAGGATTAATTTTGAAATGGAGTGCATTGAGACAGCGTTTTCGACCCTGCGACTCACTGCTTCACATAATTCGGTCCATTATGTGATAAAAATGTAAATTTGGTGTGTCATCTTGTTCAGATTATTCATTATTGACTCGTACTACGTATTACGATTCGTCATCATCTCCATTCCTTTTAGTCAACCTGAGGCAGGGTCGTGTCTCTGGCACTTCTCTCCCCCGACTCCTCTCTCATGCCTGTCCACACTACACACTTTCATGACCTTCTGTATAACCTGCTCTTCTGCTTGCTGTCCACGGCCTGCCTTTATTTGATGGCCTAGCAACTCCTCGTGAAAGATGGATGTTAAAATATTTGCGTTGTGACACGTCGTTTAAAAAAGTGATCCATAACTGTGTACCACCCTTCCATTACCTGCAGCATTTAATCAAATATCAATATTTCCTTGCTCTTGTCATTTGTACTGGATGTGTAATTTACCTTACGTAGTTAGCAACATTAAAGAGCAGCAGCAGCAGCAAACCAAATTCAGGAATGTACTGTAATCGAGAGCGTTTTCGTCGCTGTATCCAAATAGTGTTTAATATAGCCTACTTAAACATTAATTTAATTTCGATCCAGTTTCTCTAGAGCACAGACCCTGACCTACAAAAGTCGATTTTTTTTCTAGATTTAGACTAAATTTAATTCGATAAAGCTTTTGTACAGATATGGAAGTTTGAATTCAGTAAGCGAATACGCGTATTTTCAATTTCACTGTTGTTGTTACGAAAACAACTTCACGAATCGGCAAATCGGCATTTTCTCGAAATTAGTCGAAGTATTTTATGTAAGGAATTCAATTTGGAATCATGTTGCGACAATCCACAAACGTCTTAGTGGCTATTTTATGACACCAACGCGTCATTTATTCTAGATTTATGACACCAATATCGGTGTTAAGCTACGATAATGAAAAAGATCTTAGTTGTTCTGACGTCATAAATACGTCATTTCTCAATTTGGTTTGCCAATAATTCACGCAGCGGCATTTTGTTAAAAAAGAAACTAATATCTGAGCTGAATCTTTCTTAGACGTTTAATAATGTTTCTATTCCGCCTCAGGGACGATCTGACAGCTAACTTTTATATGGAATTTTGGTTTCTTTCCACACCGGCCCTTTGGCGTAAAGTGGTTGTAATAGGGGCGCATTGACAACTAAAAAGATGTGGGACTTTTCACTTGAATCGTCAAAGCATTTCATAATTGGATAAATCATCTGGAAATGTTCAGTCCGCCCCTGTCCCTTTCTTCATTTTTTGTACCCTACTCCGAGACTGCTAATTTCAACCCAGATTTCATTCAAGAGTGACATTCAACCAGTTTCTTAATATTTAATGCATTTATCTTGGACGTCGATTTATCGATCCAATTTCGGTCCTGTCATAAAATTGTCGTACTCCAATTCGTGATAAAGATATACTGCAGAGTATTTTTAATGAAGTGATAACCAATCCTAATTGACCCCGGGGTCTGTGACTGCCAATTCATCGAAATACAGTATTTTATCATGTTGAAAGTCTTTGGTGATGTGTGGTGCTGTTGCTCATTGGAGCACATTGGTGATCCATTGAACCGTATTTTTATGCAGCCGGCTGCCAACCTAATGCGCAACTCCCCAATGTTGAGACGTCGTTGGCCTATTTTGATTCATTGGGGCACTCTTCTTCCACCGATGCCGGAGGTGGCGAGTTCCGACACCTGAGGATTTTGCTGATTTAGATCTTCAAGTTCCATGTAGGATGGTTCTTTGCAGGTGATAATGGACACACGCAGTGCCGGATTTACCATTCGGCTAATTAGGCTGAATTCTAGGGCCTCAGCATTTAGCGGGCTTCAAAATTTAAGAAAAGGGCCTCAAAAGGGCTTGAAAAGGGGCCTCAATATTGAAATAGTGTAGGGCCTCTCAATATCTAAATCCGGCACTGAACACACACCACATGGGGCCCGGCTTTACTTTCCATCCAACGGAAGACACCTTGGAGGGACACCAACGGGAGACACCATCTCTCTTTGCTCGAAAGAACCCTAACTTACCTCTATTCAGTTTCGAACCTGGAGCCTTACTCAGAGCTGAGCTGAGTAGAGCAGAACACTTTACTCACCAAACCTCTCCTTTTTCCTCATCTAACCTCTCCCCCAACATCCATTCCCTGGCCTTGTCTGTCATATTACCGTTGGATTTTGTCGTATTTGGGTTGCTATGCAACTGCAACATTTCTAAATCTATGGCTTGTCCACGCTAAAATAAAAAACCAAGACTATCACTTTGTAATAATTTATGGGACATCCTTTGAGTGCCGACTTGGATTACTCTAAAATGCATTGCTTCACTGTTGTCTTTTTAATGTTTCTTTTTTTTTCTTGTTATGTCCAAGAAAGGAA
The DNA here is from genome assembly GCA_013389805.1 of Trigoniulus corallinus. Taxonomy (NCBI): domain Eukaryota; kingdom Metazoa; phylum Arthropoda; class Diplopoda; order Spirobolida; family Trigoniulidae; genus Trigoniulus; species Trigoniulus corallinus. Next base: position 10,207,443 of record JAAFCE010006156.1, read on the forward strand.
TTTTTTCTCGTTTCAAAAGTAATGCAGAGTTGGTGGTGGTCAGTAGTTTTACTCAAACGTTGGAGAGTTTTTTTCCTGATCCCGTTATCTGTCCTGTTTTGTGACCAACGGAGTGCATTAAAGATGACAGAATGATTTCTTATCTAGTCTATATCTTAATTTGTGGCGTTGGTAATTTTTCAGCAGAACTCCTAGTGAGATTTGATGGTATGAAAGCGCCCGACTGTCCTTTCCTGAATCGATTATGACTCCGTAAATGGGCCAGTGAATATCCAACTAGTAAAAGGAGAATGTTTTAATGGACCTGTTTTAGACAGGCCTTCAGCATTTGCAAGACTTCTGTTGACTGACCAGTTTTCACAAGATTGAATGACGATGCCCATCACACTTTCTTTGCCTGCGATAGATGAGGCGTTCGAAGAGGAGGTCTGATTGGGAACTGGGTCGCCTGGCTCTCGAAACCATTGTGGATTCCATGCTGAGGAGTGAGGTACTTCTGGGAGGAGGTGTTGTACCCTTCTTAGAGGGCATATTGCCCGAAAGAGGCGCGAATTTCGTTCGAGAAGCGATCCCGGTTTACCGTAGCAACCGTTTAAGCCCTACTGTCATAAGAAAAAACTTAGCCTGAAGTAATATGCCAAACGGCTTAGGGCTTGTGACCAAGGGATGACGGTAGATGATTCAGTCAGTAGTCCAGCAACGGCAGTCCGACACTGAGTACATGAACTCATTTCTCCTATCAGCCAAAAAGTGACTGATTTGTATGAAATGTTAGTGGATGTCAGTATTGAAACACTGATGAGCCTTATGTGCGACTTCTCAGAGGTGCAGTTGGTTCTCAGTTTCTATCAATGTATGACAGTGCTCACCCACTATGGTGGGTGGATATCTTCGATGTGAGATATTCAGCACTGTGATTTCCAGCCAGATCTTCAGACCTGGATGCTATTGAACGAGTCTGGGATGCACTTGGGAGGCCAATTTTAATTCGTTAACCACTTCCCAGAACCGTCCCACAACTAAAAACTGCTTTGGTGCAGGAGTAGGTGTGTTACATGTGACGTCAACCCCTATTAGACTCATTTTTGGCACCATCTTGCGGTGTGAATGTTAATAATTCCTGCTATCATGTGAATTACTCGTGATTTTACAATGGTATTTTCCCTGTTGTAGGTCATCTCCGCACCAAATTTTGCTAAATTCTGTCCAGTGGTTTTTGAGAAACTTAATACGTGTGTTTATTCTCGTAATTCTGAACATGAGTCTAAAATGAACATGGTGAGTATTATTACAAAATTAGGGCAAGGGCGGAAGGTGTTCTGATCTCTATTCAAATACTTCACTAAATAGTTCATATTATTTAAGATCTACTGCCAAAAATTTTTCTAGATGGTACCAAATCATCAGAGCCTGTATGGTCCCCCACGAAACTTGAATATTCTATGAAATTTTCGGACGGGATCTTTTAAATTCAGCCCTCCATCGCCGAAATCCTCATTCTAATGCGGTAAAGAACCTTACGGAGGATTGCACTTCTAAGTTAAAGTATGTTGCCCCTGTCAGATGACCATACCTCTGCATCTACTGTGGGATGCCCGACCGATTTAACCAAGCTTTTATCGAATTTGTTTTATTCTTGACATAGTACTTAAGTATGGAAGAAGCCACGCAAGATTTCTGCTAATTGGAGCACTTGTTTGATGGCTATAGTTTGCCTTCAAGGATTTCGTCAAGGCCATTGAATAAACCACTTGAAAAGAAAGCGTGCTGTGTTACTGACTATTATGATGATGGGTTACTGGTGCGTAGATCTGTGTTGCAAGGGCCATTTCCTGAACTTTAAACTCTTTCTCATTTCTTGAGAGCGTAGTGTAGCTGTGCGCAATGTTTTCCATCTCTCTCTGGAAGCTCTAACTCGTTGTGCACTTGCTTTATTTTCACTGTCCTTTTTCTGGACAGTTGAAAAGCCTGATTTGTCAAAGGTATTGTTATTTTATGCACCAACGATGGTTTTGTCAACAGCTTTCTCCGATAAATTTCTGTATAAAGGCGTTTACTTTGGGTTTAACAAAGACGTTATTTCTGGCAAATGGCATGCATTGTACTTGTGTAAACTGAGTTCACTGTTTCATTTCCTGCAGAAATAAATAACGCTATTTACCAGCAGAGCTCTCAGCAGTATTATTCAAGAATGACACTTAAATGAAGGTACGAAACTGGGAGTCTGCATGCAGTTCTTAATTTTATATTTCTGTCGTTCAGTGGATTATTACACTATTTTTCGCAAAAATGACAGTAGGCTGACCCTTTCATTTCATACTTGGGCTTGTCATATCTTTTTTTGTTTTATGATATGCTCTTTTCTACTTCCGTTTTCTCTAAACGTGATCTTGGTGAGTCTTTGGCTAGATTTAAAATCAGTTTATAGTCGCAATGACTGGAGAATATAGGGTCATTTTTCACCTAAACCCAATGGTTTATTTCGGTTGTAATGGAATTCCTAATTACTTCCAAGCTGAAACCGGAAACTTCAATTCAGATGTTTGTTAGACCCAAACATTCACTTCAAAATGTTGGAAATTTTCCACTTAGGGCAAGCGCCCATGAGTTTGCGATGTCATGAAAGAATTATAAAGGCAATGAGGAGGACTTGTGGTGTCCTTTTCCCTCCTCTCTCCATCCATCCGAGCTTATTAATGAAATTCGGAACAACGGGTTAACCACACAGCTAAGATATGGATAGTACTGATTGTTGTCATCATTCACTCAAAGATATCCTTTAGAATTGCTGAATTTAGGTATCGACCAAGTAGGGCCGGGCTTATTTTTAGCCTTAATTTTGTGTCCAAATTTATCATATATTTCTTACTTGCATACTTGTAGTTGGGTATACGTTTGAGCCCTATTCTGTCGTTTCAGCCTTGGTCTCTATTCTCTCCTTCAAACGGATGACATAGCGCGGAATTGCTAATTTAAATCAGCGCAGTGTTTTTGTTACACTGTCCGACTTACTTTGGTCACCATGCGAATTTTGGAACTGAATAAGCTTACTGTGTATCTGCATTTTTTTTCCGTAACATTTTGGGTACTGCATCTGCCTTCCTCTGCTTCTAACCCTCTTATTTTTGCCGAAATTTCCTGCAGAGATGAGTGCATCGCTCTTTGAAGGTGACACTAAAATTAGAAGAACCTAGCTTAATGTTGCACTGAGTCAGAGGTGACCTAAGCTGAACGTACTTATGATTAGTTAGAGGGTATCAGAGTCCGAAATGATTACGTTAGAGGTAGCTTAGGGTGGGAAACATCCCGGAAAGATGAGGGAGAAGCGGTTGAGGTGGTATGGGCATGTGATGATGAGGGAGGAGGAGGAGCTTATCAGTTCCATTATAGGTATGCAGGTGATGGGGGCACCAAGGGTAGGGGAAGACCAAAACGGACGTGGGAGCAGGTGGTGTAGAGGGGCATGGAGACGTGTGGGGTGGAGAGGGACTTGTGTGGAGGATAAGAACCCGCAGACCCGACCCTGCCGCAGGCGGGAGGAGGGTTTGATGATGATGATGAATTGATACTCTGACTCAAATTTAGATACATTTGTTCTAACTTGATTCTTCGTGTGTAGAATTTTTAAAACTTAGTGTTGTTATTCTTTTTCGTCCATTTTGCCACACACGTGGGATTAACCCCCTCGCCCGCCTTTTTTTTACCCACATTTCAAAAAGCTATATTCATTTCCAAGCCACATCCTGCTCCATTTTCAATTGCTATTTCTAAATCTCCTTCTAATGTCATCGTCCACTTACTGCATACCAGTTTGCCACCTCCGGCAGGGTTGGTAACCCCGAGTTCCACATATTCAGTTCGGAAAGGAAAGACACAAACGGATTGGGTGAAAGATGACAGAAAACAAACCAAAAACTGATAAATGATTAGTGGAAAATGATATCTGACCTCATGAGTGGAAGGAGATTGTATTGTGGGTTTCTATGTGGATGGCATTCAATCCTGTGCCGCCAACCTTTTTTAGTCGCTCTTTAAAATCAAAGAGGGTATAATAAATTTCATTATTCAATTCGGAACTCTTCCCGAAAAAAACTCTGTTTCTGTACCCTTCTGTGCTCAGTTTTAAAGTTAAAATTCTGACTAAAATAGCTTCACTTCTATGGACAGCTGAGGATTATGGTCACTTTAGGAGAGAGGGGCAAGTGTAAATATAGATTTAGTCATCCTTCACGTTAAATCGTCAGTTAGTGAGGTCCTTTGACGACACCACAGAAGGGCGAGGAGTCTGGCAAAAATATTTAAGCAATTCCTGGGTTGAGTTGCGACGAATACCTGGCTCATAATTTATAGATTTATGCATCGGGGCAACCACTGTTACATAACTCGTAAAATATCGACTCAGAGATTGAAAGTGTCCTTTGAGCCACATGGGAGCGGCAAATTGCGTTGGACACACCAGTTCTCGTCTGATCACTGTAGTTAAGCAACGCAACCCCAGTTAGTACTGACATGGATGGCCGCTTGGGAAAACTGGGCACTGCTGATATCCAAAAATCGTTGCATTAGTGTGACGTCTGTGCAGTCCCTGTGTCAGAACTACACTGTGGACGGGGCTCTAATGACTTTGTAGTTGAAGGACCCTAAAACACCAACAAACAATGTGAGTCACATTTAGGGCACAAATTTTGGCGTCTTTGCCATCTGCTCGTTGTCTCGTTTGTTATCTTGATGTTGGGCGAAAGAGGTTGATATTGCCATTAAGAAATCGTTTTAATTGATTTTTTTGCAACTTTTAAATTTCCTGTCTTTTTTCAGGATAAAGACCAAGTTGACTACGAGCCCAGTTGCCTTGTTAAGGTGGATGAATATGGGTTTTTCATTTATTGGAAAAGCGAAGGAAGGGTATGTGTTTTGATTTGAATTTCTTGTGTAATCTGTATGCAAATTGTTTAAGGCGGCTCAAGAATTTTTTTTAATTTCACTTATGTAATTGACACTTACTGCCATTCCTGGAATTTTTGTAATCGTTTCTTTTACCAAAGCATTGCGAGGCTATAAAATAGTCTCTGATTTTTGGGTGCACTCACTGTGTCGTTTGCATAGTGTCATTATTTTAATTTTATACAGGCAATTAAACACGTTGTAAGTAAACTTCTCTGCGGATTCTTGATGGTATCGATCAGCTATCAATTTAATTAGATGAGAAATAGTCATTAATTTTGAATCTGATGAGCTGTTTTTTGTATTATGTGTGGTTAGGTTTTTAGGTATCACAGAGAGAGAATCAACGCAGCGAGGATATCTCTTCTCATCTCCATTTACAAAAGGATCGCCATCTTGTAGTCTCAAAGTTATTATTATTGGCATTATTTAAGATTTTAGGAATTCAGCCGTTGGTTTTGTGGAGTGTTTTAATTTCATTACCATCCTGTCACTTCTTCATCTTTGGTGAAATGCTACTGCTGCCTAAGAACGCTAAGCTATTATTATGGTAACATTTTGAGCTGATTAGCTGAAAGTTATTTATTCACTTTTTAATGATGGATGGTTTCTTGAGTTAGGACTCATCCTTTGAATTTTAAGAGACTAAATAAATTAGCTGCTGGTTGGGTTTTTTTATCGATATTCAAATTGACTGGCTAATTTAAATTTATTTGGGATTATTATGTAGTAGACAAAAAGAGGATTCATGGTATGCGCAACTTGCATCATAGAAAGAGTTGGCATGCAAATGACTCCATTTTCCTGCCTGGTTTTCTTTAGTCTTCACTCCATTATTTTCTGCATTTGGAAATCTGTTTACTGAGGTGGTCCCAAGTTCTGGTTCAGGATGATGAGTAGAAACGATCTAGCAAGTGAAATTCGCTTAACTGAATTTAAATTGTACAAATTTGTACTTTGAAGTGGTATTGTAGGTCTAATGACAAGTTACAAGTTTTCATCCGCTTCGATAAATTATAGTAAGAGTTATTGTCGCCTTGAATTTATCTTTTATCTGTGTCGTTGTGGTTAATTTTAAATGAGAGGCAAAGTTCGGACTGAAAGACGACTGTTGTTTTAATGCTAAATTGCTTTCAAATAATCTAGGCGTTTCTAAATAATGAAACAGGAGCACATTCATTACTGGTTTGTAGATACCTTCATGTGCATTGAGCCATAGTTTTCGGTAGTTTAATTTACCGTACATCGACGTTATAAAAAAGAAGAAGGAAGCATAACCGTGCTATAATTCATAAATAATGCTTAGCGTAGGCTGATATAATTCTCAAAGGGTGAAAACTGAGATAACGAGTAATGTAATCAGACTCCTCGATGATGCCATATGGTCCATGATTGTTCTTCATGTTTTGTAAATAACGATTTTAAAATGTGTCGTTAGCTTTCATGACTGAGTAAAGCGGCTTCTTGACTTGCATAACTTTTATCATAAAGGAGTACCCTGTATTTTTAGCTTCATTATTTAGTCCTTCCTCTTCTCCCCCTCTTCAAAATTGGTCTATAGATCTATCGATACATTATCCCATGAGACGACTAAAAGGCTTCTCGTATTACAGTCAGTTGCTCTCCTTTTTTTTGTCCCCTCCTCCCCCTTTTATCTATAATCGTAATACTGCACACTTAGAATAGCACTTAATGTAGTAAAAATTATAAACTAATCATACGTGATTTCATCAGCGTATTATTGTATTTGTATGCTATTAACAGCAGTACCAGGATGTAGTACCTCATCCCACACACCCAGCTCCATTACTGAGGAAATTGTACCAAAATGAGGTACTGTACGAGTTCGGAAAGGTAATAGCATGTCTTTTCTCCACGTGTCTTTGCCCCGTAGTAAGTGTTCTTTGACGTGTTAGTGACGTCGTATTCGCTATGTATGACCGTGACTTTTATCCAACAGTAGGAGCTCTTTGTGATCGTGTGGCCCAAAAGTGATCCACCTCGTTTGTTTGTTGGTATTTTAGGGCCCTTCAAATGCAAGGTCATTAGAACCCCGTCCACAGTATAGTTCTTTTGCAGAGACTGCACAGACACTACACTAATGCGACGATTTTTTTGGTATTAGCAGTACCCAGTTTTCCCGAGGGTCACCCATTTCAGTACTAGCTGGGGTTACGTTTCTTAACTTCAGGGATCTGACGAGAACTGGTGTGCCCAACGCATTTCGCCGCTCCCAATCCACGTCGTCCAGGCTTGATCCTGTGCGCGTAGAAGAATCCAAGTCTGCTTTAATTAAGGAAAATAGTGATGAGCATTTAATGTCCCACACTCTCCACCGGGTTATCAGATAAACTGAGTCTTGCCGAACAGAAATTTAGGGCGAGAGACACCAAAGCAAAGCAACTCATATGGTTCCACACTTATGGTAAGGCCCGGGTATCCATCAATTTGGGCCAGGAGACACCAAAGCAAAAGCAACTCTTAACCTTTTTCCTACCTTTGACAGGAGTCGGGTACAGAGCCGTAACGGGGGTATGAAGCGCCTGTGGCAAGTGTCTAACTTTCGCTTGCCCGTAATCCAATAATGACAAAAAACTTAAACATTTTGCGCCCCAAATCCAGTTGCGGCCGCCTTTTTCGCCACGCCCTGGTCGGGTACCCATCTTGTCCCTCTGAGTGAGCACAAGGGTGATATATTGGACAGTGTTTTTCTGGAGCCGGTTGACGACCGAAGCTGCAACCCCTATGCTTATTTATCGTCGGTCTACGGTTCTTTGGGGAATTCCACCGACGCCAAGGGGACGAGCCCCTACTACCGGAAATTTTGCCTTACCTCCCCACTGCATAGTAGAGTGGGTTCTTTTACGTATAAATGCCATCGTACACCGCACAGGACCTCGGGTTTACTTCTCTCCTGAAGTAAACCACTTGTCATGGTTTGTACGATGTCACCACCATACTAATGTAAGCCCTTTCTTCTATATGGACTTAAATACGCGAGGAAAACAATCGCTCCTTTGGCGTCGGTCCCAGCGGAACATAATCGGTTGACGATAAATAAGCATATTGGTGGCAGCCAGTTGCATATACCACTTTTCAATTTGCTCATGTAGCCGAAATGAGCACTAGACCCTGGTATCGGTGAGAAAGGGATGGTGATTATGCTGATGAGAAAACCTTTGTTCAGGGGAGGGCAGAAGTTCGCCAGAATGCCCACGTGAGGTCTTCCCGTTATCAAATTGAAAACCGCCGTCGCTCAACCAGAGGCAAACCTATGCATTTGGTGCTCATTTGAAATTTATTATTTATTCATTCTGACTTATTACTATGGTAGCCAGTTGTTATAGTAACACGAAAGGCGCCCCTTTTTTGTTAATAAAATGATTAAAATGCATTATTTCGTTTCCGTTTGATCGATATGACATTGTATTACTGAGAACCAGACAGGCTACCTAGCTAATCTAATTAAATACTTCACCGCAATGCCCTAAACCAGGGGCGGAGAACTTTTTCGTTTCTGAAGGCCGCATTCATTTTATCCGATTCAACATAAGGCCGCAGGTTCCCCATCCCTACCGTTATTTGCCAAATTTAGTAGCAATCTAGCACTACACTAATGTCCTACAGGGAAGCTATAACATACCTACAGTAGCATTGTGGTCATTAGTATTACATTTGGGATGTTAGACATCATCATCACCATACCTTTATCCATGTGGCAGGGTTTGGTCTCCAGGTCCCCGTCCATCCCATACTCTACCATATCCTTACGCACAATCTACTACTACCTCGCTTTGGGACTTTCCCATTTGCAAACAAATGCATATCAGCGACATAGCCCTACTGACTGATTTCGATGCTGACTGAGATGGTCTCTTTCACCAATTTTAAACTGTTTGTATGACTAGGCTTTTTATGGCCATCAGTGCCGGATTTAGCATTAGGCTTATTAGGCTGAAGCCTAAGGACTCAACATTTAGCGGGCTTCAAAATTTAAGAAAAGGGCTTGAAAGGGGCCTCAAAATTGAAATAGCCTAGGGTCTCTCAATATCTAACTCCGGCACTGATGACCATTGCCTTTTTATCCTTGTGTATTTTTGGCCTTTTTGCCTTTCCTCTTTGTGTCTGTTTTGGCTTTTGTATTTATTTATTTGGTGTCCGTCTTGGCTTTTGCCCTTTTATGGTAGGATGGCACTTTACACTCCCACCAACGTATGCCTGACTTTCTGGGCCCTGATAACCGTGGTAGTTATGGACCCGATAGCACCAACAACAGTCTGACTGAGGTGTGTGATTTCTTCCGGGTGAGGGAAGCCCGTAATGTGCTGTAGGATTAGAAATAAAGCCTTGGTCCCTTGTGGTGTGTACGATGTCAACACTGCACGCAAAAGAGCCCTTTCTATATATGAAATTATGTTTAGGTCAGCAAAATAGCCAGATGTAGAAGCTCGTCCTCCAAGTAGAGAGTAGTAGACGTTACATGAAGTACCAAAGGGCTAGCTAGCATGGTGATCCAACTGAGTTTTCTCTTACCGTGGTTTACTGCATTTTGGCAACAAAATTTGCTCAAAACATTTGCTCAGATCGCCCGGCCTGTATAATTACTTTCGCATATGCCGGTTTCCTTAAGAAAATTGATTTTCTTAGAAAAGCGGAAACTTGCGAATGTATTTCAAAAGTGTGATGTGTCACTAAAATCCTACAATGTGACTCGGGGTCTATTTTATAAGAAACAAAGGAAAATTACTTGCCTTTTCAAAATCTTGTAGAAAAGGGGCACATAGTATGACGCATATGTCTTTTGATGTATTCTTCACGAATTTGAAATGAGAAAGCCATTTTGTGTTGCGTATCCCCCTTTTTTAGGTTATCTTGTTATGATGACAAAAAAAGGGAGAATAAATTGCGTTATAAATGGAGTAATGAGTGCACTTTAAGAAAAGAAACTTGATAAAGTCGTAGTTAACTGCAAGCAAAAGGTGGCTTTGAATGCCTCTGCTTCTTCAACGTTTATGGCACTAAAAGTTTTGTGATAATTTATTATCATAGGCTACATTATCGACTTGAAAGTCCTTGTGGTCTATTTTAAATGGAGTATACAGTTTAATAAAGAGGTTAGAGGGGAACTGGGAGATTAGAAGACGAAAAGTTGAAGCACTTTGACGATGATAATGATGCTGTAAGATAATCACTTCTTAGAAGGGAATTTCTAATGTAATAAATCTTGGTCTGTGCATTGTTTTAGGGATGCTATTGTATTGATGAATAAGGGCCTTTAATTAGCTCGTCGCGCGAGAATTGAACCACCCATGATAAGCCATATTGGGGAATGGCATAGTACTTTTGGAAATTTGGCAAGTTAGTTGAATGGCAGTTGTGGCACACTGCGTCAGTGGTGTCAAGTTCATTCCTGAATCGAGGTGGTTTGGCCCCCAGTCAGCCTTTCTTCGGATGTCATGTGGCCCCGTGTGGTGTGTGTTACTATGTTATGCTAACGGGTTGAGGAGTAAGCCAAGCAGCCATAACAGGCCGAACCCTTAGGAGGCTACTCGCGGGTGAGGAGGAGGTAGGTGTAGACTGTAGAGGATGTAGAGAGGGGAAATTTGCAGCACCCACCGTTCACTACAAACCACCCATGTTGGTACTAACGTGGGTTTGTGTTGCTTAACTTCAGCGATATCACGAGAACTGGTGTGTCCAACGCAACTTAGCCATACTTAGTGTTACTTTGTGTAGGTTGGCGAAAGTTCAGGTTGTAGGAGATCGTCCCCCTCTGTCTTGAGTGGAGGAAATGTACCTCAATGAATCAAAATCGGCCAACGATAAATGAGCGTAGAGGTTGCGACATAGAGAGTTACGGCTACTCAAAATACCGTTCAAGTGATAGCCCATCTGTCCCAATGGGACAGAATAGGTAACCGACCCCGCCATAGGCTGGTAATGGGTTAATATATTACATCTGTCTTTTTTTCTGTTCTGTACTTTTGTCGCCTTCCATACACTCATTTGTTTCATCATCATCCCCCCTTATCCCGCCCATGGTAGGGTGGGGTCGGCGGGTCCACTGAAGATGCTCTGACTTGGGGCAGCCCAGCCGGGCGGCTGGAACCCGTAGGAAATATTGACTAAGTTGTCTGTGGGGGGATGCAGGCCTACCCGTCGTGTTCCAACACCGCATTATACAACCAAAATAGAAATGTTGGCAGTTAAATTAATGCTTTGTTGGTTATAATATTGCATGGTGCCTGACCTCATTTGTTTATACTTCGAAATTACGGAATCACACTTGGGCAAATCCTTAAGAAGATTTGTTAGTTAATATTTGTTGGTGGAATAAAAGTTGAAATGAGAGAGGAAATTATGTGACCAATAGTTAAATGCTGTGGTCACTTCTGTTCCCACTTGCGAAGACAGACGTTTTAATACTCTTGGCTCATTTTACCAGGGAAATACGAGTTTAAGCTCTTGTAAGTTTGCGATATAAGTTTCATTATTATTTTTAACTTTTTCCTCTCCGTTGTTCAAGTTGAATTGCAGAGAATTGGGTTGCGCAGTACTGCTTTTATAATTTAATCAGTGCTCACTCATTAAATTGACTTGTCAAGCGACTTTTGAATGTCAGACGTTCAACATAGAACTTTGAAACATTCCAATTGAGAAGACTGAAAACTGGTCTACTCAGGTCTCTGTGATGTGTTGCTTGGTTAAATCGTCGAGACACATTTATCTGTAATTGACAGTGACGGTGAGGATTTTATGTTCACCGAATAACTTTGGTAATGGCCTTCTCCTCTCTAATAATCAGTCAGCTTTTATTACTTGCAGCCCAAATTTGTTTCATGGATTTGAATGGGAGCTAAATTTCTTATCACAGCTTTTCAGTCTTTCGCTCTCTCTCTTTCTCTCTCTTACTCTCTTTCAACTGCTATCATTTCTCTTGGTGCCAATATCTTTTGATTCTCTGCTGCGTGATTCTATCAACTTTTAATTCTGTCGCAATTGAAATAAATTTGGGCGAAAGCCATGAGTCGACAGCAGTCAGAATGCATCCATTCGTACATCTGTACATTTGGAAGAGATACGAATGTCTGCTGTGTTCATCGTTTTATGCTACTAATTAAAATTGCTTTTTTTTATTATTTTGCTAAATTCTTGCAGAGTTCGTCTTCTTAGTTAACACCGACAGGGCCCGTGTGATGACAAAGACTCATGAATGCATTTATATCTAATTCTTTATTTTATTTTGATAGGATGGAGGAGTTTTGGAACTATCTCAAGTGAATGATATTAGGATTGGAGGCACTCCCAAGGTAATTTAATTACGTTTTCGTTACTATAGTTACGAAGACGGGGGAGGGAGAGAGAGGCACACGCACAAGAGTTACTAAGATACTCGGTATCTAAGATGCATTTGATATTATACATAATAAGTGCCAGAATTGGATGACATATCAGTGTAGAAGTAGTAAATTGTTAGACTTGACAAAAAATATTAGATAAAGCTATTAAATCTTGTGTACTCTTTGTCTGTGTGGCTCCTACGCAGCTAAAAATAATGTTCAAAAAGTTGTTTATTTTATATTTGTGATCCCTTGGTGCACCATATATATATATATATTTTTTCAGCCTAAAATTGATTTAATTCTATTTAAAGATATGTGCTGTTTATAATCTCTCAATGCGTCACAAAATGTCCTAACGTCGTCGTGTTTGGTACGGCTAAGGTTGACCTGCACCGAGCTAGGAGCCTTAATTAAAATCTCACGCTGTGATTTTCTCGTTTTGTTTCATTATTTACAATATAGTAAAAGGCTATTTACCAAGATTTCGGCTTATTGTTCCTCAGAATGCCTAACTAAAGTTGGAGTCTTCACACGTACCCACCTTTCAATTAAGGCCACACTGCCATTATCTAATGAATATATTAAATCCTTTTACTTAGGTGGCTTAGTTGATAAGCTGAATACCCAGGTGTAGTTCTGTGCAGTTCAATTCTGTGATAAATGTTTGGATGTATTTAAAGCCTGAAAAAAGACATAGATGCTTGCCCTCTTTGAGCACAAGGTGCCACATATGTACGAGATTTTCTGAAAGTGAAACATTTTCTATGCAGAAAGTTTATATTAACGCTTTGTTACGCTGTTGCCAAGTCGTTAGTAATTGCTAAAGTCACATTTGTGAGTTATTAAATTATTTAGCGTTGGTGGTGTCTTTTTGGTTCTTAAAGTTATTTACAGATGCCGCCGAGGAGTTGTGGGTAAGTACTACACCTGGAAATTTGTCTGTGATCTACACTGGAGATAAAATACCCCATATTGTGAATGCATTCAGAATTTTCTTTTAGATTTGAAGTCACTCGGCTAATTTTAACTTGAAATACATGGTACTTTTTTGTCCAAATCTTTTTGGAAGTAGACTCTGACCACTCACTGTTGGGGGGCATCTCTCAAAAAAAGGACAGAAGGAGCCGTACCTTAATTAGTCATGCGGTTGTTTTTCTAGATATACTTGTTTTTAAATGTTATCAAAAATGCCCAAGAATGTTACCTGGATTAAACTGTTGCCCCATCTGGTGTGTGTTTGTAATGTCACCTGCGCATAAAAGACTCGTGTGTGTCAGCAAAATTTCCAGGTGTGTTGCTACTCACACCCCCGCTTCTCCCTAAATATAAACCAGATCAAATTAAGAACGAGGTCGTCGTGATCTGTATTTGATATCGCACCCATAGAAATATGGTGCTTGCCTAGTGTATTGGGGCATGGTGCTGATCATCAGGCACATTTCTATCAGGATTACAGAGGTGTGAAAATTATTAGAATAAAATAAATTTTAAAAAATCTTCTTGTTTATAAGAAAAAATGATTATAAATCTTAATTTTTGGCTGTTTATATTGTAGTCCATTGTTATTTTGATTTAATTTTATAATGTTGTCTCACAACAAAATCGTTGTTTGGCAACATTGCCAGTGGCCAGAGGCAGCTCTTGGGGCAGGCAAAACTAGGCAGCTGCCTAGGGCGGCAAAATTCAAAGGGGTAGCTCATTTCAGAGGTACTTCCTTGCCACGCAGTCTATTGGTTATTTAAAATGTTTATACTCCTGGGGTTCCCAAACTTCTTTGAATAGTGGGGCCGTTTCTAAATGTTGCCTTTCTCAAGGCGCCTCGTTGCAGATTAATAGCAATGCATTGGCAATGGCACAAATGCCAACAGCGGGAGGAACGCTGGGACAATTTCGAACTGCATCAGATTTAATAAGGGGGCATGGATGAGCCCACTGCCTAGGGCGCCTGAAACTCACGAGCCGGGCCTCCAGTGGCAACACTGTTGAGTCAAAAAGCTATATTGAATTTTCTTCAAAAAATGAGTTTTATTCTAATAATATTCACACCTCTGTAGACAAATCTTGAGAATTGTTGTTGCTTCTTTTTAAATGATCGTGGGCTCTTTTGTACTTTTCTTCGAGCTTAATTTTCTGCCCAATTCTACTGTGGGACCCTGTTAAGAAATATGCAAACTCTCTCTCCACGAAGTCGCCCATATTTTTTGGTCGTTTGTCTTCTACAGACCAAAACAGCGGCGCCCATTTGTGATATATGAGTACAGAGATCAATTACAGTAGTGATTTGTTGAACATTTCAACTCTTCCTCAAAATAAATGAACTCTCTTATAAGTAAAAACTTTATCGTGAATATTTATTCAAGCTATTAATCATGGTGATGTGTGGAATGCATAATCTGTATAGTAATTCAAAGAAATAAATTTAATAACATGGCATCCAATTTCAGATCTATACGGCAGGTTGTATATTTTTAGAGTGGCAATACACAATCTGAATATTTTGATCGATTTATAGATCTTCTGTTATCGTTATATTAAGAGATATACAGAAGGGGACGAAGAGAGATGCTAATATACGACGTAGTTTTCAAGACTTTGGACGACACTTAAGAGTTGTAGTTGATAGATAATAAAAACTGTTCGGATTCGGCTGTGCAATCTTGTCAGCAATTCAAACTTCCACGTTTACAAACATATTGGGGGTAAAAGAATAAACATAAAACTGGCAATTGACATTTATTATATGTTCCTCTTGCACCAAATTAGCAAATCTCTTGCGATGACTGTTTATGTGGTTGAATCTTAAATGAAATAATAGCTGTAGAAGAAGAGAAAGCTAGACATTCATGTATCCATGTGCGTTTTGATACTGTGGTATTTTGATTGGTTGATATTAATTAATAGAGAGCGCATGTGGCAATGAAAATATTATCTGGTCTATTAGTCATGCCACGAATTGTCAAACGGCCTCAGTTCATAGCGGATTAAGGATTAAACCGGTTTTATATGTTGGTTTAAATTTAGCCGCTGCTGTGTACATTTATATTCTGAAAGGGCACAACTGGTTGTACATCTGCTAATCTGCAATATACTGGGTGTTTTTATAGGCTCACTACTGTATGCAGTAGTGTTGTAGGACTGTGCATGTATTACGTTGTCATAAAACAATTATCCTAAACCCGAAATTCAGCTAAGCATCAATGCTGGAGGAAGATTTATTAAATGTTTCAGCCCACACTCGAAGCCCAAAAATGTACTAAACCTTGAGAGGCGTGCCAAAGGTTTGGATTTTCGAGTTGTTGCTATTGCTTTACGGCCCTTCAACTACAATGGTCATTAGGGCCCAGAAAGACAGTCATGCCGGGGTGGGGGTGTAAAGTTCCATCCAACCATGGTGACAATAAATAAGAGCAAAAGCCCAATAAACCGGACACAAAGATAAAAAGGCAAAAGCTATAACGGATAGTGGATTTTCTAGATGCCTGTCTTCAATTATTGATTATGACAAGGAGCGGCTGTAGCGCGTTGGACACACCAGTTCTTGTCTGATCATTGAAGTTATGCAACGCAACTCCAACTAGTACTGACATGGGTGGCCGCTTGAGCAAACTAGGTACTGCTAATACCCAAAAACCGTCGCAAAGTGTAATGTCTGTGCAGTCTCTGCATTAGAGCTACACAGTGGTCGGCAAACTCATCATTCAAAAGAGCCAAATATCAACAATACAATGATTGAGATTTCTTTTGAGAGCCAAATTTCTTAAACTTAAACTATCTAGGTAGTAACACCGTTAATTAACTTAATAATGATCTTATTTATTGAAAAAAAATGAAATTTTTGGAAATGGCTGGTAAGAAAAATACAGGTAACCTTGTGCTTCAAGAATATATTTTTGTCACCCACGTGTGATTTGTAGACGCGACAAGCACTGACCACCTTACACCATGAGACTGCTGACTGAGTGATACACTCAACTCGTGCAGAAGGCCCTTCGTCCTCTGCCGCAACGCAATTGCAACTCGACTGAAAAATAATCGAATTTTAGTTCTTTTTTTAGTTGCATGCTAGTCTGACTCATGTTAGCGATATGGACTTTCCTACCAATGAAACTGCAACACAATGTAAAGGCAATTGGTTGGAAACGAGTTGCGCGAAACTGAATATGTCAGTTTCATTGCAACTGTCAAGCTATTCGCACAATGCTTTCTTCATCTGAACTACTCGGCATCATAAGTGCAACTATTGCCAAAGAGTTGCATCTGTGGACATTTCAGTTTAGTTGCAGTTGCGTTGCGGCAGTGGACAAAGAGCCTGACTAAGGCTCTGCCTCCCCAGCGCCACATACCGCCTGTGCCACGTTTTCCGTCACCCGAATGACACTACTGCGAATGCCTGCGGACCAACAGTCATTTGTGGAAGAGCCGCATGCGGCTGGCGAGCCACAGTTTGCCGACCACTACTCTAGAGACTTTGTAGTTGAAGGGCCTTTAAAACCAGCGAATCAATCAAATGGAGTATAACAGTCTGTGGTTCTATCGAATGGGAGACACCCCAAGCGCATCTCACGTCGGATGGAGGCCCTTTGATTAAAACGCTGTATATTTGTAGTTCCTCAAAATTTCCAGTTGTAGGAGCTCCTCGTCGGACATCGGTGGAGGAACAATTAAAATCGGCCGACGATAAATTAGCATAGCGGTTTCAGTACTATAAGATGGTCATCCGGCTGCCTAAAATATCGTCCAACGGATCCGTCATGTGTTTAAGTGCGACAAAATAGGGACTACATTGGTAAATTAGTTCAGCAATAGGAACAAGTCGCGTAAATGACACATCCCCCCATTGTATCAAGAAAAGATGTTTCTGACATAGTCGTCACCTGTGAATGAAGTATCTGCAAGATTTTACTTTACTTTGTGACTTTTAACAGTTATTGTTACAGATTATTATGTAACTTCTGGGACTGACAAGATATAAGTGTCAGGTGAAATGCCACTGTTAGGTGAATGTACTGCATTAAAGCAAATATCTGATTCGTATGTTACTTCCTGTCTTCAGAAGCATGATCAACGTCGTGTGTTAGTCACAGTTTATGGCAGGCAGCATGTGTCCTATGTCGGTTACTCAATACACGCGATAAAAAGGGGGAATCTAGCTAGGCTACTAATGAATATCGAGATAAATAAGTTTCTTTTTAGGACGTTGTTTTTGAATCGCTGCAACTTCTTTTGAGTCTACTTAATGTAAAAAAAGGGATTTTCTCCGGCTGGAGAATATCAATTTGTCATAAAATGAATTTTATTTTATATTGCAAGACGTTTTTTTCTTCATGTGAGCGAGTTGTTGTTTGATGTTGAAACTTTCCTTTTTGCATCCTGCCTTAAATTGCGTCGACTGCCTCAGCGTATACTCTGCATTTTACAGTAGTTTATATATGAGAGCATTGACATGTAGTAAAAAATAAAAATCATAAGCGGCAACTTCTAGAAAATGACTTTTATATGCTAAATCTGCAACGCATTGTGACATATCTGACATGTTTGCAATTTATATGCAGATGATTTTAACAGAATTATATATCTAATGATAAGTGTTGCCATTTGGACAAGTTCCATTTCCCATTATAATAATTGGTTACTCTTTTATCCCCCTGTATGGATCTAGACTGCAAATGTTTATTTTTGGATTTTTGTATTGGTTTAATAAACTTCATTGTAAGCGGGGGTAATGCCCATATGTGCTTAGTACAGATTAAGCACTTTTTTATGCGATGTGTATGAAAGTATCAAAGGCTGATTTATCACTTAGGACGTCGTTTGCATGCAGTCCCGCTACTCGCTCACTTTAAAATTTAAACACCTTCTTTAAAATTTAATTTCCAATTTCGTAAAGCAGTGCGTTGATTGTTTAAAAATAAACTAGCAACACGCAACTGAAATATGTATGTCAAATGGTATTTCATCAATCACTGTAACTACAAAATGGTAACGTGCTTACCTTTTATTGTTGCAATGCACTGATGTTCACTAGATGCTCAGATCAGATGTCCCAACACCCACTCGTTGCTACTGATGGTGTGTGTGTGTCCTGACTGCGATGAGATCAAAACCGGAAGTGTACCTCTCATCAGACTGAAAAGCGATATCGCCATACGATTGTCCCATCCCCGGAGGATTGTGTTGGATTTCTGCCTAAAGTGTAAGAGGGGTTTCTACTTATCCTTCTGATGCCTTAAAGGGGGAGGAATTATTCTGGGACCAAAATAATGTCATCCGAAAAGGTCCGGTGGTGGATAAAGCTCTTGGGGCAGTCGACGAAAAGCCATCGTAGGGATTGATTGTTTGTTGTGGTGTTCGCGGTTGGAAGACTGCATTCACCTTGAGTTATTATTAACACTATGTGATGCAAACGACTGTATTTCTGCGATAAGAAAACCATTAATCGCTGCTAATATCTCTTTATTTATTATTTTTAGGATATCAAGTTAGTTACAGAATTAATGAATAGGGGCAGGGATAGGGTACTGACCATATGCAGTGGTACAGATATGGTCAACGTCAATTATACCCACATGGCGTGCTCAAGTGCTGAAGTTGCTAAAGTAAGTATGAATTTACGATAATTTAGGGCAGAAAAGGAAGAGATCTGGTTCGGTCTCGTTGTTTTTAAAGTGGAGAATTATGATTATCATTGAACTTTACCAAGGTAACGGCAACCGGTGTCGTAGATTGTCGACTGCTGTTCTGCATAATACATGCATGCTATCCAGAGGCGTGTCAGGACAGTGTGCAACGTGTGCGATGCACACAGGCGCCCTGGCCCTCTACTTGCTTCTTAGATCCAGCCCCCTGATCTGCCATGGCCAATATCATAGGACTGATACCACTATTAATTAGGCTATCAAGTCCACTATTCACAGCGCCTGTGGCAGTTGTCTAACTTTCGCTTGCCCGTAACCCAATAATGACAAAAAACTTCAACATTTTGCGCCCCAAACCCAGTTTCGCCCGTGGCGACCGCCTTCTTCGCCACGCCCTTGTTACGGCCCCGACTATTCATTATTTTTGTTTTCCTAAGTCACCGTTCTTAGGTGATGCTGTGATAAGTGTCTGGCATGTAACAGTTACTTTCAGACGTTTTTTATTCGGGAGGGAGAGAGAGGGGGGGTCCCAACTAACTTCTTGCACACAGACACCAAGCACTACTGGCATGCCACTAATGCTATCCTGACAGAAATTTGGAGAGATTTTAGCCGAAAAGCGTTTAAATCCAAAAGCGATTCTTTTGGCAATTTTTTGTTTTTGAATTTTGACAGACTCATTTCCCAACCGTTGTAATGTACAGTAGAACTCCAATTATCCGAATCAATTGGGACCGGACCCCATTCGGATAATTGGATTTTTTCTGAAAAAAGGGTCTAAATGGGAGAAAATCGGAGAAAAAACTTATTTTTAAATAATATGAATATGTAATCCTTTGTGACGGATACCTTGCTGGCGAGATCTTTTCATGCTAGACCCATATGCCCAGATCTCCACCAGCACCCAAGCAACACCTTTGCCTTTCGCACCCATTCCAGCCGCTCCACCCCAGAACCTCTTCCAATGTGGGGGGTTCCCCAACCCCTTCTGCAGTGATCCAGTGCTGGGCAGACCAGTATCACATGCCTGACGTCCTCCACCTGATCCCTGCACAATCCACAGCCCTCATCTCCACCTGTGATCTTTGCCATTCTCTGTTTCGTCTCCAGTTACCCAGCTCTTGCCCGAAACAGAAGTGAGCTCTCCCACGTATTGTCGTAGATTACCTCCCTCTCTATTTTAAGCTTGTTCCCATACACCCTCAGCGTTTTCTTTGCAGCCCTTCCCTCCATACTCTGTCGCCACTGCCCTAACCTCCATTCCTTCACTTTGTCCTGTACGAGTCTTTGCAGCGTTATTGCCCCTCCTTGCCCTCCCTGGGGTGCAGTGTTATGCCTATCTTCTTTGACATCCTGTTTACCCTCTTCTCCCAGTTGGTAGATAAAGGGAGAAATAAAAGGAGCTTTTAATTAATTAAATGAAAAGACAACACTTTTACATATTAAGCGTACTTAAAAGGGCTGTACATTAGTACAGTATGTACTTGTACCATACTGTAAATGAAAGTCATTGCTTGCTGAGCATCTCGGCCAAAGTAAGCTGTTTGACTGTCAGGATCTGTTTTCAGGCAGCCAAGTCGCGGATTGTTTTGAAAATCGTTTTGAAAGCGATTCGGATAACACGAGTTCGGAAAATTGGAGTTCTACTGTGTAAATAAATTGTCTAGCGTGGAAAAGAAAACGAACGATATGGTCTCGTGTATAATATCCGATTTCACTCTTGTTAAAATGCTTATCTTACTTTCCATTGATGCAGAAATTAAAGTAGTAAATTTATGAAATGAAATATTAGATGTTTGACACTGCAGTCAGGTGTTTGTCTAATGTGGAAATAATGTTTAATATATTTCAGAGTTGGCAGGCTGGACTTCGGCTTATTACGCATAATACCAAAGCAAATAATGTTTGTCCAATGACATGCTTGAAGAAACAGTAGGTTGAACACCTTATTAAATTTCTTTCTATGTTTAACCGTGAAGTTAATTTAAATAACATGTTACGAATGAGCTGGAATATTCAAGTCGTCAGCTATGCCCGATTACGTACAGATGAAGTAGACCAGGGCGCTAAAGGGGGCCTGGTGTTATCTGAGTTTAAGCCTTATTTTAACTTTGGCCACGAAATTGTCGTTCATCATACCATCTTTAAGGTCCTTTGTTATGAATTCTGCATACAAGGCTTCTTTAAACTCATTCTGTCCTTTGACCGAGGACCCATAAAACCTTAATTAACTGGCCGGAAATCGTGGATAGAGAAAAGTAGACTCGCATTAATGTGAGCACAAGAAAATTGGTCCTGTTCGTATTTCTGAGATTGTTCATACTACTAAGAATGTGTGATGTTCACAAAGTAATCTATATTTAATCTTAAAATTAAAATATCAATGAGGGTCAAATTGGCTTGCATAGGCCCCGAGTGTGCCTTCCTTCGGATAAGTAAAACCGAGGTCCCTTGTTGTGTACGATGGCATTTGCACGTCAAAGAACCCTCTCTACTATGCAACGGGTAGATGAGGCAATATTTCCAGGTGTGGGAGCTCACACTCCTGGCTTCGGTAGATGCCCCAACGAACAGTAGAGAGCGACGAATTGCGTTGGACACACCAGTTCTCGTCTGATCACTGAAGTTAAGCAGCGTAATCCCAGCTAGTACTGACATGGGTGGCCGCTTGGGAAAACTGGGTACTGCTAATACCCAAAAATCGTCGCATTAGTGTAGTGTCTGTGCAGTCTCTGCATAAGAACTATGCTGTGGACGGGGCTCGAATGCCCTTTGTAGTTGAAGAGCCTTAAGGCACCAACAAACAACAACAACGAACAGTAGACGGATGATAAATAAAGATATGGGTTTGCAGCTTTGGTCGGCAACCGGCTGTGGAAAAACACAGTATCGCCCTTGTGTCCATTTAGAGGGACAAATGGGTACTCGATCCTTCCATAGGCGGGAAACGGGTTAGGAGTTGCTTTACATTACTGAGTAGTTCACAAAAAGCGCAGGTTCACATTAACCCCAGTCTACTCTATACCATTCCTGTCGTTCGAATGAATGAACAGCTTGTCATGAAGTACCATGCCTAAACATTGGAATTTGGGGAATTGAAAGCCGATCTCTTTGCTAATACGAGTTAATTATAGTGCTATGGTAAGAGTGTTTCTTTTTGGAAAGCGCAAGGCAAATTTCTCGAATATCAGTTAACAGATCAAACCCTGACCTCCGATTATGTTGTGTTCCAGTTAGTTGAATGTACCCGAAATTTCTGGTATGGAAGAACATCTGGAGCTACATGACTGAAATAGTCGTGGAGAAATTTTACGAGTTGATGTCAGAATTCCAAATTTGTCTTCAATGCAATGGATCATTATGCAATTATAGTTTAATGCTTTTATTTAATGCTTACAATTCTGACATTTTACAAATAATGAAGTTATTTTAAATGATTTATCAAAGAATATTGGGTAGGCCTACATGAATGGCGCTGGCACTGTCTTTAAAAGGGGATTTTGTTAACTATAAATTTGAAAGTCTATTGAGTACTGATTCTTTCAAATTGACAACTGTAATTTGACTGTTTCATTTCTATGTGTTTCTAGTTGGATGAGACTAGGATTTTCAGTGGATCCTCAAGGAAAAATTCCCGTGAAAAGGTAATTTGCTTTCATATATTAAGTTCCGCCGAAATGTGATAAAGGAATTTCTTCTGCTTTCTTTCTCCTTTGAATTTCTTTTTTAACTTCCTCTCAGATATTTTATCCTAGTCATGTTTGGTTTGGCAAAATTTTCTCTCTGCTTATTTACTGATCGAAAACTAATGGTGGTTTGGACTAAACGGCTTAGGCTTGATGAGTTCTGTTTGTCCTGGAGCCCTGAAGCTTAAACTTCATTAGTTGCCGTTCAAGAACTGCCATTCCTGTTTATGATGGCATACAATATAGACTGGTCTTTCCTTACACAAGGAACGAACTGGAGACTCTTTTTTGCAGAATTCACTTGCTAAGTATTGCAGAAATACTGTGAAACATGTCCATTAAATCCAGTACTTCAACGTGCATTTGAAGTGTTTGTAAGACATTCAAGACTAATAACTTCTCCCATTCGCACGAATGAACTCCTCCTTTGTTTCTTTATACGACTTCTTACTTTGGCTCCGACTACGCGTATGCACTTCGACATGGACATTTTACTGTACCAAGTTTTTTTGTGATTCATGCGAATGCTGCGGGACATAAGTGGGGTGTCGTGAGCAGATAGTAATGAGTACATTAGAGCATGCATGTCAAGCTGTGGGTAGTCCGAGGACCGCGTTGGTAACATGCGTTATGAGGGCCATACAGTGCCCGCCCATGGCGCCCCCATAAAACTGCCCCCGGGCACGTCTAAAGTGGCAGACCGCATATGCATAATATGTACATGGTATCGAAGGTAGTCTAGGAGTAGGGGACATCGCATAAAAGATGAGAATAGATTGATGTTTTAGTTTTATGGGCATGTAATGAGGAGGAGAGGAGCTCCTTATCCATTACGGGGATGCAGGTTGTTGGAGGCACCCCAGGTCGTGGGGCAGGATTAGACCAAAGCAGAGAGCGGCGAGTTGCGTTGGACACACCAGTTCTCGTCTGATCAATGAAGTTAAGCAACGCAAGCCCAGTTAGTACTGACATGGATGGTCGCTCGGGAAAGCTGGGTACTGCTAATACCCAATAATCGTCGCATTGGTGTAGTGTCTGTGCAGTCTATGCACTAGAACTATGCAGTGGACGGGTCTCTAATGACCTCGTAGTTGATGGGCCCTTAAACACCAACAAACAAACAACCAAAGCAGACGTGGCAGCATATATGTAGTGTCTGGGATCGACGGGGACCTGGTGGGAGATAGGTGGGAGTGGAGGGGATAGAACCCGCAGACCCGACTTTATCACAGGCAGGATAAGGGGACGATAATGATATGCTTTCCTCTTCAGATATATTTATTTCGTTTACCCATTCTCTCCTTCTTTGTCACCTTCGGTGTCGCCTCATCAGCAGGCTGCCTTCAGCCAGGTATAACAGGGATGGCCAGTGACGGACAGGCAACTGGCTTCCACGCAGCTCTGAACAAGTCTGGCAAAGTCAGTCTTTATCTGAGTACTAAAATCGTGCGTAGTCGGAGTCATATAGTCGGCTCCAGTGTGAGACTAGCTTTAAAAGCTGATAGCGACCCTGAAGGAAAAGGACTCTTTTTCTTGGTTGTAGGCCGTCTACGTGGGTGGAGGAAGTGGGAATCTGATGTGTTGACGGTCATTTTTTCTCTTGAGCCCAAATAACGTCTAAATGGCTAGTAATCTGAATTAAAATCATTACACTTTTAACAGTTTGCCCAGCATCATTTCACTAGCATTAAATTATTTAATGATTGAATTCATTTTATTCGATTAACCTTATTTGAATACTTAATCAAATTAGTAGTTTTAATCTAAAGTCATCTAAAGCCATTCTCGACTATTGTTATACGTATTTCTTTAAACAACAGCTGAGATGCTATCTTCACATATGTTTATTGTCGAGGAAATGTTAATGATGTCAGCAGTTTGCTGGAAAATGATCGACAAAATGTGCTTTGCCTCGTCAATCGTATTTACTCTCGTTTCCTTAAAGGAAACAGACATCAAATTACATGTGTACTTTTTCATATAAAGTGAAAATGTAAATTTCTTGGATAGGATAGCAAACACATTTGCTTCAGGCAAGACTGAAAAGTTAGTGTATCAAACTTTGGGTGAAGTTGGCCTGCCAAGTGAAAGAGTAAGTTTGAAGATAACTTGGTTATTTGCTTGAAATAAGACTCTATTTGTTTATTTATGTTAATAATTGGTCTTATTTATTTTCAATAGCACGATGTGATTAATAAGGAAGAGTTTACGTACGAGAAATTTTATGAAATTTATCATAAGATCTGCCCAAGGAACGATATCGAAGAACTCTTTCAAACCATGCAAGTGCTGATCTGAAATCTTTAGGCCTTAGGGTAATAGTTGGAATTCAGATTGTAAATGAATGTTTATCTTTTCTGTTGCAGAACAAAGGGAAAAGCTGATTACATAAATGTTGACCAATTTATTGATTTTTTGAATAGTGTAAGATATTTATTTTTATGAAGATCTCAAATCCATAATGAGAAATACTCTATTTTCAGACAT
Organism: Trigoniulus corallinus; assembly: GCA_013389805.1. Taxonomy (NCBI): domain Eukaryota; kingdom Metazoa; phylum Arthropoda; class Diplopoda; order Spirobolida; family Trigoniulidae; genus Trigoniulus; species Trigoniulus corallinus. Next base: position 10,232,535 of record JAAFCE010006156.1, read on the forward strand.
TAAGCCTTTTTTTTTTTTTAACATCTCTTTATTCCCTGCAGAAGCAGCGCGACCCTAGGTTAAACGAAATTTTATACCCACTTTACGATGAAAAACGGGCAAGGCAGATTATTGGCACCTACGAACAAAACAAGGATTTCGTAGCTGCAGGTATACATTTGATGTTTACGAAATTGTTTATCGTCTCAGGGTTTCGTGTAATTTTGAATTTTATTTCTAGGCCAGTTGAGTAAAGATGGTCTCATCCGTTATTTGATGTCTGATGAAAATGCTCCCGTATTTTTAGACAAATTAGACATTTATCAAGATATGGACCAACCCTTAGCTCATTATTATATTAATTCATCCCATAATACCTATTTAATTGGAAGGCAATTTGGTGGCAGATCTGCTGTTGAAATGTACAGACAAGTATTATTAGCAAGTTGCAGGTAATGAATTAATATTCTCTAACAGAAATTGGAATTCAATCTGAATGTTTTTAAACTGACTTGTCTTGTTTCATTTGAATGTTCAAAAACGATAAGATGCGTTGAATTAGATTGTTGGGATGGGAAAGGTGAAGATCAAGAGCCCATCATAACTCATGGCAAGGCCATGTGTACAGATATTTTATTTAAAGTAACTATAATAGTTTTTCTTTTAAGATGGTTGTGACAATTTCTATACTTTATGTGATTTCTTATAATTAGGATGTTATTTATGCAATTCGAGACTGTGCTTTTGTGACTTCTGAATATCCTGTGATATTGTCGTTTGAGAATCACTGTTGGTAAGTTGTCTTTTCTCCTAGAGCGTCCTTTTGCATTTAGGAAATTAGTAACTTGGAAAGTGACCAAGAATTGCTGCATTTCTTTCATTTATTATTAGTAAGGCTCAACAGTATAAGCTTGCCAAGTATTGTGATGAAATATTTGGAGATTTATTATTGAAGGAACCTCTTCCTGACTATCAAGTAAGCTGTACTACTGTATATTATCGGATGGATATCCAGCTGATGTCGCTGGAGGCCATTAAAGATGTCTATTGTAGTAACTAGATTAATTTGTTAATATTGCTTTATTTTCATTTTAACGGTCTTGTGCCAGCTGGAACCTGGAATGGAATTGCCTTCGCCTAATCTTCTAAAGAGAAAAATTATAATTAAGAATAAGAGATTGAAACCAGAAAATGAGAAACGTAAGAGACTTCTTGGATATCATAGAGACAGATTTACATTTGTGTTTATGATTCAAACTACCATTAAAGATCTCTTTACTGTTCTTTTAACGTGGTTTCATAAATGCAATTGTGATGTAGATGCTTAAAATTAAATAGAGGATGTGAAATACCTATTTCGATGAGGACCCGAGGTCCAGAATTTAGGATTATAAGCTTTTTGTGATTTCCGAAATACTTTTCAACTAATGATCATTTAGGCACTCAAAATAATTAAAATTGTTAATATCCGATGTCGTAACGTTTTCTCTTTCGTTAAGTGTATCATGATGATTATTTCAGCCCATTCCCAGATGTACTTGCAGGCTACAGACAGATGTTTCATTGTCTAGTACAGTCAATGTCAAATTGCTGTCAGTTACGTTAATTTTTTGCGCTTCATAGGGCCCTTTCAGACCATCAATTTACATGTTTACAGTATTGAAAATTTCCCCCAAGGAATACTTTACGCCGTCGTCGTCATTACCTCCAGCCAGACATACTAGGGCTGCTGAGATGACATGCTTAATATTATTCATTTTCAGAGGAATTGGAACTATTTTGGAAGGGTCAGCTGAGGGATGATGACGACGAACCAAAAGAAGATGCAGGGATAGATTTGACTACCAAAACGACGGAAGATATTGTCGAAGAGAAAAGAGTACATTAATATGCCCCCTACTGATACTATTATAATTTTCCTTTGTATAAAGCAAATAATTATATGTTTTTCACTAAATGGGATTGATAGATTGAGCCACAAACTGAAGAGGAGAAAGCGATAGCCAATTATCAGTATACTGGGGCCACAACATCTGTCCACCCATACTTGTCGTCCATGGTGAATTATGCTCAGCCTGTCAAATTCCAAGGATTTGACGAAGCAGAAAGTACGCTTTGCTGATTACATAAATTTGTATCAACAGTAAAGTAGAATTACTAAAAGGATTTGTCTATTTTTAGGAAAGAATATTAATTATCATATGTCATCATTCGCCGAAAATACTGCCCTAGGATATTTGAAATCTCAAGCCATAGAATTCGTCAAGTATCCTTGGATATAAAGTTATGCTGATTTATTTTCAAATCTCTCACACTTATTCTCTTAATTTGATGTCAGTTATAATAAAAGACAAATGAGTAGGATTTATCCCAAGGGTACAAGAGCTGATTCCAGCAATTATATGCCTCAAGTGAGATTTTAGCTAGTAGTAAACTTTTCTGTTAATTTTGAAGATTTAATACTTAGTTTGTTTAATAATGTACCACTTTCTTGATGCAGATTTTTTGGAATGCTGGCTGTCAAATGGCTTCCTTGAACTTCCAATCTCCAGATCTTCCAATGCAGCTAAATCAGGGCAAATTTGAATATAATGGGAACTGTGGGTAAGTTGAACTGTGGGCGTATTTTGGTTACATTTAGACGTCATGCAGGAGTTTTGAAAACATTGCGAACAATGTCGCACCATTGTCAGATACCTTCTAAAGCCAGATTTTATGAGGCGACCAGACAAAACATTTGATCCATTCGCTGAATCACCTGTAGATGGTGTCATCGCGGCCCAGTGCTCCGTTCAAGTAATCTCGGGACAGTTTTTATCGGATAAGAAAGTAGGTACATATGTAGAAGTCGATATGTATGGACTACCAACAGACACTATTAGGCGGGAATTTCGTACGCGGATTGTTCTTGGAAATGGTTTAAACCCTGTTTACAATGAGGAGAAATTCGTCTTCAGAAAGGTATGCGTGACAAAACTCGTCAATTCACGATATGTGAAATTTGTTAAATCATTTTCTCTGTTTCATTTCCATATCCAGGTTGTATTGCCGGATTTAGCGGTGATCAGAATTGGTGTCTATGATGACAATTCCAAGTTACTGGGGCAAAGGATATTACCTTTAGACGGTTTACAAGCTGGCTATCGCCATATATCTTTAAGGACAGAAGGCAATTTTCCAATGTCCTTACCGATGCTCTTCCTTAATATTGAATTAAAGATATATGTCCCTGACGGTTTGGGTGGTAAGTACTTCAAACAAAATTTATGGAACATTTATGCAAAACTAATATCTATCCTGAGTTAGGAGTCTCGAAACTTGTAAATTCTCATTTTTTTTATCATCATTAAATTTCAGATTTGATGGATGCTCTGTCTGATCCTAGAGCATTCCTGTCAGCTCAAGAAAAGAGAGCAGCTCAAATGAAGGCGATGGGTATAGAAGAAGCTGATATAAATACAAAAGATTTAAAAGGCACTGGATTTGGCTCTAATAAGACGGCTTCAAATAAAAAAGAAGAAGAAAAGAAAGGTAATTCTGCAAAACAATTTTAATCTATAAATATCCTTTTTCTGTTACACTTTTAGACGTTAGTTTTATCATATTCTCAGATGAAATTAAATTTGACGTTATTACCGCGGGAAATTTGAGAAACGAGAAAGGGTTTGCCAAACTTGTCAAAAAGCAGCAAAGGGAATTAGAATCCATGAAAAAAAGGCATCACAAAGAACGCTTATCTGTACAAAAGTCTCAGTGTTCAGCTGTTGATAAATTAGTAAGGAATAACAAAAAGTAATTTCATGTTAATGTATTGTGAGGGTTTAAAAGTCGGTTGCATATTTTTGTTCCTCAATATCGATTATTTTTTGTTTGGGATTTCCCTTGCAAACAGAAACGATCTTGTAAACGATCCTGCAGTTAAAGAATTAGTTGCCATACAAACGAAGCAGTGGTCTGAAATGTTAGAAAAGCACCGGAAAGAAGAATGGGAAGTGATGAAAGTTCATTTACAGCAACAGTGTGATATTCTTAAAAAGCTAATGGACATTGCTCATATTGGGCAAATGAAACAATTAGAATGCAAGCATGACAGGTGACTATGATTTTCTCACATGAAGGTCTTATGATTATGGCTGTCGGACACTAGTTGACATTGCCAGATTTGTTTTGCTTTAGAGAAAATAAAGAGATGAAAGCTCGCCAGGCGAAGGCATCTGTTGAAACCGCCAAAGAAGTTGCCAATGATAAAACTCTCAGGAATAAAGCTGAAAAGGACAGGTACGCACCTGAATTTCTACGTTTGTTGATTGTAAGAATTGTCACCGTGTCTGGAGGGCATCTCTACACATGGTTATACATAATACCTGCATAATTCACCAACACATTGAATCTCATATCCTCTCCTCATCAAGGAGACCATCAGGGGCTACCAGATTTGAGCACAAGAGATTAGTGAGGTTGGCCTATTCACCGCATTTGTCATTTAATTCTTCTTGACAGGCGACTGCGTGAAAAAAATTGTAATAATACAAAGAAGTTCATAGAAGAAAGAAAAACAGCTGCCATAAAGCAAACTAAAGAAAAGGAACGAGTCAAACTCATACATGAGAAACAAATGCAAGATCTGATTAAAGATGTAGAATTAGTAAGTGTTTCGTTTTCTTCTCTTGCTCTTCTTCTCTTGTTTTAATTGATATTTTGGAAAGTATAAACAGTCCTTTGCATGTTCAGAAACTTTGACACATCTTATCTGGTTAATTCTTATGACGTATTCTGTTTGTTGCTGTTAGGAAATTGAAACGTATAATAATGCAGAGTTGGAGTACAAACTGGCATCTAAGGAGGAATGTTTTGTCTGATGCATGGTAACGTGGTTTTATTGAATCTTGAAGGTGTGTTCTTAACTTGTAACTATTTGATTGATAGAGATTTACAACACTATATACTATGCCTAACATAAATTTGCATATGTTATGTAAATTTAGAAGGGTTTCAGGGTATTGATTACCATCTGCAAGTGTGTAGGCATTGCTGCTGTTATTTTCCACTTGCAAACTACAAAGAGTTGGTAATCTTTAAACTTTTTTTTAAAGAAGAAAGTATAGTAATTGATCTGTGTTTCAGTCAATTTATGTGCAAACATCTGTTGTAAATGGTTATTGATATGGTGATTTTTTTTTCCTTCTTCAATTTTTAACTTTAATTTCATTCCAGCATTTAAGAAAGTCAATTCTAAGATCGCAGTCGTTCGTTTCGTGATCAGAAAAAAATGTTCCCATGCGATAAAAAAAAAAAGATGTGATGAATTGACTTTTCCTCTGAAAATTTTAAATGTATGTGGCACTTTAAATATTTTATAGTCCGGTTTTAACCGGTTATTGAATGATCATAAGTTTATTATCGATCATGTGTGCAAATCCATTTGTTACACCACCCTCTATCTCGAAAATTCGTTAGTCATATTTTGAGGTGTATAAATTGTAATTTTTTTATTGACGTGAAAGTTTTTATATATATATATCACACAAGTATATGTGAAAAATACGTTGTGTTGAAACATCATAGATTAATTTTAATACATTTATTTAATTGTTATGAATGTTCTGTTAAATAGTGCACTCTCCTAGCCACGTTTCATCTAACACGCCTATTTAACATTTGTCCCAGCCCAAACATTGACAGAGACGAATTTAGTAGCTTGACCATGACTTATTTACATTCTTGCCATAGATATTAAAGAAAGAACTGTTTTTATCCGTGTTAGTACAAATTAGAGTAAACTAAATGAACCCGTTTTAGGATGGAGACGACGAAAATTACAGTGTATTTTGATGTGACGTTCTTACCATGTTCTGTAGTGTCAGGGCCCGCTCTAAGGGGGAGGGGGGAGACAACCCGGACATCTGTCCGGGGCCCCATTTTGGCTGTAAGTGTGATAACAGAGTGCTGCTTCTAGGGGCGGTAATTTGTCTTTTTGTCCGCGGCGGCAATTTGTCTTTTTGCCTGGGGCGACAAAAGTGCTAGAGCAGGCGCTGGTAGTGTTTTAGTGACTTGCGTACTAGTGCGTACCACTTGGGATACAATTTCCTGAAGTTGTTCCTTGCTGGAGCTGAACCCAGTATCTTTTGAAAATCTGCTTACCATGCACCTCCATTATCCAGGTTTTTTTTTTACGTTTTCCTGAAGGTACGTGGATCTCAAGTTGGGAACCGTTAGCTATCACTCCTAGAGGTCAAACAATGACCATTGTTGATACTTAATCTCGTTCAACGAGTTAAATGTTTATCATCGGGGATATAACAACAAAAGACATTTTGAAGACCTTGGGTATTTCTGATTCTTGGCCATCTAGAATAGGGGAGACTGTTGTACCTAGGGCCACGTTTTTGAAAATTTATTGTAGCTTTAGCCCTAATAACATTTTCGTGGGGTCACCTGTCTCAGTTGATGCTTAGATATCTTATTCACATATTTACCATATATATGTATGTAACCCACCAACTAACCTGTAAAGGATTCAAGTGCAAAGTGGATCATGGTTCAATATGCTCATGTACCTTGAAACAGCCACCTTGTACCTTGGGCCATGCTTACAAATATGCTGCTAAAACCATAGTTAGCCATAGTTATCTTGACTTTCATTATCAAAATTATGTTTCACATGTATACAACCAAACATTGACAACAAAAATGACAATTTTTGTACAATTTTTGTATAATTTGACAAGCAAAAGTCATAAACATACGTTTCCCACTCATTAGAGAGCTTGAGTGATCCGTTAGAAAACAACATGCTATGCAAAGCAGACGAATTACGTCCTGTGCAGGTGCACATGTCCTTATTAGGAATTTTGCCCATGCACAGTACGTAATTCGTCTGCTTTGCATAGCATGCGCTGTTTTCTAATGCGTGATTCAAGCTCTCTATTGCCTTCTACCCCAACACACAGATAGTGAACCCAATAGCCACATTTTATGCACCTGCACCATCAGGGCCCACTCTAGGGGGTGCAACCCGGGCATTAGTCCGGGGCGCCAAAATTTAGGAGCGCCGTTTTGGCTGTAAGTGTGAGAAAAACTGCTGCTTGAACTTGCATTATATTCTTAAGGGGCGGCAATTTGTCTTTTTGTCCCGGGGCGACGTAAGCGCTAGAGCGGACCCTGGCACCATTTTCTCCACTGCTGTCATTTTTGTTTTAATTCCAAAATCTGAAAGACACAAAATAAATGTTGTCCCTCTTAATTTGTGCCATGAACAACTGGCTCATGGTACAAGATGCAATTGTGGCCCTAGGTACAAGGGTATGCTCATTCTACTCACCAAATAATAGGATATTCAATAGCAATGTTGAATGTAATGTGTAGAGTAGCTTAATGAAAAATCGCACTGAAATGGAAGCAAAACCTTATACTTTTTAGGTCCACAAATTTCTTTTTGACATAGCACACGTGGTTGATTTGCAACCACGCCAAAACTCACAAGTATAAACCAGTATGTCCCTAAGAATGACATATCTCCATAACAGCTACCTAAATGGCGACATGTGCCAGATATTCAAAGTGGTTCTAGGTACACCATGGTCTAGGTACAACAGTCTCTCCTACATCAGATAAGTCGCAGGTGTTTAAATGTCTAGGACACACACTTAGTCCCGTGTGGAGTGTGTGATGTCACTGCTGCACGTAAAAGAAATCCCTTTCTACATGGAATAATATACGTGTACATCAGCAAAATTCACAGGTATAGGCGTTAGCTACCTCTGATTTCCTTCTTCTTCTTCTTCCACTTTTCGTCGGTAAATTACTTTCGGATGTAGATAGGCCGACATTAAATAACAGGACATAGAACTGCGCTTGGTCGAGTGTGTGTAGATGACAATGTTGGAAACTGTTTTTAGGATCCTTATTAAATATCACCACTGGTTATTTATTACTGCTACCATTAGGACGAAATGAGATATTCGTTGATGCAACATGATTTCGAAATTGTGATGTTTTGTCAAATTCATTTTGAAAAGGATTGATATTTGAATGTTGTATGACTTTCCATCTGCTTCCAATTTGCATAATATTCCAGTTATTACACTATATTATTTGTAGGAAAGAAAAAATAAGTAATAAGGTGTGTAGTTAGTTACCAATAATTGCCATATCATACAAGCGACAGCAGTGTTGATTTCTTGTTTTATATCCTATATTGTCTTAGTCCGTTTTTAAGAAAAATCAACGAAAATCAATTCAGTACTTTGAAGTAATAAGATCAGTAATTTATCTTTCATCATCTTTACGCTGGTCAAGTAGAGATCTCTAGTATGCATGCCTAAATGACCATTCTTCGTCACTTGCTATTGAAAAGAAAGTAGACATGCGACGAATTTTATGATAACAAAAACCAACTTGAAATATATATCATATGCTAATTATTATGTGATGCAAACTTGTCCGATCTTCTCTTTCATTCAACTCTTTGAATAGGATATCAAATTTCATTATTTCTTGCATAAAAGATTCAGCTAGCACATTATAACACTTCCAACTTCCTGAAATAATCATCTACATTATAAAAGTAAGCCCCTCTTAAAAGAAATCATATTTGCTGGACTCTGATAAAAACTAATGTATGATTTAAATCGTTGTTCACTCTTCCGCTTTAATAAGTTTTGAATATTTGAATTAATATACGAACAATTAATGAAGGTATCAAACTATATCAAGCTAGTCAAACTTTTCACCTCACTATAAATGTAATTATTATAATTCGTCTCCTTCATTATTATATTATGTCCTTTAAAAGGAAGAAGTCAAAGCTATTTATTTTCTCTTCCTAAGCCTTACACACTCTTAACGGTTGTTATTTTAATTCATGTTATGTATAGTAATATTATTTTTAAAAAAAGAAAACAAAGAAGAAACGGTTTCACTTTTAGATCATCACTTGTTATATAAATACCAGTCATTGTTGTAGTTTTTAGGCATTTGAAAGTATAAAACATAAAAAAAAATGTTATTTTCATCACGAAGTTTTGATTTTCAACCTGTAATAATATTAAAAGAAAATAACCGTAGGCTTAGGTTGTAAAATATTCTTAAAGTAAAATAAAGCTTATTATAGCTATTGAAATCAATGGTGCAGTTTCAAGAATAGGTTTGAACCAACCTAAGACTTTCACCGATGAGCCGTAATCATCATCTGAGAACCAACAGGATGTCATTAATGTAGGTTAATAATGATAGGAAAACAGTTTACTAATGTAAAATTCTGCTTTTATAGGAATAATCCCGTAGTTGTCTCTTGCTTTTGGTCACCCTTTTTAACGGCCGTGTGCGTTTTTGTAGCCTTTCCCCATTCGTCAGATCTACGAAACGTATTATTCATTTAGAAAACAATTTCAGTACATAAACGAGGTAAGTTTTTAATCTCTATATGCTTGATATTTTTGACATGAAATCGCGCAAATAATGCTTTTTCAGATGTGTCATCCAAGAACTTCGGTAATTATAACATCAACGGTAAAATTCGATATTCTTAATCTTAGCAGGAGAGGGATAACAATTTCCTACTTGTAGATTTAACATTAATATCCTATTTAGGTACAATCTTCGTCGTCTTGTTCACTTAATTCATCAAATAAGTGTTTGTTTCTTGACATTGCCAACTGAAATGAACACTTGGGATATTCTGGCCACGACGAAAATTCTTGAAATAAATGTAGAAATTCGTGAGGTTCCAAATCACCGAATCGAGTAAATATTGTGAAGCCCATCTTGATTAATCTGATTCCACAGTCCGGTATCCAGTTCCTAGAAAATATTTTACAACATAAGTCTGCGATACCCAAATCTCTTAAATTTTTCGAGATACTCACTCCAATTTGGAAATGACGAAGCTTGATCTTTTCCAAGAATGTTGCTTTATAAAGAAATATAATTCACGTAGTTGTGTGGATGACGGAAATAATGACAACAACTCTTTCTTTGGTGTAATTCTGACCAAATAAAGATGTTTTTGATCATAACGAAGCTGACATAAAAAAAAAGAAATTAAATGGTTAATCCATGTTCACACAAACCCATTTCCTGCGAGTGGCATCAATATGCAAGACACGGTTAATTGTAATGGAGTGCCCTGACACTGCTGCTTGTGAAAAAAAGTTTTCAATGGATGCTTGTTTGATTTCCAGCAAATCTTAGATTAGGAATATGAGGGACCTTTACTGGCAAAACAGGAGAATTGGTGTACGTAGAAGCAGGTTGTCCGTAACGAAATGGTAGTGTGTGTGGGGTGGACTGGGACCTGGTGGGAGATAGACGGGAGTGGAGATCTAGAACCAGCAGATGCAACCCTGCCACAGGCGGGATAAGGGTATGATGACGATGCTTGCTTTATTTCCGTACATAATAGGATATTCATCGTGGCACTACAACTTAATCTTGAATAAAACATTATAATTTTCAAACCTTTTTTGTGGTAAGTTGTTTTGCGCCCGGAAAAAAATTACTGCGATCTTCTTTATGAAGTAAGTCAACATCGAAGAAAACTTGATAAATTATACTGATACTTCTGTATTTCAGGAACCCATCCGTTGGTTTTGCAGTCAAGTACTTAAGAAAAAGATGCTCTTCATTAAACATAATACACGAGTTTGAAAATGGATCCATCAATGTGTTCTCACCTGATATTCTTTGTGTGAGATATAAAGCAAAAATTGTACACGGCCACATCTAAACATGGAATGTAAGCCTGTTAAAGCAACTGGTAAGAAGCGTAGAAAAGTAGTTTCTTTATTAGGTGGTAATATACCCAGAACTATTGTCGGTGGAGATTCTACGTGTAGAAAAACAAACTATCACAAACAAATTCTTATAATAACGTGCTGTTGGTGCATAAATGTTTCAAATAAGTTGTACTCACCATCCTCCCACGGTCTTTGAGGAACTCCAGAAAGCATTTTGTCAACATCTGTTGACAACTGTAGTTTATCACGAAGTGCTAATTTGGAAAAATTAAAAAAATCTATTTCTATTAACTCAATTCGAGTTTCATGTAATCGTTGAATATCCAACAAAGTTGCGATGAACTCCTTTTTTGGTTCGAACAACTTGATCTTGTTGGCACCAGAAGCCAACAAAACATTTGTAAGAATTCCTGGGCCTAAATAATACAAAAAAATAACATCATCGACATACATTCATAATTATAATGAGGTTCCAACATCAGATTTTAGTGCAGTAATAATAAAGTAATAACAAGGTCGTTGCCAGGCCCGGCTCGTGAGTTTCAGGCGCCCTAGGCAGGTGGGTCCATTGCCGTCCCCCCATTAAATTTAATGTAGTTCTAAATTGCCCAAGCGTCCCTCACGCCCTTGGCATTTGTCCCTTTGCCAATGCATTGCTATGATTGTGCAACAATGCGGTTCGAGAAAGCTAACATATAGAAAAGGCCCCACCAATCAGAGACATTTGGAAATCTCAGGACTATAAACATTTTAAACGACCGGTAGAATGCATGGCAAACAGGTACCTCTGGAATAAGCAGCCTCTCTGAAATTTGCCGCCGAGGTTTGCCTGCCCCTTGAGCCGCCTGTGGTCGTGGACTTGTTGTCCTCATCGTGTGCAGTAGGGAGCGGCGAGTTGCGTTGGACACACCAGTTCTCGTCTGATCACTGAAGTTAAGCAACGCAAGCCCAGTTAGTACTGACATGGGTGGTCGCTGGGAAAGCTGGGTACTGCTAATACCCAATAATCGTCGCATTTGTGTAGTGTCTGTGCAGTCTATGCACTAGAACTATGCAGTGGACGGGACCTTAAACACCAACAAACCAAAAAAAAACGTGTGCAGTATATACAGACCTGGATTCACCTCAAATAACGGTATGCCATTCTGAATTACACAAGGAGGTAAATATCTGGCAAATCGTTCTATAAAAGAATTAAATTTCAAAATTGGCAAGGCTCTGGTAAACTACAGTAAATTCATTAACAAAGTTACAAATATATGTGTCTTATATTGACCTGCAACATCAGTATGAAGAATATAGATTCCATCAGGACTGGCAGATTTTCTAGCTAATTTTTTGTGAACTTCTAATACTTTAACAGCATCCGACGACGACTTATTAGGCAACAGCCCGTTATTGTCTCCAAAATTGCATTTCTGGTTTGATAATCGTTTTAATCTGTTTACTTTGCTAAGGTGCCACTCAAAGTTTCGTGACGAACGCAATAATAATTGAAAAGCTGTATGAAGTTTTAATGAACCTCTCATGTTATCTCGTTTTCCAATGGAATTTCCCTTTATAGAAATGCTGACTACATATTAAAAACATAATGGATTAATGGTTCGGATACTTATGAAGAGATTATCGATCATAAATTTGGACCTGCAAGACATCAGACGAGTAAATGCAATGAACAACATGAATAAGCAGACAGCATTTCGGCTATCGTTACGTCATGATTTTGACGGCTCAAGAGAAGGTACGTTGCAGTAGGCGAATAGCACTATTTTCCTTCTTTTAAAATTCTAGTTTTTCTATATTGTCCGTCATCAATTATTTTTATTCAAGAATATGAATGTGATAATATTCCAAAGTGGATGTAGGATTTTACACGGATGTACGCATTAAGCAGAGAAGGCGCATCGACATTTCTGAAAGCACCGTACTTGGCGGCGAGACCCTTGGCGAAATGGATCATGTATGACTCCCAGAAAATAAGGTATGAAATTTTATCGTATTTTTGTATTGCGAATGTAAACGACAGTAGTTGTTAAATGCATTTTTGGTTATCATTCTTTAGAAGTGGAAATAAATATGAAGAAAGTAATGGCACATGTACTTCTGCGAAAAGCGGCAATCCCTTTTATTAATTGAACCACTCCATTCGATACACTGTAATTGAAGACGTGAGGTGTTGAAACGAGCCAGTTCAACATCCAATAAAATAATAAAGTTAGTATTGTTATCATTTTAAAGGCCAGTGGTCGAAATTGTGCAATTTCAAATTGCCAAATTGTTGCGAAAATATTAATTTGTCCGTTTCACAAGTGCTAATGTTATGAATGTAGTGACGACTGTTAATATCTTTACATAGAGATCAACGCCAGATGTTGCTACACCCTATCATCATCATCAACATGCCCTTATCCCGCCTGTGGCATGGGCAGGTATGCGGGTCCACTGAACATACTCTAACTGGGGGTCTTACCAGCCAGACGTCTGGAACCCGCAGGAATATTAGCAAAGTTGTTTGTGGGGGATGCCGACCTACCACACGAATTGAGACGATGCAGACGAATTGAAATGTCGACGGTCTACTCAAATTTTCTGGCAGATCATCCTTCAGAAAATTGAGTCGATGACCATTGAAATTCCAGCATTGATTTCCATTCGAAAGCAATTTTCCCTTCGTTTCTCTTGACATCTGTTTTCTAAAGCAGTTACATTTTGGATATGGCAAGACAGTTGCTGTACCCTATCGTAAGTAAATACAATTTTTTTCTACGCTGCATTAGCTACTAGAGCAGTGGTGGCGAACCTGTGACCCACCCTAACGTGAATCATATCTAGTTTATCGTATCATAGTGTGTGGGTTGAACGGGGACCTGCAGGTTAGAACCCATAGATCGGACCCTTCCGCAGGCGGGATAAGGGCATTATGATGATGTTCTCTATTTGTTACTTTAATAAGGTAATATTTTCATTATTAATAATAATTTTTTATTCATAAAATTAAATAGTGATTGCAACTGACCCGCGGACAACTTTTTTGCTCTTTTTTTTTCGTGTTATTGTGACCCGTCTTCAAAAAAAGGTTCGCTACCACTGTACTAGATATTTCATGATAGAATATTGTTTGAATTTTGTAGGCAGTGCCTTTTGAAAACGGCCAATTAGTAAGTAATTCATGTTTAGAAGTTTCAAAGTTCGACTTTGTCTTGTGAGTCATGTCATGTCAAAGCTACTTATTGCCAGGTAAAAGAAAAAGACTGTACTTGCATTCAGAATTTCAAATAAATATGTAGCCTAAGGAAGAAACTTTATGGTTTATATTTTGAAGAGTGTTTACCAAGAGAAAGCTTTGGAAATGGTGAGTTATTTCCATTTATTACCTAATAATACACGTCTTATCTGAATTTCTAATTGTATCATGTACAGACTCGTAGATATAAAATAAATTCTGAAATATATTTATTAACATCACAGAAAAGAAAATTTTCTTTATCTTGTGCTCACAAGCTCTATCAGGAGTGTTGGATACATGCAAAGAGTACCATGGCACTTTTACTGGAGGTACATTTATTAGACATCGATTGAAAATTCTTTTACATATCTTCTTGGAATGCTATTCCTTCATCTATTCCAAAATGTAGTCTGTTACAGTTGACGTATGCCCATGGCATACGCTCGGTTGTAAAATGAAATCCTATATTTCTGTTTTTGTCAATAGCTATTGCTCCTCCATATCCATCTACGCGTTTCTTCATAAAGTCCAAAGCTATTTGAACAGCCTGCTGGCAACTTACACCTGTAGATATTTAACTAAAAGTTATCTTAAAGAAATAATGTGTTCTTCGATAATAATTTTCAAATAGACTGTCTACCTTGTTCTAATAATCCACTAATATGGCGTGCCAAACATATCTTTAAAATAGATTCTCCATGACCAGTGCAACAAATGGCTCCGATATTATCATCACAATAAACACCGCATCCTATAAAGAAAAGCGGTAACGTGGTCGAATGGAATGACAAGAATTTATAATGAATAGGAGGTATTAATAATCTTATTAGAACCTTTGTCGTTCTCTCTTTAAAATTAGTTTCATGGATTGCTGGCAGGCCATGCCATAGTAACAATTTATTAAATGCTGTTATGTTAGTGGTAGTATTGGGTACAGCACGAGTGAACCAAAATCCGAACACTGGCCAAGATTCTGGAGAAAATATTGCAGCACCGTGTTAATCCAAGCTCCTCAGGCACTTAAATAAGTGTTATCAAATGCGTTACTTTGATCAAGGTTTTAGGACTGTACTATACCGACAACTGGAGAATCTCCAACTCTTCCAAGCATTTTTGTTGCAACTCCACCTGTAGAAGTAGCACAAGCAACGTGACCATTACAATCAATTGCCACTGCTCCCACAGTGTCGTGATTATTAAGCTCCCTGAAAAATAATTAATCATTAAATATTACCAGTATATGTAACATTTAGTTTATTTTGTGATTAGTTTTACTTAGTCTCAAAAAGATTAACAACGGAATTCTTATATTTTCGATAAGAATGTCGTTCATTTACAGCAATATCTGTGATTAAAGTTGCAGGTTCAACTGCTGTAATTCCATTGTATGCAGCAAATCGATTGGCACCTCCTCCAACCAGAAGCACATGTTCGGTCTAAAAATGGACATTTGTTCCTCTTGTCATGATGTAAATACATTCTGTGGAAACCTTTGTTAATGCTGGCAACTACCTTTTCCATGACCATCCGTGCCACTTCAATGGGATTTCGAATGTTCCTGATGGAAGCAACAGCACCAATATTCAAATGCTTGCCTTCCATGATGCAGGCATCCATCTCAACTTCACCATCTTCATTCAGAGATGACCCCGTTCCTTTTTAAGACAAAGAAATCGATTTTAGAAATGCTTATTTTTTTCGGCACTGACAAAAGCTGGACACCTAATGACCTGCGTTAAATACAGGATTATCTTCTAAAGCCCGAACTGCACATTCAACAGCGTCTAGGGATGAACCATTTGAAATCTTTAAAATATCGTAACCTTTTCTTGCGGCATCTTTCACACCATGGATACTGGCATCTTTTAGAAAATCTGGCACTGCCCAGGCACCTCCGTGTACTAAAATTACAGGTGCAGGATCTAAGGTAGACATGCTGATGCAAAAGTTATGCAATCTTTGATAACTGATTGAGTTCCGCTTGCGTGATTGCAAGCTTCTTCGCAAGTCGTTCACGTTTGTTCTTAAGATACTTAATCCTAATGCCTTTTATGTGATATCCTACGAAAACACCAACAATGAAACCGACACCGAGAGCGGCAAAGAGCACCACTTTATGGGCCATTCTAAGGATAGTGATCGATCGGCCTCGCGGTAGATGAACTGATGCACCACCAGTCCAAGTTGCATAGGTTCGTCCACCCTCTTGATCGAGGTCGATTGTGTCTTTCTGACGACTGGGGAAACTGTGCCACCAACGATTTTAAAAGAATGAAGAATAATTAAAGTGCTCTTCCAGTATTTTCCTAGTCGAAACTTAATCCACAGTAGCACTTTCACAGCAACGCGCTGGTGTGGACAATGCGGAAGGATATCGCAATGGTGAGAAGGTTGGTAAGTGTTTGGCCTGCTAAGCAACATGCGCGTTTGAAGAAAGTTCTGGAAGTTTCGAATTGGGATTCCAAAAAGTGGTATGTGATGTCGTGGATGGCCTACCTTGTTAATTTGTAAGAAAAACCAAGATTTTTGAACCTCAAAAATACTGGCTGGCGTATTTTCCTTCTTAAGACTTCAGGTAATATACTACTAATGTCCATAGTTAGTCCGATTCCAGTTTTGCAAAGGAGAACTGTAACCAGGAGTAACCGAATGTGGAATGGGAGTTCCTGAATATACACTGTATGGTCTATGCTCTATGTTCCACTAAGGGGTTGGGGAGTAAGCCAAGCAGCCGTTACAAGCCGAACCCTTAAGAGGCTGCTGGCGGGAGATGAGGAGGTACAGTACCTGACCATATTAATGTGACCACCAACTAACATCCAGCTGCAGAGACGTTGCTAGGGTTGGCGTCACCCGGTGTGGTACGCCATGGTGTCATTCCCCCCTCCCTTCAAAAAGCCGCTCTACCTGCTCTGTCCCTTCTTCTGTTCTGGTGTCACCCCTTTTGTCACGGTGTGAGTGGTGTCACCTGGGGCGGCCCGCACCTCCTTAGTGATGCTACTGTCCTGTGGCAAACCACTGGGACCGCCATTGTCCATGGACCACCTGCCACACCATCAGAAAGGCATCAGAGGAGGGAACAGCAATGCCGGTGTCTTCTGGCAGGTGGGCCACCTTGGTATCCGCCCTCTGGTTGGACATAATGCCGGCATGCCCCGGGACCCACATAAAGACTACTGTCTTGCCCTGCTTATGAATCATGAGAAACAATTTGTGCACACTCTGGATGATGGCATGTCTGCCTTTATGGCAGGCAACAGGATGTGCAACAGCTGAATCACTAAGTATTACAAAAATTTTGCAAATGCGGAAAATGTCTAGTGGTCACATTAATATGGCCAGGTACTGTAGGTGTAGAGGATGTAGGTTGTGGGAAATTTGCAGCACTCAACGTTCTCTACCAACCACCCTTGTTGGTACTAACGTGGATTTTCTTTCTTAACTTCAGTGATCTCACGGGAACTGGTGTGTCCAAAGCAACTTGGCCGCATCATCATTATCTCACCCTTATCGCGCTTGCGGCTGGGGTCGGTTCTGGGGGTAATTATCCTCCACTGCCGTCTATCGCCCACGAAGTCCCCCTTCACTCCGCACACCTCCATGTCCCTTTGCACCACCTACTCCCACGTCCGTTTTCGTCGTCTTCTACTCCTGGTGCCCCCAATCACCTGTAGTCCCATAATGGACCTAACAAGTTCCTCTTCCCCTCCTCCTCCGGGGGAGTGGGGAATTGTGTTGGACACACCAGTTCTCGTACGATCACTGAAGTTAAGCAGCGCAACCCCAGCTAGTACTGACATGGGTGGCCGCCTGGGAAAACTGCGTACTGCTAATACTCAAAAATCGTCGCATTAGCGTAGTGTCTGTGCAGTCTCTACATAAGAACTATGCTGTGGACGAGGCTCTAATGACCTTGTAGTTGAAGGGCCCTAAAACACCAACAAACAAACCCCCTCCTCCTCATCACATGCCCATACCACCTCAGCCGATTTTCTCTCACATTTTTGCCGTGATGTTGTCCATTCCCAGGCTGCCTCTAATTTAATCGTTCCTGAATATATGCACTGCCATGTTCAAATCCATCTCATCTTTCCTAGTTTCTGATTTGAGTCCTGTGGTTTCTTTTAGGGGCGAGGGAAGTCTCGGGTCTTCTTCGCCGTGAAGCTGCCGATTTTAGGCAGCACCATGGTGTGCTCCTTGCCTGCCGTGAGCACGAGTCCAACGATTATGAGTTATTTTGACACATCTGTGAAGTGTGCAGCTAAGTGATCTTAGTATCCTTAATTGAAAGCTTTTCCCATTTGCCACATTATACAGTATATTAGGAGGCATCATGCACCCTGTTAACACTTTTCAGATTGGACTCAATAGAATAACATCCTTCCAAGTGTCAATGAGGAAGAGAGTTGTACCAAGACCTTGTTGTACCCCTTCCAGGAGCGGATCTACTTAGGGACTAATAGAGCTTAAGCCCTAGACCCCCAAGAGTCAAGGGCCCACAAAAATTGAATTATCCTAAACTTTTAATATTTTTTGATTAACAATGAGCACTTGCCATGCAGTAAAAAAAATAATCAATATTAGTAATATAATAATGGTAATTTACAATAGGCCCCCTTAGGCTCCACAAACCTAGATTCTCCCGGTTGGTTTACAAGACTAGGGCTCTCCATCTGAGCTGAGAAGGCACATTTCGATGACGCTGGTGTGCGTTTTAAGACAATGTTAATTTCAAGGCTGTATCGAATGATCTAATGTAAAAGAAAAATTACCCATAGGACTGCCTTCTGTGAGGATTGAACTCACGACCCCTGGTTTACGAGACCAGTGCTCTACCTCTGAGCTAAGAAGGCAACGAGCAAACAGCTGTCTAGTCTCTATGATGTTATTTCAGGCATTGTTCTCCAAGAATTTAACGGAATTTCTCCTTCTGAGGTTATGTAACATGTCCGTAGAGCAAATATTATTTGGCATTTGATAGCAACGCCAATGATTTTTCAAATTTTGTGGACTGTGAACCATGGTAAGAACCAGATTTCAAACTCTTACCCAGTTCAAATGCGTTAAAAGTCCAGTGCTTGTGCTTAATTTTAATTTACGTTACAATTTTAAGATAAATTTAAGCATACAGTATGTCGTTTTTTTTCACCTTTATCCCGTCTAATACCGAATGGCTTCTTCGAGTTATTACAGTCATCCCCCCAAGGAGGATCCGTGTCCATCTCACAGAAACTAAAGGTGTATAATACGGAAATAAGTTTCTTTTTTGGATAAATGCTGGAATTTACGAGACCATCGAGGGATACAGACTGGTACGTAGAAATGATTCAACAGTGTGCTTTGTGAATGGGAACCTCATTTGGGCTAGTGTCCAAAATAGTTGCATTTGTGCAGACCTGCTTGCCGACCATCAACAAGCACCACTTGCATTAGATAAGTCTCGCAGATGTCTTTTGAAGATATCACACTACTGTATCTCAAGGTACGAGTAAGACTTGATCCAACGGCGGGTCATCGAACCGGTACAAGTGTGCACTTGAGGCATCCGAAAGTTAGCAGCTTCATACCTGACTGCAAGAAGCTAGAACTAGAGATAAATTTGTAAGGAAACGATTTGATAACATTTCTTAGAACAAAAGGGCCTCGACTCCAGTTTGTGCTTTAGGCCCTTGAAGTGTTTGTAACCACACCATTCGCAGTTTCTGATATTGGCAACGCTTGGAATATATTGTTTGTTCAGAGGATCCCAATGATGCTCATGGGAGCAGTTGTTACGTCTGCCTCGGCTAAGGCTTTGGACACCCCAGTTCTCGTCTGATCGCTGAAGTTTAGCAACGCAACTAGTTAGTACTGACACGAGTGGCCGCTTGGGAACACTGGGCATTGCTGATGCCCAAATTGTCATAACAGCGTAGTGTCTGTGCAGAAGTACGAAGTGGACTGATCTCTAATGACCACTTTAGCTGAAGGGTCCTAAAAACCAGCGAAACCAAGACTGGGGGCTGTGCGAGAAACATGAACACTTCAAATTATTAAGGTTTCTCGACGAAAATAATTCTTGCAGATATTTTAGGATCCCCCCACTAACAGTTTTTTATTCTGAGCACCTGCAAGATCTTCAGCTGGCCCTTGGTATGGTGATTATAATAATTAACCGCTCAGTCATAGTGAGACCCGGTTAAAAATGATTGCTAGACAATAACATGTTGTTAGGACAGTTATTTGTATTATATATCCGTGATATATTAAAATGAATGATATTTAACTCATTGAACACATTTCATTATTCACAGATAATGGTTGTGTGTTGAGCAACAAGAAGGGGAGTGAGTATTCTTGGTGTCGAATTGACGGCAGCGTTTCGTCATAATATTAATAGGTACATTTTTGATATTAAAATAATTACGGAGTAACAGTTGGTGTTATGCTTAGAATAGTATAAACAAGTCGCACATTTCTATTTAGCATTTTAATTACCCGTCCTTGAGCAGTACACCCGCCTCAGTGACGTAGTGGGTAGCACGCTCGGGTGAGAGAGAGAAAGAGAGGGCCCGAGTGTGCCTTCTTTCGAGTGAGAAGTAACATCGAGGTCCCGTGTTGTGTACGATGGCATTTGCACGTCAAAGAACCCTCTCTGCTGTGCAACTGGTAGTCATCATCATCATCATCATCATACCCTTATCCCGCCTATGGCAGGGTCGGGTCTGCGGGCTCACGAAACATGCTCTGATTGGGGGCACCCCAGTCAGGCACCTGGAACCCGCAGGAAATATTGGCCAAGTGACTGTGGGGGGGATGCCGACCTACCCCACTGTTCCAACACTGCAGTATACAACCAAAATAGAAATTTTTGGCAGGTAAATTAATGTTTTGTTGGTTACAATATTGCATGGTGTCTGGCCCATCGCACAATAACTATAATGCAAAAGGACTCAGGCTCATGCCTTACTATGCAACTGGTAGATGAGGCAATATTTCCAGGTGCAGGAGCTCGCACCCCTGGAGGGAGAGGCGAATTGCGTTGGACACACCAGTTCTCGTCTGATCACTGAAGTTAAGCAGCGCAACCCCAGTTAGTACTGACATGGGTGGCCGCTTGGGAAAACTGGGTACTGTTAATTCCCAAAAAATCGTCGCATTAGTGTAGTGTCTGTGCAGTCTCTGCATAAGAACCATGCTGTGGACGGGGCTCTAATGATGTTGTAGTTGAAGGGCCCTAAAACACCAACAAACGAAACGCACCCCTGGAGTCGGTGGAGTGCCCGCAACGAACAGTAGACCGACGATAGATATGCATAGGGGTTACAGCTTTGATCGGCAACCGGTTGCGCCCTTGTGTCCATTCAGAAGGACACGATGGGTACCCGACTCTACCATAGGCGGGAATTGAAATTAATACTTTGAATGCTGTCATTGAAATTAATACTTTTACTACATTAAATGGGTGTAGTTATAAGGCCCGTGGAACTGAGGTCCAGAGATATAACGTGTGTGGTTTCGGGACCGCCCCCCTCTTCTCACCCTCCACCTTCCCTCTTGCAGAGAAGAAATAAAACACATGGTTGTTTTTTTTTCAGCACAGATGTTGAATTTCTATCTTACACATCAGCACCACATGTCTATTCATCCTATGCCCCATAATTTTTCTAGGCAGCCTTGATGGTCGCATGAATTACATTCGTTTTTTGACAATTATAACTTGAAATGACGTCAAACTTTTCAATCTCCTCCTCCTCATCTGCAGCCACATCTTCGCCCTTGCAATGACAAAAAAATATTGCGATATATATCCATATTTTTTGTCATACCCTTTAACGATTACATATCTGCAAATACCAAACTGCCCCCATCCCCCTCCTTGTCCCCTTCTCAATTAAAAGAGGAAAGAATGGTCAAGAATAAATTTATGTATTGAATGCTATTCCTACTGTAAATTGTTTTGATTAAAACGTCCCATTTCAATATATTATTACTGTTAAATTTGATAGCTGTGAGGAGTAATTGGAAACTAGGCCATGACATATGGTATTTAAGTAGCTGGCAATTTCTATGGCGCAGGACCTGGCACGTATTACGTAAATAATTGTCTCCAATCGAAAATTTTGAGCTGTTGTTAAACACTTGTTACAGTTTTGGGTTCCATCAGCTGTCGAGTGTCAATAATTCAACTGTTATATAACAACAGGAACGTGTAATGTCATTTATAGGCCAAAGTGCACCATTATATACGTAAGTCTGCCTGTGTGTACGTGACTTGTAAGTCCGTCGTTGCAGGTTCGATCCTAGTCGTTGTGGAACGGCGAATTGCGTTGGACACACCAGTTCTCGTCTGATCACTAAAGTAAAACCGAGGTCCCGTGTTGTGTACGATGGCATTTGCACGTCAAAGAACCCTCTCTACTATGCAACTGGTAGATGAGGCAATATTTCCAGGTTCAGGAGCTCGCACCCCTGGAGGAAGAGGCGAATTGAGTTGGACACACCAGTTCTCGTCTGATCACTGAAGTTAAGCAGCGCAACTCCAGTTAGTACTGACATGGGTGGCCGCTTTGGAAAACTGGGTACTGCTAATACCCAAAAATCGTCGCATTAGTGTAGTGGCTGTGCAGTCTCTGCATAAGAACTATTCTGTGGACGGGGCTGTAATGACCTTGTAGTAGAAGGGCCCTAAAACACCATCACACAACAACAACAACCTAGTCGTTGTGGATTGTTTCCTGCAGGCAAGAAGGAGTTTGGAAGAAATGAGATATGATACCGTGGTTCCGTGTATCGTGTACAATGTCACCTGCACGGAAAAGATCCCTTTCTACAAGGGATAAAGCGAAACTGTGTAGTTGTGTTAGGGCTGGCTCCTTAACCCCAATCCGTCTTGTCGGTGAAAGTAATTGCCCCAACAAGACTTTCGAACCAATGGTAATCAATCAGGGATTGTGACACCCGGACGGTCGTTTGTTCCCGGTTCATGCACTAGGCCAGTTGCAACACAACGTCTGATCACTGAAGTTAAGCAACGCAACCCCAGTTAGTACTGACATGGGTGGCCGTTTGGGAAAACTGGGCACTGCTAATACCCAAAAATCGTCGCATCAGTGTAGTGTCTGTGCAGTCCCCGCATCAGAACTGCACTGTAGACGGCGCTCTAATGACCTTGTAGTTGAAGGGCCTTAAAACACCAACAAACAACTGGTACGTGTGTAAGGCCAGCAGCGGGTTTTCATTTCGTTGAAGTAATCAGATGGTCCCGCAGACCCGACCCTGCCACAGGCTCGATAAGGGTATTATGATGATGATTATAAGTAATCAGATGGTCGGCACCCCAGTAAAAACATCATCCGGCTAATTACCAGTGGCGGTTCAATCACGTGGGGGGTCCTAGTTTTTGAGGCTTTCTTGTTCTATCATCATTACAAATCCCCCTTTTCTGCCTATGGCTGGATCGGGTGCCCATTTTTGTCCCATTGAGACACATGTTGGACGGTATTTTTACTCGCAGCTGGCTGCCAACCTAATGAAGGAACCCCAATGCTTATTTATGGCCGGCGTAGTTTGATTTGTTGAGGCACTTTTCAACTTGTTGCACCTCTTCACTATTCAGGAGCGGATCCAGTCACCCCAAACACCGTCTCTGCAGTTTAAAAGATGCAATATTTGGCCGGACACAAATCAAATTATTTCATTATGACATTACTGCATATATATATATAGACTTTAATATCACAGCTGGGCCGTCCTCTTCATCTTGCGTTGAAAAGCTGCCAAAATTGTTAGCTGTTACTATTTTACTAGCCTATGATATTTTTTTTGCCCCACTGTTATCAGTTAGCAATTATTAGGTGATTAATGTTACGCATTTCTCTAAGCCTTTCGTTTAATGATGATGAGGTCATTGACACACCACATTCCTTTCTCATTTTTATTTTTGAAAAACTGTAAGAGAAATTTTCGTGTTTAGAGCCAATTATAACTTTTAAAACCAGTATTTAAGAATCTTTTCACTCGCCTTCCCCCTATGACAGGGCACCGGATGCCGGCCTTCAGTCACAATTCATGCTTTTACCGGCACCAGGGTGGCATTGTACACACTACACAACGCCATAACTTCATTTTCTATGAAACTGCAGGTCGCTTCCTTCCCTGGACTGTAATTGAGTTGTTGTTTTTTGTTGGTGTTTTAGGGCCCTTCAACTACAAGGTCTTTAGGGCCCCGTCCACAGTGTAGTTCTGATGCAGAGACTGCACAGACACTACACTAATGCGACGATTTTTGGATACTAGCCTGTACCCAGTTTTCCCAAGCGGCCACCCATGCAGGTACCAGCTGGGGTTGCGTTGCTTAACTTCAGTGATCAGACGAGAGCTGGTGTGTCCAACGCAATTCACCGCTCCCTGTAATTGAGTCTGCTTACCTGAGTTGGGTTAACTTGACGTCATCATCTCCTCTGCTATTCTGGCGCAAGGGAGGTGTGAGGTCCTACCGAAAATTTTACCGGTATAGAAGTATATTTTCGCCTTTCATGCAAGGAAAGACGTACTTGGGATTGTTGTCTCACCCAAAAGCACATATCCGCCTTGGCCTGGATCCCAACTTGCAGTCATGGGCCCAAGTCAAACACACTACCACTAAGCCCATTTCTATAATATGCCAGTCCACTTTCAATTTTAAAATCCGGTCAGCACTTTCCCGTTATTGTGCGTGTTGCTATCAAAATATTGAAAGACATCATATTGATGTGAAACAACTGATGTGATTTAGTATCCTGCCAATGTTAACACCACCGCCTCAGGACAGAACAGATGTCAACATTTTACTTGGAATTTTGGGTGATCTATGCGTGCCACAGAGACTTCTGTATTCTTCAAAAGACTTCAAGGTCGACGAACGTCAAAGAATCTAAACCGAATCTATTGAAGGCGCTCTGATGTCTGTGGGAGGATGACACTGGCTCACCCTGAGTCTTTGGTTGATGACCAAAATGAGGAGAACGTACAGCCCGTGACTGACTTCCGAAAAGTTGCACCTGTACATTTAAATTCGAGGTAATCATTAATTATTTGTGATATTTAATCAGTTACATATTGGTCAGAAAAAAGGGATCCGGAGGTCAGTTAGAGAACAGGACTCTACCAAGTGGTGGCAATCATTTTCAACTGCAACCAGGGTGGTGACAGCCGGCCATAGTGTATGTACTAACAGAGGAACATGTTTCTTATCACCTTTAGTGCAGGGTGGTGACAGGCTAGTGATAGTTGGCCATAGGTGGTGATAGCAGATCATAGTGCAGTATATGACATGGAAGTAACAGAGGAACATGAGAGGATTTCGGGATCAATCGAGGTAGGTGCGGTGGGGTGAGCGGCTCTATTGCGTTGGACACACCAGTTCTAGTCTGATCACTGAAGTTAAGCAACGCAACTCCAGCTAGTACTAGCGTGAGTGACCGCTTGGGAACACTGGGTACTGCAAATACCCAAAATCGTCGTAGCAGCGTAGTGCCTGTACATGCTATGCATTAGAACTATGCAGTGGACGGGGCTGTAATGACCACTGTAATACTTAAAGGCCCTAAAACACCAACGAAGGAAAGAAAAGGAGCGGTAGGAGGTTGTTGTAGCATGAGATCTGTAGCCGGCTGCATATACATACCGCCCAATAATTCTCGAAACATTTTCTTGTGTGCGGTGGACACAAGAAAAGGCGGTACCGAAAAGGCTTATATTTGCAGCCCCATATACAGTAATTAGTTGGACACCCACTCTGAATTCAATAAAGTTACCTGTAAATTTAAATTGGGCTTAGTGTTGAGTTTACCTTAAAAATGTTTACCTTCTTCCTTTACTTGTCCTCGTTGATGTTTACTTTCGTCTTAGTAAAACGCTTTTAAACTTATTCCTAAAAGCACTTTCGGCCAATTTGATGTAGAAGCGGCTTATTTATTGTATGTATATTGCACTGTTATTGCTGTAATTTGGAACTGAACTCCAGGTGGCAAAGTCCCACACCTGAAATTGCTAATTGAACGTCAGGATTTCGTGGAAAACATCCCCAATTTATAAGGGCGGGAGGTTATCGTTATCATCCCTCGATACTGAAAACCCGATTCGGGACGTCCATGGTTTTTTGGATGGGTAGGCGACGTGACTTTGCGCACCCACACGTGGTGTGTATGTCAAGTCACACACTCTTTCACTAGACGGGATATCCACGACCTTCGGCCTAGTTCATAAATTTCGTAAATGCACCAAGGTCTACTGCAGTTTGGTGGTGTTTACCGTTTTTGACAGCCCCCTTTTTTTCCATCCTTGAATGGCTGTCTGTCTCTCCCTGTGCCAACACTTGAGTTGTCAGACGATAAAATTTCGTTTCTTGAATATCACCACCACACAATCTAAATTCTTGTTCCACCAACCATAAACTGCATTAGACCCTCAGACACCATTGTCCGAAGTGTTTCTTTCTTGTCGGTCAGTTTTTATCTGCCTTCATCTGCACCTAATGATAGTCGAATAGAATTTCTTCATACCTGTTTCTCAAAGGTGACTCAGAATTGACAAGTATATGGCCCTGCCATAGGCGGGAAAAAGATCTTGCGATGAGTCAACTACAGTACGTCCTCCACTGAAACGGAACTAGTACTAGTCCTGCTCCTCCAGCATGCTTGGGTACTACTACTACTTACCTAACAACCCACTATGGGCCAGTTAAGTTTTGGCAGGTGCAGATGATGTAAACCTAATTATGGCGGACACTCCACCAGCGCCTTGAACTCAGGTTCCGTCTTGAGCAAAATTAGTGATGAACTTCGATAGCGAAGTGTGGGGTAGACCGGCATCCCCCACAGACAACTACTCCAATATTCCTGAGGGTTCCAGACGCCTGGCTGGGGTTCCCCCAGTCAGAGCAGTTTCATCAAGAATAGGAGCTTGGACAGTGGCGTTACTAGGGGGGGGGGGCGGAGGGTGCGGGCCGCACCGGGTGACACCACTCGCACCATGAGAGATGGGGTGACACCAACGTAGAAGAACGACGATGGGGTGACACCAACGTAGAAGACACCAACGACGCCACTGAGGGGCTAATCTTAGGTTAGGAACTTGGAATGTGGGGACTATTAGTGTGTGAGGTGGACGGGGACCAGGTGGGAGATAGGCGAGAGTGGAGGACTGGAACCCGCACACTCGACCCTTCCACAGGCGGGATAAGGGTATAATGATGACGAACTTCGATAGCGAAGAACTGTATATTCAAAGTGGATGGATGTAAACGATGGGAGTGCGATGTTAGGTAACTCGGGCCGACGGCTCTGGATTGTCCTGGAGTACGAACATGCCGTTGGGGGCGTTAGGAAGCTACGTAAAGATTGGATACATGGGGAGATATTACCTTTCGTCTGGCGCTCCACGATGAGGCAACAAGTGTCTCGTTAGGGTCACATTCAAAATATTTAATATCTTTTATAACAGACAGAGCAGACTGTTGGAGTCAATCGAAGAATTTGTTTTCAAATGGAAAATTACACAATCCGCTCCGTGTGTGGTGGAATTTTTATGGCAGTTAAAGGTCTTTGGGCAAGGCGAACGAGGCAACCGCCTTGGACCCCTAGCTGGTGAATTAAAAAAATTTTTTTATTAAAAAACAGTCAACTTCATAAATCTTGGCACTGGGGCCCCGCTATCGCCTGCTGCCTTGGGCCCCGCAAACTCTAGGGCCGGCCGTGGGGGAAGCGGCAAATTGCGTTGGACATACCAGTTCTCGTCTCTATCACTGAAGTTAAGCAACGCAAGCCCAGTTAGTGCTGACATGGGTGGTCGCTCGGGAAAGCTGGGTACTGCTAATACCCAATAATCGTCGCATTAATGTAGTGTCTGTGCAGTGTATGCATTAGGGTCTCTAATGACCTTGTAGTTGACGGGACCTTAAACACCAACAAACAAATAAAAACCGGCAGTGGGCACTTGGATTAGTGGTGTCAGGGCTGACGCTATATTTTGCGAGGCCAAATACTGATGCGGGACCCTGTGCAAAATACTGACGCGGGACCCTGTGCAAAATACT
>JAAFCE010006156.1:10260541-10338392 GCA_013389805.1 Trigoniulus corallinus
ACGCGGGACCCTGTGCAAAATACTGACGCGGGACCCTGTGCAAAATATTGACGCGGGGCCCTGTGCAAAATACTGACGCGGGGCCCTGCGCAAAATAATTACGCGGGACCCTGTGCAAAATACTGACGCGGGGCCAGTGGCGTCGCTAGGGTTGGCGTCACCCGGTGCGGTGACACCATGGTGTCACCCCTCCTCTCCCCCAAAAAGCCGCTTCTTCTGCTGTGGTGTCACCCCATTTCTCATGGTGCAAGTGGTGTCACCCGGTGCGGCCCGCACCCCCCTAGTAACGCCACTGTGCGGGGCCTTCTCTTATATGAAAAGTACTTAGAAAAATCGCACCTCAGAGCGCATGGGGCCCTGTGCCATCGCACAGTTCGCACACCCATCACGCCGGCCCTGTGTGCTGTAATGTTAGTAGTGGCGATGCTTAACTTCAGTGGTCAGACGAGAACTGGTGTGTCCAACGCAACTCGCCGCTCCAACGTAGTCGTTACGGACTCTGTCAGCACGTGACACTTGTGCATGCAGTCTTTATTTCTTCCTACCCCTTTTGTTTCAACTTCTTCATGACCCTTTCTTGGAAGACCGGTCCTGATTGTTGGTCGACTCCTAGGAAAACAAGCTAGTTCCAGGCCTGCGCAATCGAAAAAGAACAACTTTCATAGTGTTAATTTTTTTTAATGTTTCTTATTTTTGGTTTGAAGATAAACTTTTCACAGCCGTGGCGAATTTTTCAATTCTTAACAATAAAATATAACACAAGAGGGGAGAGCAAAAAAGTAAATTT
This sequence comes from Trigoniulus corallinus, assembly GCA_013389805.1. Taxonomy (NCBI): domain Eukaryota; kingdom Metazoa; phylum Arthropoda; class Diplopoda; order Spirobolida; family Trigoniulidae; genus Trigoniulus; species Trigoniulus corallinus. Next base: position 10,261,329 of record JAAFCE010006156.1, read on the forward strand.
GACATAACGTCATAGAATATCCTTTGTGAACATGCTTTTTCTGCTAGGTCAATAGCGTCACGCTCCCAGTCAACCAAGTTCACTGTTGACGTCATGAGGCTACAACTTGGTTTCCACCAATCAGCGATGAGGTTTCTTTTAAGTTTAGCGAGTTAGTTTCGGGAGTGAAGCGAGTTGGTTGCACGCTTGTGTCGCTACCGCTTGGAGCGTAAGAACGGTTGTATTTGGAGCTTGCCAACGTTTTTTTTTTTAATATGACTTTCAGTTTGTGTTGATGATGATTTTTCGAAGTGAAGTTCGGATGAATTTTCATCGATTATTATTCTATTTATTATGAAAAAAAATAATTCGACGCTGTAAATAATATTCATCAACTGTGTATGTGTGGTGTGATAGCCGAAGGGGAGGAAAGAATAAGCATCTGCTGCCCGGAAGTGAAAAAAAAAGAACCGAAGTAGTTGATAGTTGTGGTAAATTCAACAGGTGGTGTGTACGCTAGCAGGAATTGTTGATTAATTATTTTCTCACTTTTCAACTCGACTTATTGTAACCTTTTCTATTTTAATCGGACTTTGAGGTCGTTGAGAAGGAGTCCGTTTCTAGAATGAAGATAGGGATTGGAATTCTATTAGGCGTGTGACATTTGCAAGTGACTTGCCTGCGCTTACTCGAATCCGAAAGGAGTGTCGCATCTAATAAAAAAAAACTTTTTCCAAAATACGGAAAGGAAACGTGAATTACTGCAATATTGAATTACCTAACTGAACAGTTGGTGCCAAGAATAGCACATGAGCTAATTACAAGTAAGTTTTGATATCATGACATCATAACTTGTACGTGTTGGTGTACTGTACTTCGTTTTTGTAACTTTACTGTTGCGTCTGCCATGGGACGGCATGATGTCTATTGAATGAAATGCATTATAATTAGGTTATTCTAATCATAAATTATATCTAGGAACACATCTAAGTTCAATGGTTAAGAATTGATTCTTATAGAATACCTTTCGACGAAGACTGCGGTCTAAATCAACCTCTTGAATCGATCTGACCTGGCCGTCCCATTGTGAACTAAACTTGAATTACCTCCTTTCAGTGCATTTTGAACACGCGGTTCGTATCTTTTTTCGTCGATTCACTTTTCAACGAGGGTAATAAGAGGTAAAAAGAAAAGTATTGGTGTGTTTAGTGACCCCTGCGTATTTTCCATGCCCCCTTCCTTCACCCTTTCGTTTCAGTGTTGGGCGTGTGGGTGTCATTTGAGATTAATCTGAAGTCAGGTCTGTTGCTGAATGTTGAATGAAAGTGTGTCGTTGTAAGGAATGTTACGTACTGAACGGATAAACAAGATTTATTTATCTGTAAGTTGAATGAAGTTGTTAAGCTGCCATAAATTATTTGAGTATGATTTAGTGTTCCACTGTTTTTCGGGGTACCAACGACTCTTACCTTATGTACACGTTAGTAATAATATCATTTGCAAAGTGGTCCGGATATGTTTCTTTCCCCCCCATAAAAAACGTTTTATTGGTAATTTTATCAGTGTTGCGATATACTGTTCTAAATATTTGTTTACTAGTTGAAAAACAAGGAAAATCATAAAACAGGATACCTGAAATGATGCATGCTGAACTAAGATGAACTCGATGCGAAATTGATTTATGACTAGAATTTTTTGTCGTGAAAAGGTAATCAGGTAGGTCATAATGTGCTCCCAGATGAATAAGTGTGAGGGCATAGTTTTTCTCAATGTTTATATGCAGGTAATGGAAAATCTGTCACGACTATTCGTATAAGTTGAGTTCGCTTTTTTGAACTTTTAACTGGGAAATATTTCAGCACTGCAAAGGAAAGTCCTGGTTGTCATCATGAGTCATAAACTGTGTTTGCAAGCCAGAAGGAAATACAGTAAATGCTTTTGATTAATCAAATCGTAGGATACCACTGGGGCCCAGATAGATATTGCAACTGGTTTCCATGTGAACGGCTACCGAGAGGATGACTGACATCTTTTGTCCCTCATTTCCACCATGCAGAGGATATAGATTCCCGAATATCCGACCTCCAGAACACAGGCGGAGATTGGAGTTTGGCATCTAAGATTTGTCAGCAATGTAAGGGTGTGTGGCAACTACCTAGTTGCAGCATACTTTGACCGCTATATAAAATTACCTATTTATTTTATTACTTACCTCATAATCCACTTTGGACCAATGTGCTCCATATTGTATGCAAAAGCCTGTTTTAATTAGTAGATTGCAAAGAATTCCAACAATAATCTAATCATTTTGTTAAGTTGCGTGGTGGGAGACGTAGATCTAGCGGTCAGTAGATTGACAGTTGTACGTCAAACAGTTTAAGGGTATATCCCCCAAATATGAAAAGAAGCATACATTAAAGACTCGAATGTATGATACCTTTGTAGACCGCATTTTTTAGATGCTTGGAATGAATAAGTAACTTGTTAAATTAAGTTTACTGAGAGGGGGGAAACGTACAAAATAAAACTAAAAAGAATTGGAAAATGGGGCAGAAAACGGGGTAAAATGTGTTAAAATAATAGTTTATTTCAGCACTATACTACATTTCATCTCTAGCACATAGTTTGTCCAAAAAAAGGCAACAACCAGTATTATTTATTACATGTTATAATTTGTAATGACAAATGAACAGGTTTCAGATCTGCAGCTATAAAAATCATTCATCAAAAAACTTTAAAAAATTTGACACTGTGTACCTCTTTGCTAACTTTAGATGTATACACCTAATTGTTTTATTCTCATGTTTGAAGGTGTTATTAATTTGCATTTTGGTATCCTGAACTTGGCCCCTCAAGGGTATTAAAACTGGCCTACGTAAGTACCCTGCATTAGAGCATTTGAATTGCTGTTGGGAATTGAATTAAATCTTGCGATAGAGACAGGTTCTACCTTTAAACCTTACTCGGATGAACCCCATGTCTTAAGTCTCTTGCAAATTTTAAAGCACCAACCCTAAGGTCAGTTGATACTTCGTGTATATTGTGATTGCCACCACTTTTCCATTTTTTTTTATCGCAGTAAGAGAGAGATTGGCTTGCAATGCCAGTTTGTCTTTCAACTTGGGTCAAGAGATTCCTTTCCACCATTATTTATATTTTTTGAAGGCTATTTATTTTTATGGCACGACTAGCTCTTCCTTAGCTTGCAGGACAACGAACCGGAACTGAACCGCAAAAAAATGCAGAGATTTTTGTCGGAGTGAAAGCAGAACTGAGACCGAAAAAAATGTTTTACTGAACTTGAACTGAAAACTATTATTTTTTTTTGCATTACCAGGAGTGACGATGATCTGAAGTTTATTTAATTATCTGACTCTGCCTTTAAATTATGGAGTGACTTGGAAATTTCCTAATCATCACTTTTAAGTGTGTCATACTGTGCTCAGTTAGTCAGAAGAGCCTGTCTGAAATTTTACTGCTTGGAAAATTTCCATTTTAACAGGTGTGTCAAAAGTAATTTGGATAGGAAGAGTTAAGGTCTTAACGAAAATAATAAAATAAAAACAGCAAATAATGTACTGAATTTTAAACCAACAGTCAAACCCAAATACGGAAATTTTCTATTATGAAATTTGAATTGCTGATCAGATATGGTTATTGAATTAAATTGTCGATTGCCATCTAACTTTTTGGTTCAGAAGAATAATGAGCTGTTATTTCCGTTTGAGTGGATTTGTTGGAACCGGAAATGTAAGGCAGTGTATGTCTTCTGTTAGACGCTTTCCGGTTTATTCAGGGTGTTCACAGGGTTTAACCTTTGCCAGATTTTCTCCATTTATCGTTGTTTGCGTTTCACACAGGTTTAATATTTTTAATACTTTCATGATTCCAAGCTGTAGGGGTGAAATTCAGAGCTACAGCTTCAAGCGAACCCAGAACATTTTCGGTTCGAATCTCTGACAGTCAATCACGGCGGAGTAGTCAAAGGAAAATCTCGTTAAGAGATTAGAGACTTGCCTGACTGCTTGAAAGGTTTGCGACACTGCTGTTCTAAATCCAATAAAATTCAACGTCGAGGTCTTTTCAGGGCTTTACAACACAACAGTAATCACAACAGACCTAGATCATCGGGTTCTCGAACTCAAATCTCTCCCTAATCAAATGAGGGGCCGAACTAAATTGCGGTTTGTGAACCGCACCCTTACTATTTCAAGGTGGTCCCTTGTTATTGTAGTTCGACCCCCCGCTGGGTACCCCCACTGCGCCTTCCGTCTAATAGGAGGTAAAGCCGTGACCCCGTGTGGTGTGTTGTGCAATGTCGCTTTCACTTAAAAGAAGCCTTTCTCCTATGCAATGAGCAGATCGGTAAAATTCCCAGTTGTAGGAGCTCCCCACTTGCGTCTGTGGATTACCCCAACGAACACGCGTTGCAGCTTTCGTCGGCAACAGCTGCATAAAATGGCGACCTGGCCCTGTCATAGGCGCCGGAAAAGGGTTGTTGTCACAGGGTTGTGTTAGAGCAGTGTTTCTCAGCCCGGCAAAAATAGGATAAATATTTCGCGGACCGGCATTACATGTAGTACCGGACCGGCATTACATGTAGTGCGGACCGGCATTACGTAGTAGGATAGTGGCTTCGCTCTGATCACTGACTATAGCAGAACAGGGACCGGGATCTAAGCAAGTTGAAGGGCTGGGCATGACCGTATTTCTTGTTACTCTTGTGTTACACTAATGGGTTGGGGAGTAAGCCAAGCAGCCCTAACAGGCCGAATCCTTAGGAGGTTGCTTGCGATGAGGAGGTAGGTGTAGAAGATGTAGGAGACTGGAAATTTGCAGCACCCAACGTTCTCAAACAAACACCCACGTTGGTACTAATTTGGATTTGCGTTGCTTAACTTCAGTGATCTCACAAGAATTGGTGTGTCCAATACAACTTTGTGGTTTAGCAGTATAATCAGGTGAAAGTATTTCGCGGGCCGGTAATAATTTCTTGCGGACCGATACTGGTCCGCTGGCCACACGCTGTAGACCACTGCCTTAGAGAATTAAAATTTTCCTCTGATCTTTGCAGCGCACCAGCTAGCACGCCATCTTTGCCCCTGTTATTTGTAGACAGGAGAGCATTTTCAACATTGAAATTTTACTTTTCTTTCCAACAAGGTAGTAAACGCTTTTATTGTAAAAAATGCGGTATTTTATAATCCTTTATTTTGTGGTTGGTTAATTGCTCGAAAATTATTTTTATTGGCACTTCATTTATGGTTTGTAGTGCACCTGCTCACCGTGCCACTTTTTGCACCTATTAAAGACGCAGTGCTTTTATTAAGCTATTAAGGTTTTTTTGTAAAACGCCCTTGTACATATTAAAATACGTCTAGAACCTTTTTTTTTGTACCTTTGCGATAATATGCCGGGATTTTTCTAGGTAAAAGGCTTTTAAGTGACCTTATTATGACGGATTTGCTTACATCTAGGTCCTCTGAGAGCCTTGATAAGGCTTCAGCGAATCCTTTACGTTTGCTACACTTATTTTTGCTTGGTTTTCTAAGGACCCCATCAACGAATTCTTCAAATTTTCGAGACATGCACCTGGCTTTCTGTTACGAGTCTGTCTCTAGTTACCCTTTGAGCACTCCTTCAAGTGACCTTACTAGGTCCTCTAAGAGTCTTGAAAGGTTTCAGCGAAACCTTGCGTGACACACATCTTTGCTTTGTTGCTAGGTCTTCTAAGGATCCTTCAAATGTTTGAGATGTGTATTGTGACACCTGAATTGCATTGCGCAGGATTCGACATTAAACCTACCGGAAAATCCAAGCGAGAAGGACAAAAATGGACGAGAGATGGACATTGGAAAAAAAATCTGCAGAGGAATGTTTGTCGTATGCAAAATATCTGTATTGAATACCATATGGAAATTATCTGTGGTTGAGAAAAGTTCGTTATCGTTAATTAGTAAGACGGATGTAATTTATTTACAAGGTCGTTAAATAATATTAGACCCCTTAGGGCTTAAATTTTAGTTGAAATTTTGCGAAAAAGTTGGCGGTCTATAGCAGATCTGATGACAATTTCTTACCGAGTTGATTGAATTATTTGATTGCATCACCTGATGACCAAAGGGAAAATTGAGTTTTCTCAATGTTATTTGGAGCATGGTGAATATAAGGCTTAGTTTTTTCATAGTTTCATTATGACCGTTCTAAAGAAGCCCAAGATTTGACTCTCGTCCTTCTAAGAAACTTAGTCTCCTTCATAATTTGCCTTAAAACCTAAGCACGAAAACGTTTGGCAGCAATTGTTAAAGTGTAGTGTCCCTAGGTACTACAAAACCAACTTTTTCTCCGAAGACGGCAGAAGCCGTCCTCGGCTGGCAAACTTTTCTACAGCATTTGAGCAATCAGTTCTCCTTAAATTTAATTTCCTCAATAATAATAATAATGGGCCCGTGGAGAAATTTCTAAAAATATCGCTGAGGTTTTTATAGAATGTAAATTTTGGATAAATTTTAGCACGCACTGCCCGCACTGCTCCTGTAGCAGCTCGTACTCTTCTTAATGAGGAAATCAGCCCACTTCAGTGACGCAAAGGTATTATACTTTTCTCTTGCGTTCGTGATTGCACATTCGAGTCTGACCGAGGCGAGCGGGGAGTGGTTGATTGCGTTGGACACTCCACTTCTCGTCTGATCCCTGAAGTTAAGCAACGCAACCCCAGTTAGTACTGGCCGCTTGGGAAACCTGGGTACTGCTAATCAGTCCAAAAATCGTCGCATCAGTGTAGTGTCTGTGCAGCCTCTGCATTAGAACTACGCAGTGGACGGGGCTCTAAGGACCTTGTAGGTGAAGGGCTCTTAAATACCAGCAAACCAAACCGAGGTGAATGGATTCATTCTAACGAGAGAGGGGCTTGTGCAACTTCCGTCTGAAGGGAAGTAAAACCCTGGCCCCGCTGTGAAGTGTACGATGTTATTTCCACCTTAAAGAACTTTTTCTACAAGGAGCAAAATGTTCTTTTAGACCAGCAAAATTCCGCCTATGGCAGGGTCGGGTCTTCGGGTTCTAATCCTCCATTCCCGTCTATCCCCAACTAGGCTTTCATAATAGTAATCAGGGTAGTGAATTGTATTATGTGAGATTATTCAATAAAACTGACCAGTTGGTTGACGGACTCTTGGCCTCTATCCTTATGTGCTGCCAACTTCCAGGGTAGGATACTGTACATTGCGTATTGCCTTCCAAATCTAGTACTGCCGCATATGCATTTTTTGGCATTTAATAATTTTTAAATGTCATTTCTTTTTTGATTTGTTTATTTTATTGAATATTGTTGATAAACAGAGAAATGTTTTCGGAAATCGTGAATGACGTTGCGGTATAGAGCAAATAGACTTTAAACCGGGGAAAAATTACGAAATCTGATGCAATTATAAAAGCTTTAGGCCATTTCCGTCTTATCGTCATCATCAAATACAGTAATATATTTTTAGGGATCTTGATATTTTTTTTCAGACCAAAAACTTTTGGGAATTTTTTTTGTTTGCTTCTCATGTGTCAATATATTATTTCAGCTAATAGATTTGTTATTTTTATCTGACCTAGATGGACAAAGGCAGCAATTTCTCTCCGACTGTTGCTACCAGTGAACAGACTGAATATTCTAGAGACCAGCACAGTTTTTGCTCATCAGCAGCAGGGTCTTCGTGTTCTAAAGACGAAGATAACCGGCAGACTTCATTGGAGAAGACAAAGCTACTCCCAGATGACAGCCGCAATGTGTTTGACGGATGGAGCAAGTGCCAAAAGCAGGAAGTGGTAGGATTCAGCGCGGATGCGGAAGTGTTGTTGACTAATGTAGATGGAGATGACAAAGGACACATCCGTAGTTCTTTACTTCAAATTTCAAATGTTAAGGAATCTAAATTGTCCGATTGCCAAATTCAGCAGTGTTATTCGTGCTTTCAGTCGCCCTCAAGTATATTAGACAACAAATTACCATCTGAAGACGTTGACTGTAGACACCCACCAACTGACGATGGCAAAGTATCGTCTCGTCAACAACTCACTCATCATCTGTCAAGTTGTCAGGGATCCCAAAGGAACAGTAGTAGACTGTCATCAGTGGAATACTACAGTCCAAGGTGCAAGCTAAGGCACTCGACGTCTTCTAAGGAGACTTGTAAAGGTGACGCTAATTGTGGTACTCTAGAATGTGTTTCGACGACGTCAGAACCTAAGTCAATCACTTGTGGCGTATCAGGGTCGTCGGAGTGGCAATCAAGGGAGAAGGAGCCTGTGGAGAAGAGGAACAGTCTTACTGTGCCGCGTTCTTCTCCACTGTCATTGTGCTTAAGGAAATCATCATCCTTGACTAATTTACGACTTACTACTCCTCAGTGTTGTCGAGACCATGCTCTCACTGCACCGTCGTCACCAGACTCATTTTATTGTGATAGTATGTACAGTAGTAGTTATGGTGCAGCCAGCATTGATCTCAACTCTCTTCCAATGACGAGATCATTGTCTTGTAGTGCCTTGAACATCAGGTTTCCTCAGCGACTTTTGACCGAATCAGGTGAGGCAAATAGGAAACCAAGACGCTGTAATAGTTCTGACTCTGCCATCGTACTGCCTAGCGAAGAAGACCCCGCTTCAAACTTTCCTCAAACTTGTCGCCTGTTAACATGTTACAGGCTTCAGTATGATCGGCCTCCTTCGGTTGGTCAAGAGAGTTTGCTGTGTGGAAATGTGTTAAGTTCACCTGATGCTCATCCATCGACGTTTCCTATCTGTGGTGCTCCTTCCGTTGTAGTCAGTGACCATAGTGATCAGGACTTTGTGTCATCGTTACCTGCTACTGATGATTTCCCAAGTTTGGACTCGCAGAGTGGGGACGCGTTGCGGTGTCAGTCGTTCCGAAAACTTTCCGATTGTAGTACGTGCTCCTTGGCATCAACCCTTTCTGCGGAAGATGATGAATTGGATGAACCACAGAAATCTGGCGAAGAGGATAAGTGTCATCAGGTTAGTATTGTTGAGTTAATCCATATTTTGCTGTTAGTTGAAAGTAAGGCTGTAGTGGAGGCTGGATTATTGGAATCTTATCACTTGTGATTAGGTGTTAAATATTTTACTGCGGCGCCACTCACTCGATATCGTAATTACTGTTGTTGTAAGTCTTGGTAACGTCATATTGACAGACGAGATACCCCTAGGATAATTGAGGGTAGATTGCGTTGATTGAATATTTTGAAAGCGTTTGATAATTTTTGTGATAGTGTTTTGCAGTATCTAATTGAGAACTTTTTGACGTGCAATTCGCAATTTAATATAATATTATTGGATAACGTGAATTACGGCTGACAAGTAGATAATACGAGACAACTGGCAACAGGAAGTTGATCGTCTTCTGATTTGCGTTAAGCTCTCCAGCGGTTGCCAAGGGAGGATGCAGTACAGGTTGATTATTTGAGCTGTTACTTCTGTTTATAGAATTGAGAAAACCTTTCTGCAGTTTGCTAATTTTGTAAATTGATATCCGTGGAAGATAAACATCAACATTCCTCAGTGCACGATTGGCCCCTACCCTGGTGGCTATCATGCTGGTGTGTTTCTACAGGAGCCTCCATGTAGATGTATAGACCAAACCCGTTGTCTTATCCAAAGCCTACCGGTTTTGTTTTCACATTTTTTCTTTCAACCATGAGATCGATTCTAACCGATTAGGTGTTGAGTTTTTTTGGATAGGCAGGTGCCGTCTTACACTGTCTGTTTGTAACCAAGTCTGTCAGACATACTCTGAGCTCTGCCAATCGGGCTACAGCCTACGCGTTGTCATTAAGACGAAGTTTTTCTTGGCCCTTATAAAGAAATAAGGATTACAATTTCTTTATTTGTAAATATAAACTCTTTACTATCATAAGTTTTAACAACCTTCAAGATGTGAATGCTAGTGTAAAAACCCCAATGTTAAAGACCCGGTGGTTGACGATTTTCGTCTTGTGTACTTTATTCGGAGATAATAAGAAATTGGGAGAAATATTTACACGTTGTCCTTGAGATGTTTGGAAGGTGGTACTGCGTTTACTATTGTTAATTTGTTTTCATCCGAATTGCAAAAAGGTAAATTTGAACGGGGCACACAGAAGGTGATGTCGCAGTTTTGATAGTGTTCAATTTTATTTACATTGGATTTCAGAATTGTGCTAAGGTCGGCGCTCCCATTGGTGACTCTGTAAGGCAATCACCTTCATTCCAACCCCGTTCCTCGCCCGACGGCACGTTTAGGCTGTCGGCTAGAACTCTGCTTGTTTTTTGATCCAAAAGTTGTCAAGTTCGACTACTCTCTCTCTGCCAGAGGCTCTGTCATTTTCTCTTCTAAGGGGAGGAACGTGTAAGGTGTGCCATATAGACCATAAAGTCGCACTAATCTGTGTGGGTGCGAGATGCTACTTGTTCTTCTACAAGCAGTGGGCGCCCCAATTAAGGATAACCCGGATGTGGCCATGAATTGATGAATTCCGAGGTATATTACAAAAGGCACCCACTTAACTACTATACTAAACAGCTAGTTAAGAGAATGGTAGGTTGCAGTGTCAAGATCCCGTTGAAGAATTCACAGGAATGCGGTGGTCACATTGTATGCCCCATGCCACAATGAATTAGGGTTACTGCACATTGCTTATCTTTTGCTGAGAAAGAAACCAACAGAATATTCAGGGCTGAAAACTCAGTCCTGACTCTCTTTAGTTTATTTTTGCTATATCGGCTTCGCTTTGGAACTGAGTATATTTTGTGCTCGCATTGCATAGTATTGAACAAAGGTTTGATTCAGGCGAGGAACCACCGAAATTCCATAATCTGCGAAAGGTGTTGAAGAAAACCATTGTTCGATATATGAATATGTAATATTTTGTGACGGATACTTTGCTAGTGGGATTTTTTTCATGCTACACCTATACTGTATGTCTAGATCTCTACCAGTAACATCTTTTGCCCTTTGTATTCGTTTCACCCCAACGCCCACGCTTCCCAGGACATCTTCCAATGTGGGGGTTCCCCAACCCTCCCGCATCCCATATCTGACATCTTCCAGTAGATCCCCACGCAACACACAGCCCTCCCCTCTAATATACTCTTTCGTAATTCTATCAGCTCTCGACACCCCACTACACTTTATGTGCTTCTACTGCCCGGCTCTTCATTTACTGGACAGAAAATTAGGCCGGGTTGGAAACGTTACAAAAAAGGCCGACAGCCACTAGAAACCTTGGTGTCGCTTTTGGGCAGCGACAGTCCGGTACCCCGGTGGGCTGATCCATCCTTGAGAACATCCTATTATTAAATGTTTTCGTGAACTATCATTATAGAAATGACCAATGATGGATCCTGCAGATGGATTTTCAGTGTAATTTCCAGTATTATAATAACATCTTGGACCACGTCGCTTGTTGTGATGTTATACGCATGGGTACATAATTCATTTCTCAGCTTTGACAGAAGGAATAACTATGTAGTGTTTATGGTGATAAAATGATTGATGGAGGAATTCCCATATGGATTTCAGAAAAGACTTTCAACTCATCATTATTCAGACAGGAGTCGACTAACAAGATTGAGGCATGAGGTCTGTAGTGAGTCATAAGAAACCCTCGACTGTCTAGAACAGGGGTTGTAAACTCCCTTCTGCCACGGGTCATTTTTTCAGCAAGTAACATTTATGTGCTGCATCCTGCTATTTAAAGGATTCCCTGGCGGTTCAACTTAGGAAGGTTAGCCTAGCCCCTTTGATTTTGCAGCCCCCTTCCCCAATTTTAGGAGTCAAATTTTAACTCTGATCCAAACCATCCGAGTTAATACAGAAGTTCTTTAAGTCGACTTGCGCAACAGTTACTGTGGATGGCTCAAAGGATAGTGAAATCCACTGTTTTCAAGTTGGCCAGCCGTGTCATTCACGTGCAGCCAAGTTGCGTTGGACACACCAGTTCTCGTGGGATCACTGAAGTTAAGCAGCGCAAGCCCACGTTAGTACCAACATGGGTGGTTGGTAAAGAACGTTGGGTGTTGCAAAGTTCCCCTCTCCTATGTCACGAGCAGCCTCCTAAGGGTTCATCCTGTTATGGCTGCTTGGCTAACTCCCCAACCCATTAAATGAATCCATCCATTCAAATGCATGTTACTGAGAGAGACGAAGTAGAGATAGGCGAGTGGGGTTTTGCACGATAGGAACATCCTAGGTCGGTGGTTAGAGCAGCCATATTGTATGGGTCAGAGTGCTGACCGGTTCGAAAAAGCCATAAAAAAATGAGGATAGCTGAGAGATGCTTTTTGTTGAGGTATATGTGTGGCGTCACTAGAGCAGATCGGGTGAGAAGCGAACATTGCAAAAAACAGAAGGTAGGCTGACGTGGTATGGTCATGTTTTGAGGAGGGGAGAGGAGGATTTCGTTAGATCAATAGGGACATGCAGGTGGTGGTTCACAAACGGAGTAGAGTCTAAAAACTACCTGGGAGCAAGTAATTAAACTGGTCATGGAAACGTGTGGGCTGATGATCGATCTAGCTGAAAATGCAAGTGATTGGAGGAGCAGAACTCGCAGACCCCACCGCCCTTTGGGTGGGATAAGGGTAAGAAGAAAATGATGATTTTTTTCAAATTTCGCAGTTTTTTTTAATGTTTAAGGAAATATGCGGAAGTAGCAATAAAAATGCATAAATTATTGATATAATTGTAATTGATTGATTAGTATAGTTAATACATTTAAATTGTAGTGGTCTGTTTTTTGCCAGAAACTTGCAATCGTTTGCCTCCAGGTAACTTCTCAAGATTTTTAACTTTCCCGTTTAGTTTAGGACATAACAAAACAGCTTCTTCAACTGTCCTTGCAAGCCACGAACATAAACGTTGCGGGCCTCAAATTTGTCACCTCTGGTCTTGACTAATGACTACTTCCCTATTGCCGCATAGCCCTTTTTGCTGCTATCTTATGGCAAACATTTTTCGTTCAAGAAATTCTCGTCTTCATGTGGACTGATAAGTACAATTTCTTGGAGTATTTTATCATTGTCGAAACTGACTAGTTTTTTGAGGCGGCTTTTGGTCTTTATTAGACTATTGCACCTGCAGTGGTTGTAATGGATCTGTGTAATTTTACAGTACATGATATATTGGCATGGATAGCCATCCCATGATTATTTTAAGTAATTTGCACCTGGGGGGAATAGGAGTGGCACTTTATTTTCAGGTTTGAACTTCTTGAGTTATTAATTTGCATATAATTCGAACGGTCGTATTTAATGGTCAATAGCTTATCTTTTTTGTGACGTCCCGTGAATTAAAATTGCTGAACATTTAGGTGGAGAAATGAAGGTTCCCAAACGTGTTGCACTTCTTGTGTGTGTTGGAGTAAATTGTTAACGTGACGTGCCTGTAATTATCGTTTTGCATATTACTGACATCTTGAATGATATGAGAGACAGTATAATTAATATTGTTACTAAAGGTTGTATTAATAATGAAACTAGACATGATTTATCTCATTTACGTTTTGTTTGTTCCATAAATAATTTCTAGGTTCTTAGTCGGGCTGTTGAATTAACTTTCATCTACCGTTAAGCTGTAAGAGGCAACTAGAAGAAATTACTGAAAATAATTTTTCAGAGTAATACAGTAGCACCACTATTTAAAGGGGCATGCTAAATCTTCTGACTTGCCACAAGGACTTCCATGCTGTCTTGGTATTCAGTGCTCCCAAATCATTCGAGTTCTGCTTGGTACAGGAACTCAACTAGCTAATCAACCAACAGCTTTTGACTTGTGATCAGAATGGACAACATTGAATGCCCTCTATTGTTGCATGGTTGTTTAAATGACTGCTGTGGGAAGTCTACCCCATGAGTTGAAAGGAAATGATGAGCAATACTCATCATGAGTACCAATGTCAAGGACTTTGTCGATGTAAGAATCTCTGTGTGTCTCCTCACGTCTAGTTTTTGGTCATTTTGGTGCTCGTCGATGGAGAACGGTTACAGATTACAGAGGTGCATTGTTTAGACTCATGAATGGGTTAAGAGAAAAGCTTGTGTATTCGTAACTATACCATTAGATAAGGTCTCCATCAGAGGTTTTAATGGCATGTGCAGCACCATGATTAGCTGACCTTTTTACTATCGAAAGTTCTAGGAATTCACTGGGTTATCAAACTAGTGTTGGTCCTCATTGACACATTCCAAGGTATTTATGGCCTAAATATAGGTTGTTCCTGAGAGCGTGGCATGGGCAGGGTAGGGTTGTAGGAAAATCGAAAAAATCCTAGAAGATTGCTATCCTCCTGGTCTACTAGATGTCTCAGCTAGCCCAGTGTTGGTTATGTGAGCATATGGAGACACGGGGAGAGTGTTGAATGACAACCACTCAAGGTAATCAGGATTATGGCCCAATATATCTTGGACATCTTCCTTTCTAACTTTGGCGACTTTTTTATAATTCCAGAAGTGTTCACTATTGAAGTGATTAATTACATAATGCAGTGTTTAACAAGAAACTATCAAGTCACTTTTTTTCTTTGTCATTCCAATGACGTCAATTTCTGTTCTTGGTCTGTTGTGTGAGAAGTGCTCTTAACTAACCACTGGAGATGTTAGTTCATTTGTTGACTATGGTAAAATTGTTTGTATGATTAGGTTGTAGAATGTAAAAGACTCGCCTCTTAATTGTTTTTGGAGGTGAAAAAAACCTATGCATCAGCAAATTCATTCATTGTTAGCTTGACGTTGATGAAGATTAATTTTTTGAAGAGCTTTCTTTTTACCCTGGACCTTTTTTTTTTGCTAAGTTTTACGTTTGAAAGGGTTAAGTCATTTTATAATAGTTGCAAAATGTTGCGTACAGTATATGCACTCAAGTTCAAATGTAAGAGAATAAGCACAATTATTGAAATGTCTCAAAAACCACTGTACTGAATTTAGCAAAATTTGGTATGGAGACAGAGTAATATGAAACAGCAGTTTATGCCCTACAACAGGGAAAAGTACCATTGCAAAATCATGAGTAATTCACGTAAGAGGAGGAATATTGAAAAGTTCCATTGCAAAATGGCGCCAAAATGAGGTTAATAAGGGGCAGTGGCCACCTCTGACAGACACACAGGTTGTCCAGTAAGTCATCCTGCTGTTTGAGACAGTTGATGAGTCCGTGAGGCAACTGCACCCACTCCTTCACCAACATAGCTCTTAGCTCCTGGCTAGTTCTATGAGGTAGTTGACAAATTGCAATTTCCCTCCCACGTGGATCCCAAACATGTTCAGTTGGATTGAGGTCTGCAGATCTGGTTGGCCAGTCAATCCGCTGAATATCCTCTCTTTGAAGATATTCATCCACCATTTGGGCCCTGTGAGGACGAGCGTGTCATCCATAAAACGGATTTCGGGGCCAACTGCACCTCTGAAATCTTGCACTTAAGGCTCTACGATCTTCTCGACACTTCTGGACAGTCAAGGACCCCGTGTCGAACATCTGGTGTCTAATTCAGCTACAAAAGCGAGTTTTTAGGGGCCACTCAAAGTCGTCAGCATTAGCCGAATTTTTTTGTAGCTGTGCACCGTTGGACGACTGACAGATGATGCATGTTCATGCCATGATATCTCCACTACTATAATAGTCTCTTTCCCTGATGTTGGAGGGATGATAGGAGATTCCAGGTTCTCTCCAAATCAAGATTCAAAATTGAGAAGTTTTAATTAACGCCTTAATTCTCTTAATTTTGAACAGCAGTGCACATGAGCGACATACGATTCATTCATAGGAAGGTCAGGGTCGTTACAAGGTAGGAATGTTTACACGTGCCTTTGTTTTTTTTTTATTGAACAAAAAAATTTTTTATCGATCCATTTCCCCGTGGTTCTCATATGTGCCATATGCGCTGATGACGTATGGCTACCACTTGTAGTTGACCTTGGCAGAGTTGTTAACAAACCAGGGCTTTTTTTTCCTTCTTATTCTCCTGTAATAACTATGTGTGAAAAATATGTGTACTGCAACTTGCAGCTGGTGACTGTTGGTAATCACGTACATCGGCATTCAGTATGTGTTTCATTTCTTTGAGACCCAATTTAGTTACTATTTATATCTTCATTTAATAAATTTCACGTTTTGTTTTTTTTCCCTCTCCTCTTTGAAGAAATGTTGCTGGCAGGCATTTTCATTATTTATCATAAATAACTTTTGTGATGTTCTCTCGCAAATCAGTTGGATCTTGCATGAATTACAAGTTGTTGTAATTTTAGTAGAAAGGATACCTTTCAGTTTATGCAAATGAAGACATTTTCCACAAGTTATATACTCATCTTTGCCGAACTGTCTTGTTTTTTTTTTGTTTCCATAATATCCTTGGCGTTTGAAAGTTTACCCACTTCAATATTTTTAACATCCACACAAAAAAGATTGAGATTTGGACGTGGCTTGAATTGATATTGAAGGATGCCAAAATAAGTTGCTTTTAAAGGACATTACATTCAGAATAACCAGCTGTTTTTTTATGTTTCAAAATGTTTCGTGCGTCATTGCGGACCTTTCATAAACTCGTTTTTAATGACTTTGCATTGTATTCTGTATCTGTTAACCACACGTGTTGCATGTTTTGCCAACTATAACAAAATCTAAGTCGTAATTTAGTTAATTAGCATATTGACGTAGATTTTCATCAATGACCACTACGGTTTGGACAGATGCTTGTTGTCTGACCGTTTTCGATTCCTAATTTTTCTGACATGATTAGAAACAATCACGGAAGGCTGTTATTGTTTATTTTCAGGTTTTTTTTGTCGACATTTAATAATTAACTGCAATATTTTCCGTGTGACGTGATCAGTATGTTTGAGAGAGAGCCTATTCCCGAAAAAGTGATTTTCTTATTTTAAGATGAGTAAATATAGCATGCTAAAGATTTGGAGTTTTCTGTAAGTAACCTAACAGCTTCCTGATACTTTGGTCGTTACTAGGTAAATGTTGCTTTTTGATAAAAGGTGACTTTAGAGATACATTCCTGGAACCCTGGAAGGTTAGCTAAATCGTCTGGCCCTTGAGACAGCCGCTGACACCATACTGATTGTTGTTTGTTGGTGTTTAAGGGCCCTTGAACTACAAAGGTCATTAGGACCCCGTCCACAGCAAAGTTCAAATGCAGATACTGCACAGACACTACACAAATGCGACGAGTTTTGGGTATTAGCAGTACCCAGTTTTCCCAAGCGGCCACCCATGTCTGTACTAGCTGGGGTTGCGCACACCATACTGAGGAGTGAGGGCTCTTGCAGTATGGTTTAAGGCGAAAAGTTGTCAGCTTGTAGCAGGTAAAGTTCTAAAGGCATTGCCTTAAATAATGTGCTGAACGGTTCCGGGCTGCTGTCCAAAGGATGATAGGTGTTTTAGCCAGTTGTCCGGCAACGGGACTCCGACATGAAGTGCGCAAATACATTTCAACCTACGCAGAAAAAAGGAGCTGAATGTAACATCTGTCAGTGGCAGTGAAAGTATATTTTAATCTCCACGTTGTTTTGAACGAAAATGGCAGATAAGAGATTAGTTTATTTGAGATTAAATGATATAGTTTTTATTGTCAGGCTGGTGAACAATGTCAAGTTCGTACTTCCGCCTGGTAGAATCCTCTTTACGTAGATGCGAAGTGGATAAGTTGTAAATACTCTCTCCCAACTTGCCTTCGTGTTTCAACAGGAAGTTCATTATTATCGAAATTTGATTACTGTCGTTTAGTTTAACCAGTTCTCCTAAACGACCCCTTGGCGTACCTCTGTTGGTATTGTACTTACCTCTTAAGTTCATGGTGAACAAGTTGGATGTTGATCGCATATGAGTGTTAAGTTGGATGGGAATAAGTGGTGACAATTGTGTGACTGGCTTATAGGACACTAATTTCCCTTTCTTGTGATTGGTTGATAAAATTAAAATTTGCGCTGTTGAAGTGGAGCAGGCCACAGCGATGTTGCAGCAAAGTTGTAGGCCAGAACGTCAAGCAAAACCACCGGATCCTGATATCTAGAGAATCCGGAGATCCGTATTTTCATTCAAGTAACCGTCTACTTCAATTTCATTGAGCAACTTAAGCCTCTCCGCCTCTGAGTTTGACTTGGCACATCCTTTTTTTTTTCAGGTCAAAAAGTTATTTCTTAAAATTCCAAGAATAAACCGGTTAAGAGTATTGCCTGGTTGACATCCTCTTGTACATGGAAGTCGCACTTAGCATCGTTGTCGTTTAACTGCCCTGTCGCTCTGTCTACAGCCTGCAAGGTTCCATCGTGCTCGAGGTGTAAGGATTTAACCCTTTCGAAGTTCATCTGTTTTAACTTCAAAGCAGTTTATTCCCCTAATTCTTGAGCTCAGTGGGTCCCAGCACTTGTTCTCTAGGAAAAGGTGTTTTTTAAAAAGTGTTAGAGGTTAGGAAATGCATTATGCATTCTTGAAAGTAGTTAAAGTTTCTTGACGTCATTGATTGGTTCATATGCTTTAATTTTATGATGCGGTCAGTGGATTGTTATTAGGACTTTATCTCATTTTGTCAGCCTCCTTCCACCAGGTTTTTTGCAGCTTACCAACGCCAGCAGACACTTTGTAGACGTTGAAATTTCGCTGAACTTCGTGTGGCATGCCATAAAGGGGACCGTGGTTTAACTTTTAGTTTGGACCTGTAATTTGGGCGTTTAATTCATTCGCCTCAGCAATATCTGCCATGGCATGTGGAGTCGATGCGGACAAAGAAACCCACAGCAAAGGGTAAAAACTGTTAATTCGTTTAATAGGGCAGATGCACCAATAAATAATACAGAAACGTGACTCACTGAAGTTAAACAGCGCAACCCCAGCTAGTACTGACATGAGTGGCCGCTTGGAAAAACTGGGTACTGCTAATACCCAAAAATCGTCCCATTAGTGTAGTGTCTGTGCAGTCTTTGCATAAGAACTATGCTGTGGATGGGGCTTTAATGACCTTTGTAGTTGAAGGGCCCTAAAACACCAACAAACAACAACAACAGAGCCGTGACCATACTCTAAGATCAAGCCCCAAAGAACCTTACTCTTCACTATGGGTGTAATTCTTCTACAAAAGCCAGCCTTTAGGGGCCACTCACAGTCGTAAGCATTAGCCGATTTTTTTTGTAGCTGAGCACCGTTGGACGACTGATAGATGTGCTGTTCTGAATCTAAAGTGGGTGCTTGTTGATGCTCAATTAACAGGTTTGCGACTGTTTAGATTGATCTTCTTGATAGATGCAAACATTGATGTTTGCACATACCACCTGTGAAATCAGTTGACCAGAGCTCTGTGTCATGGCACCAGCTTACGAACATTGAAAAAAAGGTGTTCATAGTTCATGGTTACTGATGAACGTAGCTTCCGTCTTAATGCTTAATCTGGCATATCCGTCAAACCTAATTGAGTCACTTCCTCAAGTTGTTTGTAATGGCAGACAGTAAAGTCCGTGTCTAAAAGCCAATTCGGGGAATATGTAGCCAGAAATTCGGTGGGTGTCAACGTCCCATTTAGGAATAAAGATGACGTGCCCTTCTCGGATGTCCTCACGGACCTCACTTGTGGTCTTCTTCTCACCTCAGAAATAAACATATGCCTAGTCCATTGTTAGTAATAGTTCACTATATTAGCCCAAATGTGCAAACATTGTTTGAATTGTCGTCTGTTGTTTTGACAAACAGACTGCCAAAAATATTTGTCCTTGTTTGATAGTTGCAGCAGTTGAAGCGCATTATGTGTGCAATCTGGTTATCAACGACCAATTGGTAAGCTTCCGGTCGACGACGTCGATGGTTGTCTCATTGCCTTAAACCTGGCTTTCTTCAGAGAAAAGGGTAGAACCCTGGCACCGTTTGTCTGTGCGTGGGTGTGCACGTTGTTACCTGTTCGTCCACATATTTATTTAGTGTTATCAAAAGCAGATGAATGAATGTTGAAATGTGAAGCTTTTTTTTACGAATGGGTTAATCTGCTCGTAAAATACTACATCTTATCAATCGTATGTCGTCCCCGTGGGAAGGACACATATTTAACAAGTTGGGTGCACTAGAAGGGCTGATGGCTATCAGAAAGTCAAGATAGATTGGGGCAGATGTTTTCAAGTTACTGTGGTTTATTCGCCTCTTACTAACATGCGGGGTACAGCGGGTATATGTAACTCAGAGAACCGAATTAAAAGTTTATTTTCATGGTGCAATATTTAGGGTAGGTCTTATCTAGGGCGGTCTTTTAAGAGATTGAAAATATAAAACACGAGCCCATCATGTCGCGCCATATCTAATAGAAGGACATATTATAAGGTGGTTCCATGTATGTGGTATGACTTCCGAACTCCAGAAGTTTCTCACAGTGTCTCATTCAGAAAAGTAGCCTACTGGGTGACTCTAGAGCAGTGGTGGCGAACCTTTTTTTGAAGACGGGTTACAACAACACGAAAAAACAACCAAAAAGTTGTCCGCGGGTCAGGCGCAAGCACTATTTAATTTTATAAATAAAAAAATTATTATTAGTAATGAATAAATTAGTTTATTAAAGTAGCAAATAGAGAACAACATAATACCCTTATCTCGCCTGGGGCAGAGTTGGGTTTGTGGGTTTTAGCTCACCAGGTCCTCATCCACCATACGCACTACGAGACTATAAACTAGATACGATTCACGCTGGGTCACTTAAAATTGCACGGTGGGTCACAGGTTCGCCACCACTGCTCTAGAGTGAGATTGCGGGGACTACTGCGTTGGGGTTTCCACAGTGTCTCCCCTGTCGGATGGGACCGTAACCCTCTGTGATTTGTACGATTCCATCTGCACGTAAAGGAACTCTTTATTACATGGGAACTGTGGGTCGGCAAAATTCCCAGGTGTAAGAGCTCGTCCTCCTGGAGGTGGTGAAGGAAAAGCGCCCCAACGAATCAAAATAGGCCCACGATAAGTATGCAGCATTAGGTTGGCAGCCGGTTTCGTTAAACGATCGTTCATTTGCAACCCCAGCTAGTACTGACATGGGTGGCCGCTTGGGAAAACTGGCTACTGCTAATAACCAAAAATCGTCGCATTAGTGTAGTGTCTGTGCAGTCTCTGCATAAGAACTATGCTGTGGACGGGGCTCTAATGACCTTTGTAGTTGAAGGGCCCTAAAACACCAACAAACAACAACAAATTCAACAGCGCTCAACTCACTGAGCCACCGAGATAGGCTGAAATGAATCAAGTTGCCATATAAATTGAAAGAGGTTAGGGCACAGGCAGACCCATACTACTGGTCATTTTTGCCAAGCGTCATTCGACAATGGAATGGATTTGGAGAGGATAAGGTGGAGGGCTTCATCAAAGGAAAGTCAACCATTGCTAGTATTGTGTTAGGGGAGGCACCTGAATTATAGCTTTAGGGTTTTAGGAGTATTAGGTTATCATAAGTAGGATTGAGAGGCTGAGAAAAGGCTGCTCGCAGTGTAGTAAATTAGAAGTTGTGACTCAGAACTTCAACTAAGTAGGGTCGCTAAAAATGGGCACTGTAGCAAGCTGGATGGAAATCGAATAATAATCATGTTACTCAAGCCCCCACCCCGGTATGGGCGCCATTCCGCCCAGTTTCAAGGTTCTGGAGTCTGCAAAAGGTACTGGAATATGTGACCTACTAATCAAGAGTTGCCTTCAGGTGATACACGCCAGTCTTTGGAATAAAGTCATGCTCTCATACTGTGGCTAGGCGTGACTCAAACATTTCGCCCTATACTTTGTTAGGCTTTTGTAATGTTTTGGTGCGGCCCAAGATTTTGCATTGACGTCAAGAAATGAAACAAAGGAATGTTAAATTAGAGGATGTCTGCCTGGTTTGGCAGAGACCTTGTCTTTCGGGTTGGGTGACTAAGCAACCGTGTGAAAGATATGGTCATGTGTGGTCCAGTTTTGTTTTGACATCGGTATGCATATCGTGGCCATTTAGGAGAGTAAATCTCTCCTGTTACACATGTTGGTGTTGAGTCTACGTAAGAGGTGAGGGGAGAGGAGGGTCATGGGGTATCCAATCTAAATTTGGCTCCTTTTTGTATATAATATTATTACTTGCCACGCCTGCGTCATGTTATTAAGATTAGTATCGACACGGTTAACAAATTTGATTTGGCTTTCCGTTTAAATTGCTTTCTAATGGCTATTTTTAAATATACATATACATATCTCTCGACCTTTATTTTTTTTGGTGATTGACTCCTACATGCGACTCCACGCTGAAAAGTTGAAGGCGTGATCGAGTTTTAACGTCGACGACCTAAATTTTGGGACATAACAAACAAAAGGAAGGATTGACGTCAAAGACCAAATGAAATTTGTCGCATTGATTCAGCACACGTGGCGGGCGTACCATTTGAATGAGGGAAAATTTTTTGGCAGTTCAGTTTCATGTAAAACCAACTACTGTTGCAAGCGGAATTTTTATTTTTTAAAATGTCATTGTGGAAATGTGTTTAAATAACACTTACTAAGGCAATAGTGGTGCAATTATTGACTACTATTTTTACATTAGTCTGACTGTTTTTGGCAGTTTTTCTTGTTTGTTGATCGATCATGGCAATCTCATGTTTTACTGATAAGAAATTTAGTTAAAGTGTTTTTACTATTTTTATCCTGTTTTTCCACTCTTTAGTTGGGTAGGTGGTCTCCATGGGCTCATAATCACCATTCACACAAGAATGGCAGGTTGTTACCTAAAGGAGAAAGTCGAGAGGAAAGTGGACTGCACTTGTACACCCTAATATTAGGTAATATCCTTTTAATGACTCCCCTCCTTCCAAACTATTAGGTCTACTCTAGGTCCTATTCTGAACCAGAGGAACGGCGGCGAATTGCTTTGGACACACCGGTTCTCGTCTGATCACTGAAGTTAAGCAGCGCAACCCCAGCTAGTACTGACATGGTTGGCCGCTTGGGAAATCTGGGTACTGCTAATACCCAAAACCCGTCGCATTAGTGTAGTGTCTGTGCAGTCTATGCATAAGAACTATGCTGTGGATGGGGCTCTAATGACCTTGTCGTTGAAGGGCCCTAAAACACCAACAAACAGCAACAACAAGAACTGAACCAGAGCTCAAACGAGGATTATATAGTGGCACGGAGCTAGACACAATTGGATCGAGGTAGGGTACCCATCCTGTCCCTCCGAATGAACAGAAGGGTGAAATATTGGACAGTGATTTTTCACAGCCGGTTGCCGACCAAAGCTGCAACCCCTATGCTTATTTATCGCCGGTCTACTGTTCGTTGGGGAATTCCACCGACGGCAGGGGATGGGCTCCTACACCTGGAGATTTTGACTCTTATATCCGTTGCATAATAGAGAGGGTTGTTTAACGTGCAAATGCTACCGTACACCACACGGGACCTCAGTTTTACTTCGGGGGCTTTCTGTCGCCCGAAAGAAGCCAAACCACCTCGGCCCAGTATCTAACCGAAAACCATTGACACAATTACCGAGCAAACTACTCACTACGTCACCGAAGCGGGATTTTTGTTCCTACAAACGGACCCGCAAAATATTTTTGAACCCGGCACTACCTGCCTGTTGTGGAATCCTGCTTTAGGACTGCCGTAGTGTGAATTGTTGGAAAAGGGTGGTGAAGCTGGTACTGTAATGGCCACGTCCAGCTGAGTGGCAGTTTTGCTGGTGTCTTTATTTACAGTATAGGAATGGAGACGCACATTTTGAGATTGACCACTCGGACGTGTTTTCACATCGCAGTTTATTATCCCAATTTAAATCTTAGGACAGCAGTTTCTTCGATTAATTGATTGTAGGATCTCGCCTCTGAACACTCGTCCGGATTCTCGATAACTGCGTCAGTAGTTCAAGGTTCGATACTGGACCGAGGTAGTGGGCTCTCTTCGTTCGGGCGATAGAGAGGCTCCAAGTGCGTCTTCTTTCGGATGAGTAGTAAATCCGAGGTCCCGTGTGGTGTACGATAGCCTTTGCACGTAATAGAAATCCTCTGTACTATGCAGCGGGTAGATGAGGCAAAATATCCAGGTGTAGGAGCTCGCCCCGTGGCTTCGGTGGAGTGCCCCAACGAACAGCAGACAGATGATAAGTAAGCACAGGGGTTGCAGCTTTGGTCGGCCGCCGACTGCGGAAAAACAGTGTTTAGTACATCGCCCATGTGTCCATTCAGAGGGACAAGGTGGAGGGTACCCGACCCTGTCATAGGCGGGAAAAGTGTTAGGAGTTGCTTGCTGTCTTCTCGGTTGAAATTATAACATGAACTTCATTTTGCCAGCCAGAGATGGCGCTAGTGTTTGTTGGAAGCGACTTACGAGATCAAGGTGCTTAGTGCTATCATTTTCAATGCTATCTGGTAATTAACGAACTGACGTCAATAATAACTATAATGGTTATGGAATATACGTTTACTGAATTTCCTAAATAAGCACCGCTGACTTCGTTATGATACTTTACAAACATTAGAATTGGCTATTTTTTACAAACCTTGTTTTGGAATTGAAATGTATATCTCTAAGGTTACAGACGACCAAGGCTGTACGTTTTTGAAATTGAAATTTTAAAATAGCGACGTAGTTTCAAACGGGGGGATGTGCTTTTTAATCATTTATTGAGACCCACCAAGATTCTTACCAGAATAATGGTTTCACTTGTTATCCATCTTCCCGTGCAAAACAACACGTGACTGACAACCATTTGACCGCATTAGTCACCTTTTCAGTTGTTTCACGATGTCCCAACTGAGTAACTAAGAGTACAGCAAAGTTGAGGTGGTTCCTGTGTGAATTTTGATCTATTGTGGCATTTCCTTGCCTAAAACGTATCTACAGGATTTCCTGAATTAAAAATAATAAAGAGTAGTCAAAAGCTGCATTTTGAGGTAGTTCTTGCGACAAAGTCAGGCCACAAACTTTTGACGAGAGAGTGTTAATAAGAAAGGAAAACCGCAATTTTATTATTTTTCAAGGACACTAATGGTCATAAGATGGCGGTTTCAGTACCCCGATTTCTGTTAATTAATCGCCACTCTGCAGTTAAAAATGGGCTTAGTCAAAAATGTGAAGCTTACAGACTTCCGTATGTTTGCAATATACGGTTTTGCTGTCATCCTGACGGGCTCTTATCGGGCTTGGGACGGACTCTTATCGTCCAATCCTCCACCAAGCCCCCTTCACCCCGCACGTCTCCATGTCCCGTTGTACCACAGACTCCCACGCTCGTTTTGGTCCTCCCCTACTTTTGGTGCCACCAATCACCTGCAGTCCCATAATGGACCTAATAAGTCCCTCGTCCCTCCTCTTCATCGCATGTCCATACCACCTTAACCTATTTTCTCTCATCTTTTCTACGATGTTTCCAACCTCCAAGCTACCTCTAACGTAATCGTTTGGGATTCTGTCGGTCCCGTGACACCCCACTCCTGTAGTGCAGCATTCGTATCTCAGTCAGTTGCACTCTCCTTTCATGAGTATTCGGGACACAACTCCACTTGCCTGTCTCCACTTTAGCTATCCTGCGTTGATCCTGTGGGTCACGTCGGAGTATTATCTCCCAGTTGCTCTGGAAAACCGATCCTAAATAACGAAAATCTTGCACCGCAGGTATCACCTCACCCCTTGTCCCTGCCCACTCCAATTGAATGCTAAGTACTCTGTCTTCTTTATTTGATTATATCATATCATTATCGTACCCATATGCGTGAGGCAGGGTCGGGTCTACAGTTTCTAGCCCTCCACTCCTGCTTGTCCTTCTACTCCGCATTCGAACATGTCTGCGGACAATCTGCTCCCATGTTTGCTTTGGTTGCCCCTGCCCTGGTGCTTCATGAAATGTGCATCGCCGCAACTGTCCGGATCAGGTCTTCATCCCCTCTTCTCATCACATGTCCATACCGCCTCAGATGCTGATTACGTGATATCTTGAATATTATTTCTGAAAACATGTGGTCCATTTCTACCAATTTACCAGGTAAACTCACTGTCAGGCGTGTTGCGGTTCCAGCCTGCAGCCATTGCTTAGGGTCTGACTGAACATACAAACCCTGGGAGAAGGTACAAACAGATTCAGAACCATGATAAGGCCAACACCAACAAGCAGGAGACGAACGCGAGCCAGAGTATTTAAAAACTTGTAGTGCTTTGCTTTTATTCGTACTTTATCCCTGGAGTGAAAGACCAGTGGCCCTCAAAGGGAAGCTCGGTAGACATTTATGGACAAGCTCGGTAGACATTTATGGACAAGCTCAACTCTGCCTTCGCTTGATGTGCGACTCAATTTGGCAAGGGGTCAAAACCTTATAAAAAGACCGTAGGAATTACAACATTCGTCTTTGTTTACAAAGCGTAATGAACTACAGTGCTGTGCAGCATGGGCTGAGTAGTTTAAACACTTGTGGATGTGCGTGTGTGGAATCATCACGGGACGTTGTTAAAAATGGGGGTAGTTTGACCACCTCACAGGTCACTTACACTCGTGCTATATGTCTTTACAAAGAAATGTGATATTATTCACATAATTTATGTGTTTGACATCTTAAAGTCAAATCGAAAATAAAAATATCAACCTTCTTGCGTAAAAGTTGTGCAGATTGGGTCATTGATACAGAAAGTTTTATTTCGAATTACCAAACAGAAATTTGACCAGTGGCACACAGCTGTCAAGAAAGACCAGTGTTTTGTCCACTAAAGACAACTAGCTTAGTTGTGAATGAAATTTACTGCAACCCCGGGAGGAGGTGCAGAGTGTAAAGCAGAAAGGGCGAAAAAGTAGCTTGTGATGCAATTCATGAATGACCAGTAAGAGAGCCTGTAGCAGATAACTCAAGTTTCAGCCCAGTGAGACGAACCTCTGCCTTCTGACGTATTTTTTTTTATTGATGCACCTTCCATAATTTATTATTCATATTTTCCTCAATTTTAATAACTTTCTGAATGACGTCCATGCTCTAGGGACGTTACCTGCAAACAATTATTATTTGTGATACTTCCCTAGAAGTTACTTTCCCCGCTGAAATTGTGCTAAACAATGATGCAATGAGGTGATGAATGCTGAAAACCATATAACCTGTTTCACCTCCAAAAAATGTGGTAATGAGCGTGAGAAATAGGATCTAGCAAATTGAGCGCGAACCCATCAGAAGAGTAATTTTTGAATGATTCTGTCCTTCAGTTATCATGTTAGCACCTGGCTAAGCATGCTTGAGTTGTATGAGTTATAGTAGGTAATTGGCAGGGGTGAGTTCTTTGTCCTCTTCTGCCGTTCCCTTCCAACAAGAGAGGGAGCGGCGAGTTGCGTTGGACACACCAGTTCTCGTCTGATCACTGAAGTTAAGCAACGCAAGCCCAGTTAGTACTGACATGGGTGGTCGCTCGGGAAAGCTGGGTACTGCTAATACCCAATAATCGTCGCATTAGTGTAGTGTCTGGTGCAGTATATGCTTCAGAACTATACAGTGGACGGGTCTCTAATGACCTTGTAGTTGATGGGACCTTAAACTCCAACAAACAAACAAACAAAATCCAACAAGAGGAAGATCCAGTTTCAGGGAGGAGATATCCCCTGCCTTTGGCTAACAGAGCATTCCCCTAGGATGCCTACATCTGCCTTGTTCTGCGATAATTGCTAGTGTGGTTGAATTCTTGACCTGCGAGTATATTGCATGTTCGATCCTGTGGGTTTTTTTAGACGAGCCATAACATCACACTGGACAATGGTCCGGTGTGGTATGTACCATGTCACCACTGCACGCAAAAGAACCCTTACTTCATGGAGTAAAATATTCCAGGTGCTGGAGCTCGCTCTCTTCGGTGTCGGTAAATGGAGTTGTCTCCACGATGAAAGTTAGGGTTGTAGGATTATGTCAGCAACGGGATGAGTAAAAAATAACGTCCAAAATGCTTTGCCATAGGCGGAAAGATGGTTGGGAAGTGTTCAGCTGTGTAATTACCAAGAAACGTTTTTGGCAACAGGATGGAAATGTATGCCAAAATTCTGTGTGCCGTGTCACCGTATGGCAACTTCCAACTGCCTAGGGAGCAGCTGTATTGCGTTGGACACATCAGTTCTCGTCTGATCACTGAAGTTAAGCAACGCAACCCCAGCTAGTACTAACATGGGTGGCCACTTGGGAACACTGGGTGCCGCTAATATCCAAAAATCGTCGCATTAGCGTAGTGTCTGTGCAGTTCCCTGTATTAGAACTATGCAGTGGACGAGGCTGCAATGATCTTGTAATTGACGGGTCCTTAATCACCAACAAAACAAAAAAAATCCAACTGCCTAGGAAATGGCGTAATAAGTGAACTCCGACCGGTAAAATATTTTGACTAGAAAGAGGGAGGTTTTCAGAAGTGTAGTCGAAAACTTTCTAATGTCTTTGACAGTTGTAAGGTACAACCCCTAAAATTACCATTCCAGACTATATTGGTAGAGTTACATTCACCTTTATGGAGTGGGAGGTGCATTGACATTAAATTTGACATTATTATAGAACTTGTGATGCTGTTTACCTCTTGAACTCGAGTTGCGTAGGTCAAACCCTGTCCGAGGTCAGTGATTTCTTACTTGATGAAGGGAAGAGAAAATGGTCAATTGCATCTCCTTTTGTGTGGCCTTTACAACCGGCTGACTCATTGGTGTGTGGTTGTGTGTGAATGATGTCACCTTGTGAACCGGAAAACCACTGAAAGCCCAACTCGAGTGCAGTCAGGACCTGAGGATTTTTTTTTTAGTCTGATAGTTGGTGGACGTCATATACGATTACCTTATGATTGCTCACAACTTATCATCGTTCCTAACCCTTTTCCCACTGTCCATGGCAGGCTCGGCTATATATAGCCTATATCCTGTTGATACAGGGAACCCAAGGACGAATTGTTGGATGGTTGCCGACCTAATGCCACAACCCACTACTTATTTAACGTCTGCCTAATATCCTTTGGGGGGAGCAGCATCTTCATTCGACGTCAAAGAGGCGAGTTTCCAACACCTGGAAAGCTGGCTGACGTGCACGCCATCTGCTGTGGTGACATGGGACACACCCCGAGTGGGACCACAGATCAACTCCAATTCGATCGTTGTCGATCCCCTCCAGCCACGGATTCAAGATTCAAGAGGCGCAACCTTTCGTGTCCGGGTTGAAACTTTTTAATTCAATTACCCAAAATCCAAAATTTGCTATTGACAATTTTAATAAACGGTTTTCCTTCCGGAAGTGCACATTTAGTCGTCGTAAATGATTTCGACAACCTGTATGAAAGTGAAACCGGAAATTCAACCTTATTATAAATGAAGCAGTATTAATTTATCCACGCATTTTGTTATTTATTCTAGACTTGCCTCCTGTTGTGTCAACATGTGCAATTGTGTACTTGTTGAAAGTGATGTCATAATGAAAGCTTCTGCTACCTTTGAACTCATGGCCTTGCTATGGCGTCCGAGATGCAGAATGTTGGCAAATATTTATAATTATATGTTATTTTTAATCGGATTTAAAAACATGATGTTGCCCTATAATTTACTTTTCAAAGGACGTCAACGTTTTGTTTTAAAGCTTTCAGTTTGTTTTTCAATAACATCGTGTGTCGAAATGGTCAATGAGTCTGGTTGCTGTTTATTGGCAAGTTTCATCGGTCTGGTTTCAAAGGCTTTTCATGAAGATGCAACCCTGCGTTGACCAGCCACTGACATTAGCAATGCATTTGACCGTTTCCATCAATTAGCCATTGCCGTCATCAGAGTCCTAATGAAGTTAATTATTTTCTGATTTCCAGTTGTGGCTTCCAGATATTGCTGCACCACATACGTTACATAGTTCTTATTAGTTCAGTTTGCAGAATTCTTGCTGCTGTCGTTTTCGGAAGTCAACCGCTTTGAAAATCATTCAAAAGACATACATTGTCATTGAGAACTCCTGTTGTTTTTAGTTGGTGTTTTAAGGGCCCTTCAACTTCAATGGTCATTAGAGCCGCATCCACTGCGTAGTTCTAATGCAGAGACTCCGGAGACTAGTGGGACATTAGTGGTACCCAGTTTTCTGAAGCGTCTCAGACGAGAACTGGTGTGCCCAGCGCAATACAGCCACTCCTTAACCAGCGCAAGCCCACGTTAGTGCCAACATGGGTGGTTGGTAAATAACGTTGGGTGCTGCAAATTTCCCCTCTCCTACGTCCTCTACTCCTACCTCCTAAGGGTTCGTCCTGTTATGACTGCTTGGCTTACTCCCCAACCCATGAAATTAATCCAGTAATCCAGCAATCCGTGAGAACTTCTGAACGACTTGGAAGTTATATCGTTCCGCCTAGGGTTTAGGTTTAGAAATGGTTTTAAAATGTTCAGGTGACAGGCTTGGTAACGGGGGAAGTCTCAATTGTGGTTTGGTTTCCTCTTACCCGGTAGAATCAATTGCCGTTTGCCAGGATCGAAAACATAAACGCCTTAGCGTTTGCTACGGGCAACAGACGGATTGAGCTCTTATGGTACTTTTATTGTGATAATGATAGATGATTCAGCTGACATCTGGTATTTGAATTTATTGGAGAACAGTCATATTATTTTTAGGAGAATTTTGAAATCTGGATATTCTGAAACGTCTGCTGCGAGTCTGAGTAAGAAGTATTCATTAGTTAGCTACCAAACCGTCACTTTAGGCTGACAGGATAATTTAGAGCTACATGTCATCGTTTTTTTGTGGAATCAGGGATTCTTTACACAAAGCAGTGTATGGTAACATTTTTTTATTGAAATTGCCACTTTTTGGGTGTGTGATTAATGAAAAAAGTGAGCAGTTGTTCATAGATACGTATTTGAAGATCTGTTAGTTATATTTTCATGACATGTATTGACGTACATGCATTGTGGCCATGATAATGATTGCTTTGTATACCTTTTATAAAGTTGACCGAAATGAAGTGCAGAATAATAAAGATCTACTTTTTGTATGCTCCTGGCGCCGTACGAAAGAAAAAAGATTTTTTTATTTTGATAATTTGAAAATGAAATGGCGAACCTTGTGTTATTTGACCTATCTAATTACTTCATAATATATTCTGTATATATATGACCTCGTTTTTATGTAAGGTTGCTCATTTGCTTCGGCATCTTCAAATGGAAGTTTTGCAAAACATTTGATCGAGTGTTCAATCACTGTTTTCGTCGACTAGATACCCGCACTTGAATATTTGTGGTGATTATGTAAGGTGAACAAAGTAAGAATAATTTTAAAAAGATGAAATATTTATTAATTCATATCATTATTATGCAGTTTATAAATAGAAATGTCAAAGGTGGATTTGTTTTTGCTGTCATCCGAATGTGATCTGAAATATTTTGTTTGGTTTGTCGTCATAAAGATTGTTGTCTTACATCATGCTGCGACCACGCAAGTAATTATTGTGTATATATAAAGTTAGTGTTAAGTTTTTGGAAGCAGCTTGCTGCTACTCAGGTGTTTACTTCACTGATTTGCTGGCACGTCAATGTGTGGACTAAGCACTTCAACAGGTATCTGTGAGAATAGTTCTCCTCGTTAATGACATGCTAAATGAAGAGTTGAGGTTGCTTGTGTGCACTATCATTTTTAACTTTCAAAGAAGTATAACACTACGCGTTAGAACTTCATAGGAATAATTGAAAAACGTCGTTTCCTGGAGAGGGAAGAGTGTGTGCATGTATAATTACCGTGTTTCACAGCAACAAATAATGTCGCCTTCCAAGAACATTGGCACATCACTCGAATGCTCTACTAATATCACTATAGGATCTCTGAAATCTACTCTACCCGACAGTCCTGATTGTTCAGTCGTTTCCAATAACATTTCTAAAACTACTAGTTTAAAATCCGTGACCAGGCTGGGTTCTGTTGATTCGGACTGTTGTCCATGTGATGATTGTTTGCTCGGCATTTCGGACGTCTTGTGCGACTTGAATTTATGTTCCACCGGCAAATTATGTTCAGGCAACACTTGTACGGAAAAATCTATCCCCAGAAACAAGGTAAAGTATGATTGGTTAGGAATGTGTTGAAATAATTTTGTTTTGTCTGACTACTCCCGATACGAATGGTATGCCGATATTAGAACGCCCGCAAACTTCATGCGATATTTTGATGGAGACATCAAAAATCACATCAACATATCCATGTTGCAGTCATTTGGGGGAACATCAAAGATTGTTCAAAAGCGTAGTGCGAACGCTGATGAAGGTGTTAAAGTGTTTGCGACAAATATTAACCACTTACCATGGTATATGAACGTTGAAGTGTGAGTTCTGGATGATAATGTAGAAAGAAATTGAAATGTGTGATGAACTGATGCGCTGCCGGTTAATTACTCAGCCCTTTTAGTTACCTCGTAGGCAGGGCCGGCGTGATGGGCGTGCGAACTGTGCGACGGCACAGGGCCCCGCAGTAGCTTCACATCATTAGTTTGCACAGGGTCCCGCAAAATATAGCCCTGCCCTGCTCGTAGGATAAACACACATATTGTGGTTTGGATATATTCTATTGTGGAAAGCACGTGAAGAATGAATCGTTTTTTTGTAGTCAGTGTGTGCTGCTCGCGACTTAGACCGGTAATTTCTTTGTACACTGGGGCAAGTCTTCTGGACAAGTGCAGCTTTCCTTGTTTGAAGAGTTAACGCCGTCAGAAATCGGCATTTTACTCGTCTTTCCCGCCCGCACTATGAATTGTTTTTTTACAATTTTTCGAAATAGATAGTGTTACTAGATTCTCTACGCTCCCACGTAAGCATCCGTATGGCCTCTGGCAGTAGTCACTTTGTCCAGTTTTGTTCCACGTTGCCATCTGACTCTAGGTTCAACATCTCTCCTCCAAACCAGTGGGGAATGGCTTATTGCGTTGGACACACCAGTTCTCGTCTGATCACAGAAGTTAAGCAACGCAACGCCAGTTAGTAGTGACATGGGGGTGGCTGCTTGGGAAAATTGGGTACTGCTGATACCCACAAATCGTCTCACTAGTGTAGTGTCTGTGCAGTCTGTGGATTAGAGCTACGCGGTGGACGGGGTTTTAATGACATTACAGTTAAAGGGCCCTAAAACACCAACAAAAGAAAATGCAAAGCAGTGTGCGTTCCCTGAATAGTAAGACCTTGCACTGTTAAAATTTGTTTTATGACTGGAAGTTTAAAATATTAGCAGGCTAACTTGAGATGAAAACTGGCAAACTGGTAAAAATTATTGCTGGAGCCTACTGCTCTGAGGTTTGAAGCAGTTTTCTCCCTCAGCAACCTTCTACTTGGGACTTGCCCTTCGCCTGTAATAAACCACAACCTACGTTCAGGACAGAACCTGTTTTCAATTAACTCACTAGGCTGATAATGTGGCAATCAGTCTAACAACTACAGTAGCTTTTTATTTGAAAATGGATGCTCTCTGCTCACATTTCTTTACTGAAGCGTCACAGTCACTGCTCACTGTTTAAACTCTTACGTGTTGACATTCATTCATTCAGTTTTCACGCTAGAGGGTTGAGTTATAAATTGATAGTAAACTTGTGAGTAGGAATAGACTTGTACTTTACTTGGCTGACATCATATTAGCCTTGGACTTGTATCGGTGTTTTCATGCATCTTCTTTATCAGCTGCTTCATGTTCACCACGTCTTAAATGACGTTATTGAAATGAAAGTAAACTCACAATGAACAAGCAAATTAAATTCTAGGTGCTTGTTACTTTTTGACAACATAATCTAACAATACTATCCAATTTAGTCACCTCGTGAGTTACCCAGCTTTGTATTACAAACAGTAGTTGAGTTTTTCCCCCTTTCTACTTTTCTTAGGTCGGTTGGAAAGGAAAACCATGGCCCTGTGTGGTGTGTGCAATATCATCTGCACGTTACAGATCTCTTATTATCTGAATGAAATATACGTGCAGGTCAACAAAATATTCAGGGGTAGGAGGAACTCCTTCCAGGCGTCGGTGGAGAAATCTATAGAAGAGTTGCATCATTAGGTTGGCAGACGGCTGCGTAAAACTGCCCTCCAGAGGCTGCTAATGTGTTGTAATGGGGCAAAAAAAAAAGGGTGCCCGATCTTGCCCATAGGCGGGATGAACTCCCTTGCTTGTTGTTTCTTTTCGTTAATTAATGTCAGCATCTTTGTAGCCCCCGCACCTAATTTTCTGTCCAGTCCTAACCGACTTCTAGCCGGGATAAGATTGTAATTATTCACTCAAGAATCAAACATTGCGGGGCCCATCGGGGCTTGTGCCAGACGGGAAGGAAGCTTGAAGTACGTGTACCAACCGCTGGAGAAAAACCTGTGGCCCTGTTGATAAGTGTGGTGTGGTGCGCACAACGTTGCCTAAATGTAAACTAGCCTACTACACGGAAAATTGAGTATCAGTCACTTTACTCAGGTGTTAAAACTCTCTCTCTTTGGCGTCATCACTCAGCATTGACAGCTGAAGGGTCAGTATAAAATAATCGTAAATCTATCTACTATTAAAGGAAGGTTGACTATCTGCCCTTGTCTGCAGCTATTTATAATAATCATGATATTTGGAGTACTTGGACACCTGCTGAATTCATTAGTACTCATATTGTCAATGATATCCATATTATTTGAGCTCTCGTTACGCCGGTTTCAACGGATAGTGCTTTAAAACCGAATATGACGTTTTTTTATCCATTCACCAACTGTTTTGACCATGGATATAATCACGTTTCCAAAGAGGAGTATCCCATTTCGGATCCGGGTGTCTCCTTTTCGATCGTTTACTCCATGGAGGACCTTTTTCGCTATTCTTATTCTCATCCTATCATCATCGCCGTACCGTTGTCCCGCCGTCTCATCTGCGAGTTCTGGAACTCCATTCCTCCCTATTTCCCACCAGTTCTCCAATCACAACGCGCATGTTTCCATTTCCTGTTTTTTCCCCACTGTAATTTTCCCCCATATTTCATGTCTCAGAGTGTGGCTGGGGCAACCCGGCAGGTATTTGGAAATCGAAAGCACATGCGGTGATTACCGGACTACCCCACACTTCAGCAAGTAGTTAAACCACCCAGAGGCCTTAAGAAACAAAGGAGACTGAGATAGTGTGCTGTGAGAAGGGGGGTTGATAAGGCCCATCCCAGGAAGGCAGGGATAGAACTGAGCAAACTTAGGAACAAGTTATAAGGAGGGATATGACCATTTGTGGGATTGGACGAGTGGGTAATCTTGTTGGGAATGGTAAGGAGTGAAGGGTAGAACTCTGCTGACCCAGCCATACCGTTGGGTGAGATACGATGTACAGAATAATAGTTCAAACGGTGACTCTGCGAAGAACAGATGTTTTAATTAAATACTTGCTGAAATCAACTGGTTTAACTGATGAAGTAATCTAAATAGTTCTATGTAATATTTTTGATTTTGATAAGCACTACATTGTTGTTACATGTGTCCTCAGGACTCAAATAGAAAAGGGTCAGGGTAATCAGCATTGCCAGATGTGATAAGCAAACTTGAGAGAATAAGGTTGATATGATCTTGTTCATTCTTTTTCAGACGCTAATTAAATATTACCCAAAGAACTCAGATGCTCGGCCTGGGGAACCATCCGCAAGGGGATTCTACCCAACATGAAGCATTTGGAAAGCGATTTCGTCCACTGTCGTCTTTCTTTAATGTGCTCCATGATTAATTAAATACCTCTCCTTATAAAAAGAAAGTGAATTCCACCGTAGGGTTCTCGAGGGAACCACAGACCTGGTGTTATTTAAATTTTTGGACCTGCATTTCAATATCCCCAGTTAATCTGGCGACGGTGGTGCAGTTTGTAGGGAGCGGCTTATTGCGTTGGACACACCAGTTCTCTTTTGATCACTGAAGTTAAGCAATGCAACCCCAGCTAACATGGGTGGCCGCTTGGGAACACTGAGTACCGCTAATACCTCAAAAATCGTCGCATTAATGTAGTCTTTGTGTGCCCAGTCTGCATTAGAACTACTTAGTGGATGGGGCACTAATAACTTTGATGTTGAAGGGCCCTGAAACGCCAACGAAACAAAAAATCCAAGAGTCATATTTACTCCCGCAAGAACTACAACTTAAGAAACTTTGGAAAATAGGAACTGATGGCCTTAACCCTTGATATTTCACGTAGACCTCATTACTAGAAGGCGGTTTGCTAAACTTGATTTAGGTGCAACAAATAACGACATAAAAAATATTCTTTATTTTTGACCAATTTAGAAATTAATTTTCGTCGTTACCGTGAGAATTTATACTACCTGGTGTCATCATGATACCCTTTTCCCGCCTGTGACGGGGTCGGGTCTGAGGGTTCTAGCCCTCCACACCCACTGCTCCTCTTGCATTCCACACTATCATATCTCTTCGTACAACCTGCTCCCACTTCTGCTTTGGTCTTCCTTTTGGTGGTTCCAGCTCCTCCTCCCCTCTTCTCATGACATGACCATATCATCTGTCTCTCTCAACTTTCCGCTATGCCCCCACCCCCCGCCTAATTCCTGGTAACACCTCACCCATGTACTGCCGCATTCGCATTTCAGTTACATATTCGGTACTTGGCATCAGGATGGTTGTTATCCCCAACGAATCTAGAAGTTTGTATTTTGAATGCACCTGTTGTAGTAGCGCACCTGTCGTAGGTAAGTTGATGCTCCTTGGTCCAAAATAAATTCTGTGATTATCGATTTAGAATCTAAATTTTTGACCTCATAATGCCGTAATCAATCATTCTGTGTTATTAAGATTAAGTTTGGTTAATTGTGAAAGGGTGCGAGGGTATGATGTGTCTTTAGACTCAAGGCAGAAATTGCCTCTTGAATTGATTCTGTCTCAAATTGACAGTTATTCCTGGTCAAGCGGAAGAGACCTCTCCACTCATCTAGAAGTGAATTTTTCGTCGAATTTGCAGCACAGGTATGGAAGGATGGCTCTTGTACGTCAAAGAATCCTTTATTTATTGAATAACGTGTTTAAAAACAAAATTACAGGTATAAGAGTTCTCCTTACCGAGTAGAGTTTTGGTAGAGAGTCTTCACAATTAAGAGACTCTTCTGTCAAGTGGCATTCGTGGAGGTTTTCTGTGAAAAAAAAACTAATTAAAAGTTAATGGCCGCTATTACAGGTCCTCTAAAACATACATGGGGGTCGTACAAAATCTTCCATTCAACCGTCGTACAAGGACATCTAATTCCAGGATATGTCATTTCTTTATTCTTGAGGATGAAATTTGGGATGCAAACTATGGCGTAACTTTTAGTCTGTTCTTAAGTTGATGTTTATGACATTTTGACTAGTGATTACCTTGTAGAATTGCTCCCTGCTCTAACTGGTTGTTGTCATCTTGCATACGTGTGACATGTTGATGCTTGAAAGTGCCCCGAGTCATTGCTCCCGTGGCAAATTTTTAGATATCATTTTTGTTGACGATCCATCCTCCGACCTTGATTTCAACTTCAATATTTTGGTTGAAGTCGTTATGAAATGTCAAGGCAAAAAGGTCACAATAGGACCTTTTTTTGTTTTGACGGACGTGGTGGACATCCTTGAGGATCACTATACAAGGAATTCGTCGTTATCGTGAGAAATGATACTACCTGGTGTCATCATCATACCCTTATCCCGCCTGTGGCACGGTCGGGTAAAGTTGATGATGATTATTATTTTCCGCCTCAACTAAACTGGGAACTTACCCTATTGTTGTTGTTTGTTGGGGTTTTAGGGCCCTTCAACTACAAGGTCATTAGAGCCCCGTCCACAGCGTAGCTCTTATGCAGAGACTGCACAGACACTACCCAAATGCGCCGATCTTTGGGTATTAGCAGTGCCCAGTGTTCCCAAGCGGCCACCCATGTCAGTACGAGAACTGGTGTGTCCAACACAATTCGCACTACCCTCACCCTAACAGGACTAGCCTAAAATGAAGATGAGCGGGAGATTAAGGGGTGGACAAAGAAGAAGAGGAAAAGGGAAGTGAGAAGTCGGCCCATCGGGACAGCAGATGACAATTTGCTAGTGGACCATCCGAGAACTCGGGTCTCTAATGACCTTGTAGTTGACGGGACCTTAAACTCCAACAAACAAACAAATCCGAGAACTCGCTTTGTTGACAGAAGGAAGTTGTAGGGAGTTTAATAAATTTTACGACTGCTGCCTGAGATTTTTTTTTTAAAAATGAGTATTATTCAAAGAAATTTCAAGCATTCCATTGAATTCAAATTTTTTTTTTACTGAAAAAGTGGTGAGTTTGGAATGTGTATTGATTTGTTTGCAATGTAAAACCTTGGATAACGTTATTTGAAGTTTTAACGAGTTTTTTTAAAGTAGGACTTTTTTATGACTGAATAACCTAAGTTATTTATTCAAAATCACTTTAAAAATTGTAGTGAAGAGAAGCAGAAGAATTTCCTTTTCATTCGGTGCGATTACAAAAGACCATAGTATGTCCTGACCAACTTAATGCTGATCTTGAAAAGATAAACGAGATGTTTGTTTGCAAGGTGTTTGTGTACGAAATGTTTGTTTGCAAGTACTGAAATTGCTCGTTAGCCTGTTTTTGTTTACGGACATCCGATCGTAGAGAGTAACTGCTATCCCCGTGTTATCACTTTAAACACAGGTGTAATCCTACAAAATAGGAGTTGTCTTACAAGTAAACGTGACCTTGTTTTACCCACCCTTCCATTTTTTTTATAATTAATACTTTCGTTTTAAAATCATCGTTATTAGTAGGACGTTGAAAAGGTTATATTAGGCTTTCCCCTCCATATATTTTGTCTGACCTTTTGTTCTAGTTAAAATAATTTAATATCGTTTTATAAGCACTCCACCTAGGAAGTATCGTTGCAACATCATTTGAAGGATATATTTGTCTTAACTGTGGCCAGGATGAAACCTCCTTAATCCTGAATGGTAGACAAAAAATCTATTTCCAGTGCTTTATCTGACAAAAAATAAGTTTTTGGTTCATTAACAGGCAGTGATGGAGTCGTGATGTTGTTGATTTTGTTCTTTGCTGACGTATGTTGGTAATTCCCCTAAGGAAAGGTGGACCGAACCAATTCGGTATCCCTGCAGGATAGAAAAGAGCTGGGTCACGTGAACAACACTGTCCTACTTCAGTGTGTAATGTCTGATTGTCCGTGTTGCCCCTCGCCCACGTCCGTTTGCATGTTGTCAATTGCTGTCATCTGCACGAGTGTAATCTGGTCTCTACCGATTTAGCAAAGTGTTTGCAAACTCAATGAGTTTTTTGTAACAACATTGTCAAATTCTTGCCCAAGTTTCAGAAATATCAGGAATATCATGTACTTGACTCCATGCTTGGTTCCAGCCTGTGATGATATCACTGTCTGCAAGCATTCACAGTTTCAAAGCTGTTTAGGCGAACGTTGCATAAAACACATGCAAAGTTTGGGAACTTGATTGTCACCAACGTGTTTAATTTGTTGTTAGGTGGATACATGGCTTTGTGAATTGAATGCCTTTTCAGAAGTTGTTTTTCTCACCTAGCTGATGGCATGCATTATGGACTTTCACAATGTTGTCTTAATGACAGTTGTTTGTTTGCAACACGTGTCGCCACAACTCCAAGTTAATAACAGTGTTGTAAATGCACTTCTATAAAGTAATATCATTCACATTGTCGCCTGGATAATAATGTCTGATGTCGAATAATGAGGATTTAATAAAAAAGAAATACTAGACATTGGTGTTATGCGCTAGCTTGATCCGGAAGGTAAAAGTTGAGCTGAAATGTCAAACGAGGTCATGTTAGACATACTGTAATAGCGTTATGTTCTTTGGAATAACTTCCCAGTTTTACTGGTGAAGTATCAAGTGCTGGAAACGCGTAACATTTGACATTTTATTGTTTCTGTGCATGTCAAAGTCTCGGATGTTGCAAAATAGTCTACATAGTGCAGTATTTGTTTTCCGGTTTGTGCTTTCCTAGACATCTGTTTGCAAACTTGCCCTCTTGATATTTGACATCTTTATTCATAGTGATGTCCGGGTTACTCCTGTAGCAGTTTACCGCTAAATAAATATATGTGACAAATTTATACGGATTTTTTTAACGGTTTAGGAGAGCTCTAGGATAATTATTGCATCCCACATCTAATAGGTGCTGGTTGGTTGGTGTTTACGGCCCTTCAACTACAAGGTCATTAGAGCCCCGTCCACAGTGTAGTTCGTATGCAGAGACTGCACAGACACTACACAAATGCGACGATTTTCGGGTAATTAGCAGTACCCATTTTCCCCAAGCGGTCACCCATGTCAGTACTAGCTGGGGTTGTGATGCTTAACTGGTGTGTCCAACACAATTCGCCTCTCTAATAGGTGCTGCTGCACTTCCAAAGTTTCGTACATCATCCCTAATGGTTACTACTGACACCGCTAAAGGGACTTGTATGATGCACATCATAATGACCAAATTTCATATTTCGCAGGTTTGTGGTCAAGAATTCTCATGCCTTTACAATGAATTATGACGTCAGATCTTACAAAACAACTCTAGCCCTGGAAGACTAATGTGGAAACGTTATATCAGTAGTCTTTTGACAATGTTTTGGTGGAGAGCTCTTCTGTTTACCTTTGTGATGTGCATGCGTATTTATGAACTTCAAAGAAGTGTGCAGTAGAATAGTTACTCAATTACAAATGCTTGTCTTTAGGTATGTGTGAGTCACTAAGTTGATTAGCATGTTAATCAACTACTTGTTAGATAGACGCTGACTCATCTCTGTTCCTCTTATAATGTTGATGGTATCAACGAAGGTGGCATGTGTACCCATGGCTATGTTTTATTCAGTTCCAGTATTAGTTTATAATTATCAGAAACTTTTTTGTAATGTTTTTGTACTGGCATTTTATTTGAGTTGGTTTAACATTGACCGTTGTCATTATTTTACCATGTAATGTTTTGTTTACCAGGGTTATAGAGGTTAACGTTTGACTGGTTGCCAAGACCTCTTAATGAAGATCATTCAGCTTGTCTTCTAACGGATACTTGCTGCCCTACTACTCAGTCGGTAGTAGAGCAAGTAGGGAGTTGAGGTTTCTTTAACACTACTTCTGTGTAATTCTAGTTGTGAAGCAAAAGATCTGTCATCCATTGCAAAATGCCAGTCCCACAAATACCTTTGATCTCTACCTTCCTGAATCTCCTTCTCACTATCTTCTTGCTCTCTCTCTTTATCTCTGTCCCCCT
Source organism: Trigoniulus corallinus (assembly GCA_013389805.1). NCBI lineage: Eukaryota > Metazoa > Arthropoda > Diplopoda > Spirobolida > Trigoniulidae > Trigoniulus > Trigoniulus corallinus. Next base: position 10,302,531 of record JAAFCE010006156.1, read on the forward strand.
CTCTCTGTCCCACTCTATCCGTCCCTCTGGTGGTGATGGATTGGGACATAATTTGTTTTTGAGATAACAGGTTGTGACTGTGTGCTTTACTTTGAGTCAGTGGATGCAAGTTTCGTGGCAACTTTGGGGGGAGGCTCCTTCCAGGCCAGAAGGATTAATAGGTGAAGCTGGCACGGCACCATGTTGTATGATGTCACCACTGCATTTAAAAGAACTCTCTCCAAATGGAGTAAAAGATGCGTGTGGATTTGGCAAAGTTTCCAGGTGTAGGAGATCGCCCCATGCCGTCGGTAAATTACCTTGTGCAGCAGAGAGAGACTAATGTTAAATAACTAAATAGACATTCGTAGACCATTTCCCCGATCCAGTGACCTTCAACATCCACCTGTAGTAACGATAGAAACGTGAGATAAATATAATAAAGCGAGATAAGCTCCCTCTACTTTTTTGTTATTAGTTTAAAGTGGGGGAAGCATTCAATTACTACGCAGGTTGCTCCTTGTCTTGGGTGTTTTTAATGCTCCTACACAGTAATGGCCTGGTTACTATTACAAAATACAATTATATCCTTCTGGGTGCCCCCTTTTCCTGCCTGATCAACCTACCAACATCCGCTTCTAGTATATTTACTTAGTAATTTTCTATGTGCCATATGTTTAAAATATGAACGTTTCACCCCAAATTATGGTAACACCCAGAATTTAATTCGGCCTGGATTTTAAAAATAGGACAGAATTTGAAATAGTCTAGTTTAATCTGCATTTTCTTCGCATTTAATCTCGGATTATTGTCTTAGTGGTGATGAGCCCACATCGTGGTACAGGAGGTAGAGTGCTCGATCTAGTGCGTCATTGGTTCCTGGTTCGACCCTAGATCGAGCGAGAAAAGGAGATCCCGAGTGTGCCAACCATTGGATGGGAAGTAAAACCTTGGTCCCGTGTGGTGTACGACGTCATTTGCACGTAAAAGAACCCTCTCTATTATGCAATAGGTAGATGAGGCAAAAATTTCTAGCTGTAGAAGGAGCTTGATAGGGTGCTTCAACGAACAGTAGACCAACAATAAATATATACGACTGCGTAAAAATACTGCCCAAAAATTCGGTCATGTGTCCATCTAGAGGGCAGTGATCGATCCCCGATCCTGGCATAGGGGGAAAAGGGTTAGTGGTGAGAAAGAAGTACTTCAAGATGGGCTTTGTGAACCTTTCCGGTCTCGAATTGGGGCTTTGTCAGTGTCTTAAATATTTTATAAGCAGGGGAATTTGGTTCGTTGGTGTTTTAGGAGATCCTATTTTTTTGGGGTATTAGCGGTACCCAGTTTTCCCAAGCGGCCACCCATGTTAGTACTAGCTGGGGTTGAGGCAGTGATCAGACGAGAACTGGTGTGTCCAACGCAATAAGCCGCTCCCCTGAAGTAAGGAGAAAGGGAAAAAGCATACATTAGATTGTTGGAAGGGAAAAGCAGATGCCGTTTACGTTGTTTCTCCCATTTTAGGGGGCAGTTTTCCTGTGTATAGTTCTACTGTTAGTTTACCTCGATAGGGGCAGCACACTCGTCAGCATGCATTTTTCAGTGTTATCAATCTTTATGTTCGTTTTAAAAATGCATTAATAGATTTATTTTCAGAATTTAACATTTCAGAATTATTTAAAAGCATCAAATATATTTAAAATGTGACTAATTGAAAATTTTGGAAGCCTATTCACTTTGAAAATGTTTAGGACAACTGACTGATGTGTAGGATGGATGGAGACTTGGTGGCAAGCAAGGAGGGAATCGAGAGCCAAAAGTGGCAGATCTGATCTTCAGATAGGCGAGATAAAAAGTATGATGATGATGATGATGACTCACTTTGAATACACCTTTAAATATCCACTTAAAAATGTTATTACCTTTTTCATTCAAACATTGTTATGAATACTTCCGTATCTAACAATTAGCAACGTTTGTCCTGCTCCTATGGAGAGAACTAATACTAGTGTTCAGCAGTCCGTTAAATGAATTTCTAAAGGTCTCTAATAACGTTATAATGTCGATGTAGAGTAAAACAAGCCACTAAACTCTGAATATGGACGTTAATATACTTCATAATGATATTCAACCTGTCATTAGGAGTGATTCATATCTGCACCAGGTGTTAGCGGTCGAAATAACTGTAAATTATTTTGAACACGAGAGGCGAATGGGGGAGGGGACTTAACAGATGGTTTTTATCGGCGTTTTCTGCTTTATATTCCTTAATGGCTACATGATGACATACATATTGAATGGCACGATATATATTGAACATGATAATCCTACACTGGACGGTGCTGTTGTACTAGATCTGTCGAATTGAGAGTTGGACCCCGCCTATCCCTGTCCTCTGCCTGTCAAATGCAGAGGGTGAAACCCGATAGTGTTACCAATATTTGTTTTTCAGGATGATAACCAGTATGCATTTAATATAGTATGGAGTCTACTTGTTTGTTGAACTGGATGGTTGAAGTGGAGACAGGCAAGTGGAGTCCTGTGTGATAGGAGGGTCCCAATCAAGTTGAAAGGGAAGTTTTACAGGGCAGTGGATAGACCAGCTATGCTATGTAGGGATCAGAGTGTTGGGGAGTGAGGAAGAGCGACGTAAATGAATGCAAGTAGGATAGAATTAGGAAGGAGTATGTTAGAGGCAGCCTGGGGGTGGTGGACGTCGCCGAAAATATGATGGAGAATAGGTTGAGGTGATATGGACACGTAATGAGAAGAGGGGACAGGTCTCTTTCAGAAATGCAGGTGGTCGGAAGCACCTGCATTCGGGGCAGGGGAAGACCGAAGCAGACGTGGGAGCAGGTTGTCCGTAAGGATATGGTAGGGAGCGGCGAATTGCGTTGGACACACCAGTCCTCGTCTGATCACTGAAGTTAAGCAGCTGGTACTGACATGGGTGGCCGCTTGGGAAAACTGGGTACTGCTAATACCCAAAAATCGTCGCATTAGCGTAGTGTCTGTGCAGTCTCTGCATAAGAACTACACTGTGGACGGGGCTCTAATGACCTTGTAGTTGAAAGGCCCTAAAACACCAACAAACAACAACAAGGATATGGTAGTGTGGACGGGGACCTGGTGGGAGTGGATGGCTAGAACTCGCAGAATCGAACTGTTTGTAGGTACAATAACAAATTGTTGATCGTTTTTGGAGTTTCGTACATTACATTGATGTCGATTGTCTGACTTCAACATACTTTTAAGACTAGAAACACTTTTCGTATTACACTTCGTTTGGTCACATGTAGTTATTGAGAACGATGTGCTATTGGTTCATTTTTTTTGAGAGAGAGAGAGAGAGAGAGAGAGAGAGAGAGAGAGAGCAAAAAAAAAAGGGGAACAACTTTTATATTGAAAAATGCCGAGGTTGCGCAGAAATGTACTTGCATTTTACTGTGCTATATAATGACTTTACAATGAGAGTAAAATGTTAGTTGTGCTGAGTTGTGTCGGTTATGAACTGTTCCTTCCCGTCCTCTTCTGGTTTGTTTTTTATTCATGGGATGTAGACCACCAAAATCTATAAATTTTCGGGTGCTGTTCACGTTATGTTACAACGGTGTTACTAAAGTGTGTCACGAATTTTCTAGCTGAAGAAGAAGGTTTTTTCTCAACTTCAGTTTGGACCAATTTTTGGTGAAAATGTGCTTCCTTTTAATTTTGACTGACATTGAGAACCTCTACTGATATCATAGTTTTCAGAATAATACTGTCGAGATTAGAGGTTTTATTTGTTCCTGCAGTGATATCATCGATACAAAATTCCATTGTATTTATGAATTCATAGGAGAGAGAGGGAGAGATACATTTGTACTGATGTCACTTCAAAGAAAGCTACCAATTTGACGATCATATTCTGCTGCTCGTCATCACACGTCACCATCATCGTAACGTGGTTTGGTTTCCTCTCGTATATAACGTGTGTTTATTGGCAAGTGTTATCACCGATTTTAAAGAAACGAGTCGCTCTGGTTCGGTGCTCAAATATTAACCAATATTTCTACGTTTTTCGTTGATAACGTTCTGGTGAAGTTCCGTACAGTGTCTGTAGGATTTTCCACATATATTTTTTCATTATTGTTGCCAGACTTTGAGATTTATTTTTCTTAATCGTCGTTTACTTAGAAATGTGGCGAAAGAACTTTCGGATCTAAAAGTTGTTCCCCTGCCATTATAAATACGGCCATTGAGCAAGCCCTAGTATGGAAACTGTTATCTGCATTGGTAAGGGCTTGACTGACGTGTGCGTCAGTTGAAATTTCGGAGTATTTTTTGTTGATATCAAATTTCTTTTTAATTTTTATTCTACGTATATTCTGAACTTCAACAAGTTATTTGATGTAAAAATGGTTGAAGGTTACGAACGTTATAAATTGAGTCTCCTTACAATTCCTGTGGAAGATTTTGGAGAAGTTAGTAGTGATGATTTGAGTAGTGATTGGGATACTGAAGAAGTTGAAATTCTTACTTGTATAAAGGTGATGTATCAAATTTTGTTTTTAAATTTAGTAATTATGTAGATGTAGTTGGTGAGAGATAATGTGGTCAAGTGGTAACCGAATTCTGAATTCCGGATTTTGGAAGTTTTAATATTTGACACTTTAACAAGATTCGACCTTCAAATAGCTAATGATTGTGGTAGGCCTTGACTTCATGCATTTTCTGTTAGCCAAAAGAAACATTTATTCAACCCTTTCTTAACGAAATACTCTAGTCTTACAGTAATGGTTTATTATTATATTATTAATCGCGGCCATGTTACGAAATATAGTCACGTTGTTGAAACTTTTGTTTGGTACCCAATTATTGTTTCTTTCTATAAATTGTAAACACCAAGCCGTAATGGTCGTCAAAATAATCTTGATATGAAAACTTGAAATATAGCAGCGTGTCCCATAACAAAATTGGTCTCTGCGTGGGGGGCGGGATGAAAACATTCTCAGACTTGTTTGATACTCGTCCATTTATAACATGTTAACTCTCCTAGACAACAAAATTAGTAACGCTACTTGTAGGATAAATGTGTCCAAAGTTTACACAGTGAGAAAGAAATAGGCAGAGGTTGCAGGTTCGATTATTTCGTTCGATTGGTGTTATTTAGTGCCCTTCAACGACAATGGTCATTAGAGCCCCGTCCACTAGATAGTAGTTCCATTGCAGAGTCTACACACACAATATTTGGGTATTACCAGTACCCTAGTGTTCCCTAGCGGTTGCCCATGCTAGTACTAGCTGGGGTTGCGCTGCTTAACCTCGGTGATCAGACGAGAACTGGTGTATCCAACGCAATACAGCCGCTCTGTTGCAGGTTCGAGAGCGAATGAGAAGCGAAACCGTGACCCCGAGTGGTGTGTGTGTGTGTGTACGACGTCACCTGCACCTAAAAGAACCTTTACTACATGGAGCAAAATATACTACGTGTAATTCTGGAAAATTCCCAGGTGTTGGAACTCCCTCCCCTCTCCTCCTTCGCGGCATATTGCGTTGGAAACACCAGTTCTCGTTTGATCACTGAAGTTAAGCACCGCAACCCCAGCTAGTCCTGACATGGGTGGCCGCTTGGGAAAACTGGGTACTGCTAATACCCAAAAAATCGTCGCATTAGTGTAGTGTCTGTGCAGTCTCTGCATAAGAACTATGCTGTGGACGGGGCTCTAATGACTTTCGCAGTTGAAGGGCCCTAAAACAACAACAACAACCCTCTCCTCCTTCTTCTGTAAGTTACCTTCAGAATTAGGCAGGCTAACGTTAAATAATCAATGAACCTAGTCAAACTCATCTCACTATCTAATTTGGGATATATTTGTTACCGGGACGTGTGTTCTACTGTTGGACAACTTTCGGTTTTGATTGCTCACTCACTGGTGGCGGCGGGGTGGCAACTTTGGCGTCTCGCTCTGATGGTTCGACATGAATCTTGTCCCAGTACTTTGGACAGTTTTTTTGTCTACTGGGTTCTGCCCAAATCTTGTTGATGTAGTTTAGTTCTTCTGCTTCACCTGCGAGCAAAGAATGGGGTTTGTTTTTGGCAGGAAAAACTTGACTTGTAGCGTTGGTCAGTCTGATTCGCTAATAGCTCCTGGAAGTGAGTGGTGTGTAGTACAGTTAGGGTTACCGTGTCCAGTATAAGAGCATGTCATTTAAAATGTAAAGAAAATGTACCCCTCTCCCGATTCGAGCCTCTTCGATGCAACCATAACATTTGGATTGTGACCCTGCCAAGGATGTAATTCTGAATCATTTTAAAAAAAAGTGTGTGGGTTGTGGCTGTAACTCAAGCTGTCATCGTTAGGCTTATGACTGTATTTTTACGTTACAGTTGAGCGTTACCATGTTGCACTTTTTCTCTGTGCCTGTCCCAGTTGACAAACAGACGGAATGAGATTTCTGACACTAGCAGGGTTGAGTATTTCATGAAGTTACCCTCTTCGAATCCCGGGAATGAATTGATATTGAGCCATCAATTAGCATCCTGTTGCTTTTCAGCACAACGTAAGGAAACGTCATTACCTAAGTGCTCCAACCGGAAATGGTGTTTGTTTATTGTTGTTGTCGAATGTCGGAATTTAAACTATCGATGTTGCTACGGTATTAGTAATGTTTTCCATGCCCTTGTTATTATCTGTCAGGTAAATACAAAATCTGTTTCCGGTTTAGCAGTCTAATGCGATCTGTATCTGTTTATAAGGTCAGGCGGTAAAAAGCGGGGAAAAAAGAAAACTACCAAATGTACGTGTTGGTCTAATGTTTTGTCAGTCCGTGAAGATTGAATCTCATTTCGTCTGTCCCCCCCCCTCTTATTTTGTGCAGTTTAGAGATGAGCAGTCTAAATCTTTGGCATTTTGAGTACCTTTTAATTAGTACTAACGTCATTATTGATGTCGGCCTCTTGACTTTAATTGTCCACTTATTTTCCTTCTGTCGGATTCCGGAGCTCAAGTGGTTACTATCTTACTTTTCAGCCTTACATGAGCCATTTCAGCCGTTGAGATATTGTATCCTGGTGTCCCGTTAAGGAATCAATTGCAACAGTATGAACAAGTAGTTGAGGTATGATCCCACTTGGTAACAGCATAGTAACAGGTGTTATAATTGGTCTGTATCACTACTCATAAAATACCTATCCTATTTTTTTTTGTTTCATGTTAAGGAACAGTGCATCCCCCCCCATATATTGTATGTAAATATTTTCACCTTTATTGCATATCCTACTGTGACGACAGCAAAGCAAGAATGCAGCTGGAAAGCAAGCCCTTTTCCCTCCTATAGCAGGGTGAGGTACTCATCTGTCAACCTGAGTGGATCCATAGGCGATCAATTGGATGGTATTTTTACTCAACCGGCTGCCGACCAAAACTGCTACTCCCATGTTTATATGTCGTCGGTCGACCATTTGTTGGGGCTCTCAACTAACGTCAAAGGGGCGAGCTCCTACACCTGGGAATTTTGCCTCATCTTCCCGTTGCATAGTAGAGAGGGTCTATTACGTGCAAATGTCATTGTACACCGCACGGGGACCCGGCTTTACTTTCCATCCGCCGGAAGGCGCACTCGGGACATCCTCTCTCTTTCTCGCCCGAAACTTCGATCCAGTATCGAACCTAGAACTATTGACGGCAGTAACCTCGTGCACTACCGAGACGGGTATTACGGTGACGACAGCATCATCATCATATCACACCTTTATCCCGACTGTGATAGGGTCAGGTCTGCGGGTTCTAGCCCTCCACTGCCGCCTATCTACCATCAGGTCCCCATCCATCAGGTCCATACCATCAGGTCCATACCATTTCGGTCTACTCTCATTTTTTCCGCGATGTCCGCCACCCCTAAGTTACCTCTAATAAACTGTGATAATAGCAACAACTTAAAATTGCATTGGTATAAATTGGAATTCAACCTTATGTTTCGTATATGATTATGAATGATGTCACCGGCTAGGCGAAGATAACCATAAATAGATAATTTTTGTGAATGCTTCATAATAACGCATTACTGCAATTCTGACCAATTGTGAGTTTCTCAAATTTGTGGGTGAATTTGTGAGTGTATTGAAAATGCAAAAATAATTGGGATTTGGAAAAGTCTGAATTTTGGTACTTCTGGAATCATCTCCGGTTTTAAATGGACGAAAAACGATCTCAAAAGGACATCAATAGTAATTCGTGGTAGACCTGGATAGTCCGCATGAACAATGTCCAGTTATTGGGGGAGGAGGTAGAAATTTAACAGGCGAGTAAATTGAGTAGTTTCCATTATGCTCATTTGGTAACTGAATGACTTTCTCGTTTCGGGGGTAGAGTATTGACATCCTCTCTTAAGGAGGGGACTAAAGCAGTAGTGGCATTCCTACTTTACTCCTTTGCCCTTATCTCCTTTCTTCCACTCTTCTCTGTTTATACTTCGAAGCCTCAGAGTCGTGGACTCTAAGTCTCCCACTCAGGCAGCTAAATAAACTTTTTGTGTAAGGCACTGCACTGGTACTTGCACTCGTTACCTTACCTGACGTATCTTATTACAAAAATATTCGCAGACCTTTTGTTTATCTATAATACTATGTTATTGTCGTGGATTTCATAAGAAAGGTGCTAGCAAATCCAAGGCAACCGGGTCAAGTTGTCTGACATTTCAAGAGACAGGGGTGACGAAACCCTGAAAGGCTCCAAGGAAGATGTGTTTTGTACAGTATTAATCGACTTACTATATGCTGAAGGAAAGGTATCCAGCGGTCGCCAACTGTGTAAGACGGGATTATGCGTTAAGATTTGAATGCAGGTGAAAGTATTATGATGCGATTATATCATTGCACCCAGTGACAAATGTATTAATTGGGAATTTCATTCTTTGGCAACTCTCACTGGTTGTAGTCGCTCGTAGAATGGCATACACCAATATGCAGACGTGGGAACAGGTCGTAGGTACAGATAATTGCATGAGGATATTTTTTAGGTATTCCTGATTTAAATTTACAGGAGTTCTGAGTGAGTTTATTAGAGAGTTAGTGGTGAACATCGACGATGACGATACGAACGATACGAGGTCAAATGAGGCAACTGTGCATGCTCACGAAAAGCAGACCGGCAATTGAGATTGCGCATTTGCCTCATTTGACCTCGTATCGTTCGTATCGTCATCGTCGACGTTCACCACTAACTCTCTAATGTAGTATCTAACAGTCAGCCTTATCATAGCGATAGAGTGGCTGTATTGCTTTGGACACACCAGTTCTCGTCTGATCACTGCAGTTAAGCAACGCAACCCCAGTTAGTACTGACATGGGTGGCTGCTTGGGAAATCTGGATACTGCTAATACCGAAAAATCGTCGCATTAGTGTCGTGTCTGTGCAGTCTCTGCATTAGAACTATGCTGTGGACGGGACTCTAATGACCTTGTAGTTGAAGGGCCCTAAAACACCAACAAATCAAATCAAACCAATTCTCGTCTGATCGCCGAAGTTAAGCAACGCAACCCCACATTGTACTGGCATGGGTTTCCGCTTGGAAATACTGGGTACTGCTAATACCCCAAATCGTCTTAACAGCGTGTCTGTGCAGACTATATAAGAGCTAGGTAGTGGATGGGGTTATGAGTATATTAGAGGTAGCCTGGGGGTGTTGGACATCGCCCAAAAATGAGGGAGAATAGACTGATGAGGTATGGACACGTCATGAGAAGAGGGGAAGAGGAGCTCGTTAGGTCCATTCTAGGAATGCAGGTGGTCGGTAGCACCCGGGGCAGGAGGAAACCGAAGCAGACGTGGGAACCGGTTGTCCGTGAGGACATGGCATTGTGTGGGGTGGACGGGAACCTGGTGGGATATAGACGGGAAGGGATGACTAGAACAGGAAGGGAGGAGTAGAGAGGCTATAATAACCATTGTAGTTGTAGGACCCTAGAACATCAAAGAAGCGAAGAAGATCGTATCCATGGTAGAGTCAGGTTTGTTAGTTCTGACGTCTCTCATTTTCTCCTGTTGCTAACCAGGTCCTCGTCCAGTGCTCATCCTGCCGTGTGCAATCTGCTCCCCGCTTCTCATTACTACCCGTGACATGTGAGACTACTACCCTCGGATCTTTTAGCACAACGTTTCACTCTCAAACTACTTCTAGGATTCAATAATGTATTTACAGTATCTACTGTGCCGTAGTGCTTTGATGTTTTGCACTTTCAATGCCCAATATTTAGACACCTGTTTTTGGACAAAAATAGTAGTTTTTTTCGCACGTGTTGAGCAGTGCACGTGAGTACCTCTTATCGGGACATGTGTGTTTTTGAGTGTTAAAAATCCTCACAAGTTGCTAAGGAGGAGGAGTACTCTGCATTTTTTTTTTTCAAATCTTTTTGTTGACTCGAGTTACTGTGTAGTGCAAACCTTGCACCCTTGTAAAGAACCTCGAGATGTTTTATTCTATAACGAAACAGAACCTCTTCACGAATTTGATGTTACTTTGGCATTTAAAAATATTGAATACAAAAAACTTCAGGTATGCAACTTGGATGCGATCCAAATGCAAGATTGCATCGTGCTAAAACTTTTAAAATGTTCTTTGTACTATGAATGTTCTTAGTGTCCTTTCGCTATTGTTGTCGGAAAATGTTTGTCGTATTTCAATTAGGGGGATGCATTTCCACCACCTGTTGGTCTGTTTGTTAGTTCACCCCAGATTTAGATAGATCTTCCTTGCCTTGTTAAATGGTTTTGAATTTGTCTCCATCACATCGAGCTTCTTACCTGGATAAAGGTGTGTTCTTTGTACAGTAAATCCCTAATAATAAACAAGGCGACGAAGGTGAGGTGGGCAGGTACAAATTATATTCCCAGGTTAATACTTGTTACGCAGTGCACAATTTGATGCAATAATCTTACAACAAACTGCATAATATAATAACTCCATTATGCAAGAGTTAATTTATTTAGCCTTGATTCGTCTTGTCCGTTTCAGATCTTTAGTGGTTTTGGCAACCAAAGGGTTATATACCAATTGTGGTTCCACTTTCAGTGCTTTAGTACCAGATTGATACTTTTTGCACCTTTGAGCTGCACTTGAAAAATTTGGAACGTTTTTAGCATATTGTAACAAATGTAAATTTTATTATTATTATTATGAAGTGGGGTCCTGTGTGACCGTCGGATCCCTATAAAGTTGAAGGGCAAGGTTTACAGAACCGTTGTTAGGCCTGCTACGCTGTATGGGTCACAGTGTTGGGCAGTTAGGAAGAACCATGAAAGGCAAATGCAAGTGGCTGAGATGCGAATGCTGCGCTACATGTGTGGGGTGTCTAGATCCGACCGGGTCAGAAATGATTACGTTAGAGGGAGCCTGGGGGTGGAGGACATTGCGGAAAAGATGAGAGAGAATCGGTTGAGGTGGTATGGGCATGTGATGAGGAGGGGAGAGGAGGAGCTTATTAGGTCCATTGTGGGACTGCAGGTGATCGGGAGCACCAGAGGTAGAGGGAGACCAAAGAGAACGTGGGAACAGGTGGTGCAAAGGGACATGGAGGCGAGCGTGGGGACCTGGTGGGTGATAGGCGGGAGTGGAGGATTAGAACCCGCTGACCCGACCCTGCCTCTGGCGGGAGAAGGGTGAGATGATGATGATTATTATTATTAATTATAATCGGCAAGTGAAATGTTGTTCCATTTTCTGTTAGGCGAGCTATAAATTTCAGCGATAGTAAACAGGTAAAAATTCTAGCAGATTGAAACCTGTTTACCTGTGGATTGAGCACATTGTGTGATTGAAGTCCACGAGTTAACTTGCGGGCTTGTTGCACGTGGTTAAACTGATATCTTTTTATCGTCTTTGTTTGTTTACTTTATTGGTGCTTTGACACGGTTTGTGGTAACCGTGGTTCTTCCTTATCTAACTTTGAGAAATATATAGGGTAATAATAACACTTTTTTTCATTGTGCACAACAGACTACCTGGGGTTTGAACTCTGCTCCGTTACATATATGAGGCTGATACCACCTTGTTTCTTGGGTATTTACCTCGTTCCTCTATCCCTCCTCCACACATCTCTAAATGTGATGTCCAACTGTGAATTTAGAGGACCTGACTAATGGTACTCCACACGGATATGTGTGGAGCTTGCCCTCTATAACCTTATAGAGGGCGGCCACCCACTGTACTCATTCAATAAGGTGACCGTAACGTTACCCGTTTATGGACCATCGCGCTATTTTAAAGCTTAAAGTTTTGTCCTCGACCTACACATGGTAATTGATTAAATTATGACATTTATGATGTAGGAAGCTTGATGTGCCACATTTGTGGGGTGAGTTAGTTGATGAGGAATGACAAGAAATTGTACCTTTGGGTCAAGTTCATTTGAAAGTACTGCTTCTGTAGTTGGGATAAATTCTCTGATGGGTTTCCGTCACTATTGACAGAGGGGGGAAGCAGTCTTAAGCAAAAACAGATTGAGTAGGTGGATTTCAAACCGTCCCCGTTTGTTCCCGATTCTCTGTTACTCTACTAAACTCAACAAAAAGACGAAATTTCTCCATTGCCTTGTTATTTGCTCTGTGTACTCCCATGAGTATTACTGGGTCAAAAGAGGACATCGGGACAAGTCCCATTTAGCTTTGGCCTTCACTTGACCAAAATTTTTTCCTCCAGTTGGAAATCAGTAGTACAGTACTGTTCGTATTCTTTAACACGTACAGCATGTGTGTCAAACATGCGGTCCTAAAGGCCTAGAGTTGCGGCCAGGGCCGGCGTGATGGTTGTGCGAACAGTGCGACGGCACAGGGCCCCGCGCATTCGGATTAATGAATCTAGTGATAGACGGGCCCCGCTTCATATTTTCACGGGGCCCCGCATAATTAGTTTGCACAGGGCCCTGCAAAATATAGCGCCGGCCCTGGTTGCGCCCCCTCACAACCGATATCATGTAGTGTACATATGCAGTCTGCTACTCAGAGGCGTAACGAGAGGGGGATAGTTGACCCCGGCATAGTTGAAATGGGGTGCCATGTGCCATATTTCGATTAAATTATAACTATTGTCAAATATCATATCGACAATTGTCTTGGCACTTTTAAAAACAAATTACAAATAAAAAAAAGATCAACATTGCATGGCCCTCATGACAATGCACATGTTCCGATGTGGCCCTCGGGGTCCCACGAGTTTGACATGCCTGACGGTACGGTACGTATTCCGGATATGAAGAAATGATAAAGCAGAAAAATCGTAATAAATACAAGTTGATAACAGCTGGGGAGGGAAATGAACCCTTAGATCCTTTAGACCCTTAGCCTTTTTTGCGTGGTGGTGAAGGAGAAAGTGAGAACCTGGCGGAGTAGTGAAAGCAAAAGCACCCCTGGGCTAACCTCTAAACCATTTCTTTATTTAGCTGACTGCTGATGGATTACCAGAACCCCTTTCAGTAACCCCATTGCTTGATTAATTAATTATTAGTGCTTTATTAAACAATACAAGAATTTTAAGAAGTGAGAGTCACTGTTGGGATTTAACCTTTAACTTATCATCTGCAAGCTTTTCAAAAATCAATTTTCATGGTTTCTTACAGTTCAGATGATTTGCCAAATGTGTCTTATAGATATTATTTTTATCACGCGGTCGAAAATATTCACATTAATCTTGTTGTAACACTTGTCAAGGGGTTGGAAAAACCAGGACTATAAAATGGCACTTTTAAACTGCATACACATGATCTTCAATCACTTTCATTTTAACTCCTTTTTTTTGCGTTGTTGTACGTATAAAGCACACTTAATGAAATTTTACTTGATTGAGAATATTGCCTTGGACTTTCTAATGACTTTTTTTTCTCATAAGAATAGGTTTGTAACAATTACGTCATTTTAAACCTAAATAAATATTGTTTCGTACGCTTTGCCATGTGCAAATCTTAGGTTGACTATACGAATGAGGCCATGCTATTTTACCATTTTAAATTAACGAAATGCCAAAATTCTCCAGAAAAGATTCTTTCGGCTCAAGAACAGCTGGCGTAAGAATTTTAAATTACTATTATTACAGGAAATATTTTCTTAGAAAATGCGTGTGATTCTCGTGATGAAATAAACATCTTGTTGCATCACTCCTCTTGTAAATAACAGTGAAGAAGACTGCTGAGCTGAAGTCTTAAGTATGACAGCAGGTAAATGTATGTACTTGTTTTCATTCTTATATCTTCAGACTTAAGATTGGTTAAGACCTCTTGCAGTCATTCTCAGATTTGATAAACAAGTTGGTGGAATTGAATCTGGAACACCAGCATTGTTAGGTGTAGGCTTTAACCAACATTAAAAGGCTCCGTCTATCCACCTCATGACGGATTACTTTTTTAGGTTTGTTTTTTTTTAGCTTCAAATTAAACTACGTTGTGCGACACTGGTGCAGATTATGGGTTACATAAGATAGGAAATGTATTTATAACGTTTGTTTTGACTAGACTCAGTGTGACTCAGTTGTCTCTACTACTTTTGACCCAGTCATTCAGAGTTGGACCTGACCTGACATCAGCAAATCAAGCTGATCTATAATCTAATCGTAGCTATCAGAACCTGATAATACACTTGTGGTGGGGTGCATTGCATACAGTTCATTGTCGGGGGCACTTCAAGTATGTTGCTTGTCAGGGATAAAAGTTGCCGATCTCAGGCAGGAGGGATGTGGTTGTTTCCTGCCCAAAGGCAATTTCAAGGTGATGATGTCCGGAACAAAATTGGGGCCTACAACGCCATCTCTGCACAACCATGAATCCTTTTAGCACATGGATGGGCTATATTCCCGGGCCTAACTTCAGCAATAGCGAGGCCGACCTGTAAATAAATCAAACCGGAAACAACAAGTTAATAACAATATAGTTTATCAACAAAGCGAGTTGTACTACGATTTATTTGGTTTTACAGAGCAATACGTTAGTCAGACAGACTTGAGCAGATAGTCAACAACACATTCATCTCGCCCACCTATTTCTTTTATGAAATGTTCGTCTAGTCTGTGCAATGTTTGCGACACGTAGATTTGCAAAACAAGTTGCAGTATGTCATTCATCATATTGACTGAGTTTTGTGGAGCAATGAGTGCGGTTTGCAGGTTGAAACCTGACATCCAACTCTCCTAACCTCATTACTGTCTCTCAGAGTCTCATTTTAAAGTGCAGACGGCACCGCAGGTGCGCGGTGCAGTGTAAATCGGTTTTATACTTCCTTTTCAAGGTTGCAAGATTCTTAATGACCCATGTGTTTGTGAACATATCAAGATTTACGATTTATTTTTACTAGGAATCTTGTCAGTCATCAGCTCATATCGAGTTTAATGTATTGCGGAGTTCTGCACTGGCAGTCGCCACCATTTGTAGTTGAGTGCATGTGTTGTTGTAAGCTTTTCTTTTTTTTTTTTTTTTGGAAATCTCCAGTGTAAATAAATTTATTTTCTGAACTCTGCAGGTAACCGAAATCCTCAAGAAATATTTATTACAAACATAACTCGATATAGTAGAGTGTAATCTGAGAGGAAATTTATTACAGAATTTCTAGGTATGGGTGTGATAATATATCTTCTACTGTATGTTCTGGTTGTAATTGAGAAAGCAGTAGAGTAGTTTGCCTACTGTTTAATGCAGATCTTTAATTAGTTTTAATATTGTATTTTATTTTAGTATGTCAGTAGGATAAATGGACCATTAAAAAGATTTTACTATCACATCGCTTAGTACAATTTTCTTTGCCCCTCGTTTACAAATAACCATGTGGACTCGACTAATTTTTAAATGGTGAATTCACTTGACTCGATGTTTGAACATTGATAAGATGCAGTTGAAAGAAATGGGGTTGCTTCAGAGTTTGTTTTTTCTGTATCAGAGTAGATGGTTAATGTATATAACCATTTGATGACTTGTTTTCCACTCCAGTGTTGTGTCTGTTGATTGTATAAAGCCAAAGAAATCTATTTTAAGGGTGGATGGTGGTTGTGCTCTCAATAAATGCACTAAATGTGGCCTGCAGGGCGTCTAATATGTTGTAATAGCACTGGTAATTTTTATTAGGCAGAACCTTGACACTTTTCTTAACCGCCGCATATTTTTTATTTCTCAATTTCTTCCTCTAGTCATTTGTAGCAGGGATACTACTCAACTTACCATTTGACATTTAATTTGATATAATCTTTAAACTTCCCTTCTTTTTAAATTTCTTTATTAATCTTACATCATTATCATTGTTTTTATACACTGAGAAAGTTGTCTTTGCTTTATTTGAATAATGCAGTGTGGTTTCTTGACTCGTACGCCTCAGGTTCCAGACTAAATAGTGGTTTACTTTGGGCAATGACAATGGACATGTCAATGCAGTGGCTGTTGGAATTTACCCTCGGGCTCATCGTGACAAGCCTAGGCAATTGATTAGCAAAGTCCTTGCTTGGAGTGTGTATCGTAACAATCGTAAGACTGTCGGTTGTTTCCTGCGGCAAATTCAAGTTCATTTGACGTCACAGATGGCTTGATGTTGCAATGGGGTATTGAATTTCGTGGTCTGCATGAGTAATTCTTGTCCAGGACAGTTCACCTCCCCCTCTACCACGATAAGGAACTGTATAAATGCAAAATCGTTTTAACTGTAAAGGCGCATTATCTCAAACCCCTTTTGGTTGTCAACAAAATACCCTCTTTCATCTCTCCTTTACCCCCTTCCAACCATGATTCTGGAGTTTGCGGACCCCTAGCTCATCCTAGAGTCCGCATTTCACTGATCTTTTGTCCGATTCGTTGGTGGGCCATTCTGCATTACCAACAAAACGGGGACACAACCAAGGTGTTGTTTTTTTTTAATGAGAGGAACCGCAGCGCCGTCCCCCGAGATAAAAACCTTAGAGAATTGCATGGGAATGTGCAGGTTCCGCCGAAGGACAAGGAGGCGATAAGGAGACCCCGAATATTTGGGTTATTGAAGAGCACCCCACTAGTAATACAATATTTGACATGTCTACTTACTTTCTTCATGCAGTATGTGAAGAAAGAGTTTTGGTATTTAGGAATTGAATTAATTGCAAGATGAAATGGGTAATAATTTACACATCATTAGTGGCCCGTGCTAGTTATTTCATGACTTTTTATTTTTGGTATGAAGTAGACAAGGATTGGTGATGATCCTCGACGGACTTGGCCTGAAATAAGAAAGGATTAAGTAACATGCTTGTTGACAAACAATGCTAGTGCAAATTGAAGTACAAAAAGTTATAGAGGTGATGAAGAACCATTTTATGAATATCGTTGTTTCTTCATAATTTCTATGATGATGATGATGATGACGAAAACTTGCAGTTTAGTCGAATGACGTCATTCCAACTTTGGATCATCATTCATTGCACTTGATCTTAAGGTCACTCACTCGATTCACTTATTGTCTGTGTGAAGAAGTTGTCAAGGTGCTAAAAAGTCAATTTGCTATGGTTGCTTGAAATTCTTATTTAAAAAAAAGATATAGAAGAGAAAAATGTACTGTGTATCTCAGGTGGTACAAACTATGCAGTGTTACAAGGTAATCTGACCTGATTATCTGAAAACGTTTATGTTGATGAATTTGAAAATTAATCAACGTTAAAATGCCAATGTTAAATTGAAAAAGAAATTGTGCAATTTTGAAACTTAAGATGGCTTCCTATTAGCATTTCAAGTCTTGAAATTGTTGGAGTTACTTTACGAATTTGAATAGTACACTACATTTCTTTAATTTTCATTATCTGTGTAAGTAGGTTTTATTTCGGGAATTATAATTGTGTATGGCGGTAAGAAGGCGCGTCAATAACAAATGTTGAATTTCTCTTTCAACTGGTAGTTCCTTGAACTTTAAAAATGAAAGAGGTCCACTTTTTTAAGGTCTACGTCGATTACACTGTAAATAAAATTCTTGTCAGTGTGTCAGGGTCGTTTCTAATGGATGTTAGACGGCCTGTTTTTTTGTGATTAAAGTATCACGTTATGTTCATCGTCGTTGCATATGTTGTTTTTTTTTTGGCAGTGGAAAGTAATTTAAAAGAAATTCTACTCATAAAAATGTTTCGTAATATGGGTAACATTATTATTAGGCGATATTTTACCCCTTTTATAGATAACCACATATGGAAGTAATTTGGGAAGTATTGCTACCAGAATGATCTTGTAATTATCCAATTTTCAAGCCTGGACTCTTCCTCTCTCTCTCTCTTCGGACACAAGCTCTCTTAGGCCAATGATGGATCAATTAACATATCATTTGCACATTTCACCCTATCAGTTTTGTATTATGTTCCCTGGCAGGTGTCATGATACCGGTGACGTAAATTCTTGAGTCGTCATCCTTCCAGAGATTCGTTGCACTTGTGCGTTTTCTAAACTGAAAGCTTTCCTTGTTGCAGACTGTGAGTTGTCACTAGCTGCAAGAAGCAACCAACCGTCCCGACTAAAAATAATCATCAGAAATTGTTTTAAAGTCTCTCGGCAAGTCCCAGGGTTGTTGGCCTCGAGTAGACTCGCAGAAGTTTGTTTCGTACTGAGGAAAAGGGTTTTCTGGGAGTCGTCCTGTCTGTCCATTATGAACTTTGCACGACTCAGTTGAACCATAAATTTACTCAGTTCCTCACGAGCAGTCACATATTCAATTAGGATGAGTGTTGCTGCTGTAATTTATATGGTAATTACTCAAGTCACTTGTCTCTGTTCGACACACATGGTTTTGTTTCTGTTGGAATTTAGAATTATTTTTAGATGACGCGTGCTTCAGACATTGCAATTGTAGTGGTGTTCGCTTTGAACTATTTTTGCAGCAAAAACTTAATTTTACCCTTCTTCTTTTGTCTCGTTATAGCCTTCGGGATGGAGAAAAGTTCGTAATATTGTTCACTGGTCGCCGTTTGTTCAAACGTACAAGAAACAGAAGTATCCATGGGTTCAACTGGCTGGTCATCAAGGAAGTTTCAAAGCTGGTGGGCAAGGGACTATTTTGAAGAAATTGTGTCCGAAAGAAGAAAAGTGTTTGCTGAAGCTCATGAAAGATGAATTGGCATCCTTCGTACCCGAGTATAAAGGATCGTTTGAAGGCGAAGACAATGAGAGTATCCTTTTAAAGATGACGAAATTTCTTCCGTAATAGTGAAATAGTGCAGGGATACTTTTCCCCAGGTACTACTGCTATGGACACCTTCCTAAATTGGAAATGCGTTTGTTCAGTGGTAGCGAGTGCATGACTCAAGGAGTCAGTCGTTGCAGGTTTGATCCTGACCGAGGCGGGTAGCTAGCTACTTCACCTGGACGACAGGGGAGAAATTTCAAGTGCACCTTATTTCCATCCCGAATGGCGAATAAAACCGTGGTTCCGTGTGGTGTGTACGATGGCATCTGCACGCAATAGAACCCATGCTACATGAAGTAAAACAACTGGGGTTAGGAAAAGATCGCTTGCCTTCTTGAAAACTAGATTTTTTGTGGTTGAACTTCAACTTGGGAAATCCATAATTGACCTAATGAGCCAATGAAAGCGTGCGGGTGGTTGGAAGCACCCGGGGTAGGGGAAGAGCAAAGCAGACGTGGGAGCCGGTTGTGCAAAGGACGTGAGGACCTGGTGGAAGATAGACGGGAGTGGAGGGCTAAACCCGTAGATCCGACCCTGCCACAGGCGGGATAAAGGTATGATGATGATGATTTCAAATGGCCATTTGTGGTCGAAGAGGTAGCGTGTTGGATCATTTGAGGCTCGATCCTGGTCCGAGGCAGTTGCTTTATCTTAGAATGAGATGTAAAGGAACCTTTGCTACATGGCGTAACGTTACATGTAGTCTGGCAAAATTTCCAGGCGTCGCCGTCGCCTCTTATATCCCAGTGGGACAAGTGGAAGCCTGGTTCCCATAGGCGGGAAAAGTTAGTGATGATTTCCAGAGGCAACTCGTTCAGCCCGGCGTTTTGCTTGGATTTTTATTAATAGAAAATGTAATACAAAATAATCCTTAACTACTTTTATGTAGAATATCTTCAGATGCAAGATTTATTGAAAGATTTTGAAAATCCTTGTGTGATGGATTGTAAAATTGGCGTCAGGACCTACTTGGAAGAGGAATTGGCAAAGGCGAAAGAAAAATCGAAATTGAGAAAAGTTAGTTTTGTATTGTATTTCTTTTTTTTTTACAGACGTGTGTGGTGATTGTTCCAAATGACTGATTATGGAAATTGTTTATTGAATTTTCTTAAGGACATGTATGACAAAATGGTTCAGGTTGATCCTGCTGCACCCACGGAAGAAGAAAACAGATTAAAAGGGGTTACTAAGCCACGATATATGGTGTGGAGAGAAACGATTTCATCAACTGCAACTTTAGGTTTTAGAATTGAAGGAATTAAAGTATGTAGTGTTATCAAGATGCGATTTTTAATTTCATGTGCCCCGTAAAGAGCAAATCTGTTTACTTCCAGAGAGGAAACGGCATCTCGAGTAGGGATTTTAAGATGACACGTAGCATTGAACAAGTGACTAATATCATCAGGTCATTTTTAGATGGTTACGAACATGTGTTGGTAAGTGGATATAAGCTTTATGTTTGGAGATTAAGAACAACCTTGGCAACTGCAGAAAAAAATCTTGTTTATACAGTAGATGCTAGAGAATGGTTTGCAATATTTTGACAAACGGCAAATCAAGCGACCCCCAGTTTAATCACCCAGCCACTGCTGAAACTCCCTTAAGGACTAATTATACCTCTGGTGTGCCAAGTTATCCATTACCATTAATAAAAGAACGTGACAGAGAGAATAATAGTCTAAGAGTGATTAACAACTTAAGATGGTTTTGAGCTCAACTGCGTACAAAAGTCCAGTAGTTACTGTTGTAGACGTTGACAGCAGACGAACGATAGGAATCCACATTCGTAGCACAAGTGATAGCGCGTGACTCACGACTTTGAGCCTTGTTTTTTAAAGTATTTGGGCTGTCTCAAGCACTTGAGGCATTTGAAGGATATTTGCCATCGAATGAAGCAGTAGTTATGTGAGGTGTTCAGTATGTCTTCTCAGAATAAACAAATGATCCTTTTAGCCCTTTCCCCGATCTGGCCGGGTCTCTAATGACCTTGTAGTTGATGGGACCTTAAACACCAACAAACAAACAAAACCCAATCTGGTCTTCCAATCTAAAGCTAGTTTTGGGGTTAGTGTTCCTTTATTCTGAAAACCTTGTCCTCAACTAAATGCAGGTAAAATTCTCCTGAATCCTTAGAAGCTATCCGATAGCTGTTAGGGGATAAAGACTGCGGGCTGTGGACTGTGCCATGTTTCTCTTCGGAATCTTTGTTTTTCACGTTGAAATGTTGCTAATTGTTAGTTGTAATTCAATAATATGAATAATTTCTTTGTAGCCTCAATACATTAAGCGGCTAGAAGAACTGAAATGTTGTCTCTTGACATCTGCATTCTTTGGATGCCATGAAGTAAGGATTTAATTATTGAGTTAATGTCTGAGGAAAGGAGAAACAGTTAAGCAATTGTTTGAACTTTGATTTAGTTAATTGGAAGCTCGTTATTGTTTGTGCACGATGCCAAAAAGGCTTGCGTGTGGATGATCGACTTCGCAAAGACTCGACCTGTGCCAGAAGGTCTGACGATTGATCACATGTCTCCTTGGATGGTTGGAAATCACGAAGACGGCTACCTGATAGGACTAGAGAAATTAATCTGTATTTTTAAATCGTTGGGGTTAGAAGCGTCATAATTTGGGGATATTAAACTATTTAAAGCGATTGCATTTTTTGTATAGTCTCACTTATCATGTTGTCATCCTTTTTTTTTCGTTGTTGACTGAAGAGCCGGGTATTGTGCAGCACCATGGCTGAATTGTATATAATGCAGAGGTTAATTTTTGCAAAGATAATATAAGAAGATGCTATTTGGGCGATATTAACAATTTTTTTTTCCAAATAAATACTTTTATTTTACTTTTGACTGGTTGCTCATCATCCTTTAATGATATTGTCTTTGCAGAATTGATTCCTTGTGACTTTTAACCAGCTCTGTCTTACTAATTATGTGATATCCTTTTATCATTCAAAGTGCTCTTTCAGACAGGTTCATAAATTTTGTTAACATTATTTTGAGGTTTTCTTCTTTTATCTCTAGTAGAAACGGATATAAAATTGTGGTTGACTTTTTTGTATTTGAGATCCTCTTGTAATTCTTCATTCGGAATATTTATCCCTCCCCATTATTTCAATATTTTTTTGTGTCCTACTAATTATTGACGATCTTCAAAGATCTCTACTAGAAAATGTTTCAGACTTCCCAGTATTCAGTGGACGGCACATAGTTACAAAAGAAAGAAGTAATTCTCAGAGCGTTTATGTATTCCAATTGTCGGCTGTAAATTTACCTGAGCATTTTTTCGCAGTAAATTCATTGTTATATACCATCTTTGTCTTGCAAAGTTTTCGTCAGTTTGCACAAATTCATGGCACTCTGGCAACTTCATTTTTATTCTTATCAAAACTTGCACGTGGCTCACCAAATATCCTCCATTTCCTTGTCCATGGCAGGGTTGAGCATTACGAGCTCTTGAGGACAGGTAGAAAAGGAGCAACAAAAGCCGACAGAAAGGTGAAAAAGGAAAAGAGGAATGGACTGGCTAACTGCGAGCTGACCAAACGGCTCAATCTTCGTCGCCGCAAAGCCTTTACTGGGCCATACTTGGAAGACATTATCGGAAAGGCGATCGATCTACTGTCATCGATATTGGACTATTTTGTAATGGTTGTTTACTCCAACGACAACTGGTACAGACTGTCATCGACCTTCGTCATCATTCCTGCGGGCAAATTCTGTTGACGTCAACTATGAAAATTGCCAGAAGAGAAATACCAGTAACTCTAAATCCGAATTCCTAAAGTTGTACTTGCGTAATTATAACTTTAGTTTCATATTTGCTCCCCTCAGGCAACAGGTCCAGCTTGGAATTCATAGAAAGTGACGACAAATTGTCGCCTTTGAACAGCCTCGATTCACGGTCTGACTTTCAACCGCACACTAAATGTCATTTTATTACTATTAGCGGTCGTGTTGGAAAAGTTTTCAATTGGTGTGCAAGTCGCGCGGTAAAATTAAATAGAGGTGTGAATATTGTGTATTTTTGAAGTTTTAATTTTATGCTATTATTAGTCTACTACCTTATAAGTTTCGTGTTAAAGTTTAAATGGAAGAAGAAAGCTACAAGGCGGTGAGTACTAAAGTAAATTACTCTTTTCTTTGGCAAGCTTGTGGATTCCATGAATTGCGATTCTGAGGAACAGTTGATGTTGAGGCTTCATAATTTTTAAAGCGTGGATGGTTATGACATGTTAGTATTTGTAAGAGTTGTTTATTACAAAATGATATACAACAATCGTTAATCTACAAAAGAGATTTCTTACTCCTTACTCCAAAACAGGCCCTTCAATATCAGAGTTTTATGACATATTGCAAGAAATGGGTGAAAATGTACTACTAACTGTTTCATGAAATGAATAATGAATCACAATTATTGTATTATGCAAAACAGAAAAGTTGAAGGGCCTTCAATATTCATGCAGAAATTGATATGTCTGTCTGTAGGCATTGAAAGTTTACTGCTACTTGTCGAATAGTTGTTAGTGAGTGTTTACACTTTGAGCGTAACTTCTTCAAAGCATTTGACAAGGAATAGATGCTCATAACTGGTGCCTTAAGCCCCACATAATAAGGCACTAATATCAGTTAGGGATTAGGTTCCCTAAGATCTTACTAAAGTAAGTAGTAGTTAAGAAACACAAATGTTGTACCCAATACACTGTGATTGAATCACCTAGGTCTCTATTAGCACTTGGTGCTTGTAGATGAATATCAAAAATGTTAAAATTTAGTCAGCAGTGATCTAAGCTATTTGGTCCCTTTTTAATCACGATTTATTAATCTGTCAGTCAGTTCATAGGATAGATGCATTTCTAAGTCCAAGCTTGGAAGTGCTCAACAAAGCATCTTCTACATGTAGGTTCTTTCTTTTGCGTTGGGATCTATCTCGACCGTGCAGGAAGTGGATTGATGGTCTTCCTGGCACTTGTCATCAGTAAAACAAGTCGAATCACTTTTAGTATCGGGTTCAGCAATATCGATAGAGATTGTTTCTTGACTGCTAATTCCTTGTTCACTGCTATTTCCGATGCTTGACAGGTTGGTTATGCTTCCTTGTGAAGAAGTTTCATTGTCTTCTTCTATCACTGTGCTCATTTCGTTTTCTGGCCTGAATATCACTGGTATGGAAGGAGTTAACTTGATGTGTGGACCTTCAATTGATGGGATGCGTTGCAAAGTGTGGTGACTATGATGATTGTCAGAAATCTGCTTTGGTTTCTCTGTTTCTTCGTGGTTCTTTGCTACCATGGAAGTCACATCATCCATGGAAGACGAGCCCACGATCCATTTGCACTTTGAAGAAGGGGCAACCACCTGTTCCGATCTGTCAGTCGTACTAAAGGAACTGTTGTTGCTACGATCCATGAATCTATCAAGATAGCGGAATGTTCCACTTCCTGGGTTACTGATACTACGAGATAACTTCAGGCCACCACTATGGTGATTTTCTTTGAATCGGCTGCTTCCACCTAAAGTTACATCAGCATCTGCTAAGCATCGGTCACTCTGCCGCCTCTTTAATTTCTCCATGAAAGGATTTTTCAAATTCTTTTGGTTAGTCTCTGGTGGGAATAGTAAGCCTTCAAGTAAGCTTACAGATTTTTTGGTTTTTATAGGAATTTGTGGATGATTTTTGGCCCGCATGGAGTTTGTGTTCTTGAGCAAGATATCGTGAAGCGGTGGTAGAGACCGCCTGGTGGATG
Source organism: Trigoniulus corallinus (assembly GCA_013389805.1). Lineage (NCBI taxonomy): Eukaryota > Metazoa > Arthropoda > Diplopoda > Spirobolida > Trigoniulidae > Trigoniulus > Trigoniulus corallinus. The sequence continues at coordinate 10,327,395 of JAAFCE010006156.1, forward strand.
ACCTCTCTCTAGAAAAGTTAGCTTCTGAAGGCACTCTGGAACCCACTGGTGGAGGAATTAAAGCCATAGTCAATATTTGGGCAATACTTCCGGTTCTTGATCTGATTACTTCTTCAGATTCTTTGGTATTGGGTTCGTGTATATCGCCACATGCCAATGCCATGGCTAAGTCGAAGATGAAATTTGCTGGATTTTCTGGCTGCCCGAACGGACTCTCAGGTGGGATATCTGATAATGAACCTGTGCTGTTTGATCTTTTAACTTTGATACCGGGTCTATCAAGTGATGGACAACTGGAAGTGCGTTTCAGCTTGTTTGTGCTATTCTTCACCTAGAAAATTGAGCATCAATTATGTAGTGTTTCAAGTAGGGAAGTGTTGTTCACACCCGTGCACCTAACACTCACCTTAATTTTATTTGTATAAAACTCGTTCATGGTCCTCAAGACGTATTCCATTTCTTTGGTGAAAGCTTCTTGAGTCTGCCTCAAATTTTTGGAGACTGTCTTCTCTATCTTCTTCACGTGTTTGGATTTCATCGCTTTGGCAATGAAGTTTAATATCATGGCCAAGTATCCCAGTCCAAAAGTGATCCACAACATTAAGCAGACTTTATATATCCATTGAAGTTCTCCACTTTCCGTACCTGAAAGAAAGCAGAAAGGATTTAAGATTTTCAAATAGGCAACACATCCAGAAAGCAACGTAAAAAAGGACATAGAACATACCACAGCCCCTTTTTGCTGCTGTCAAAAAGAATGGAACTCCGAAGGGACCTGGATGTTATTCCAGTTTGGGTATATCCATAGTTGGATTATCATTCACCCTGCCATCTTATTAAAATTCTTTGAGTCAGTGATTTCGGCACTAGAAACCTCTTACTAAGGGCCTACTTTCTAGCAGGGTGCTTAAAAATCCGACACTGGATACTGGAAGCGTTAGTCAATCTTTTAAGAAATCCGCTTTGACCGGCAACCGGCTGCAGAAAAAGCTAGGACCAATATATCATCCTGTGTCCAATCAGAGGGACAAATGGGTACCCGACCCTGCCATAGGCGGGAAAAGGGTTAGGAGTTGCTTTAGCTGATAAACTCCATGAACCATACTCTTTATTACGTTCTAAGGATAATGGCTTGTGGCAGGAGTCAGATTGAATGATCAGGGGTTGGTCGTGTCTCAGATGATTTTTAAATCGCGATTGACCATGACAATAATTTGATAATAAATGGCTTCAAAATCTTTAAAATTGTCATCAGAAAGGGATCAAGGAAAATGGTGTGCGAGATTGTGGGGTATTTTATGCACCCCCATGAGTATATGCAGTACATTTAATTAGTTTACCCTCTAAAGCAGTGATTCTCAACCACTGTGCCGCGGCACTTTAGTGTGCCGCGAGATTCACGAGAATGTGCCGCGAGGTCGGGTACCCATCTTGTCCCTCTGACTGGACACAAGGGCGATACATTAGGCAGTGTTTCCCCACAGCCGGTTGCCAACGAAAGCTGCAACTCCAATGCTATTTATCGTCTTTTTACTGTTCGTTTGGACATTCCACCGAAGACAGGAGGCGAGCTCCTGCACCTGGAAATTTCGGGCCTTTACCCGTTCCATAATAGAGAGGGTTCTTCCACGTGCAGATGCCATCGTACACCACACGGGCCTGCGGTTTTACTTCTCACCCGAAAGAAGGTGCACTCAGGGCTTCTCTCTCGCCCGAAAAAAAGCGAACCCACCTCGGTACAGTATTGAACCAAAAACTACTGACACAGAGGCACCGAGGCAAGTTTTTGCATAGGGTTAGGTTACAACTTATATATTTTCTTTGGCGTTTGTGTGCCCCGAAATGCGTCGTTGTTAGTGTGCCGCCAAATTTTGAAATTAGTAAAAGTGTACCGTGGCGAAAAAAAGGTTGAGAATCACTGCTCTAAAGAGACGATGGAGGGTGGGCAGGCAATCGACTTCTAATGACTGTGGCAATGAGAGTGTGACGACAGGTAGAGTAGTGAACGAACAATAAATGTCTAATTTAGTTTACCTGCCACGTAATCTCCAAAGCCGATGGTTGTTAAAGTGACGAAGGAGTAATAGAAACCTTCTAGAAATGTCCATTTTTCTAGTATCATAAATATTCCTGCTGGCAAGAAGAGAAACATCAGGAAGCCGGGGATTAGATACATGATTGTGCTGATTATTAAGGCTCGCCGCGGTGAACTTGATCGACTTTTGGTTTTCTCGTGAGCCTTCAATAGCTTGTTGCTGAAGAAATCACCAATGCCGGCAAATAAGATACCAGCCATTGGAATCCCGATAAAACCGTATAAAACGCAGAAAACTCGACCAGCACCAGTTGTTGGAGAGATGTTGCCATAACCTGTAGTTAAATAAACAAAAAGAATGGTCAAGAGCTGCAAATTGCGTTGGACACACCAGTTCTCGTCTGATCACCTAAGTTCGGCAACGCAACCCTAGCTAGTACTGACATGGGTGGCCGCTTGGGCAAAACTGGGTACCGCTAGTATCCAAATATCGTCGCATTAGTGTAGTGTCTGTGCAGACTCTGCATCAGAACTATGCTGTGGAAGGGGCTCTAATGACCTTTGTAGTTGAAGGGCCCTAAAACACCAACAAACGACATCAACAAATGGTCAAGTGATATGTGCTGGAATTCAAATATAAATGTAGAGGAAATTACAAAACATTGGTTCCCTGTTTAGACTGCCTGGTGTAATTTCCTGCCCACCTACCAGGCTCATCCCCTAGCTTCGTGTCTAAAGCATTGTTCGCCACACAAGACAAAGGGGGCACTTTCAAAGAGGCCATTCACGACTAACCCCCGTAAGTTCCTTTGCATTGGACACACCGATTCTCGTCAGATCGCCGAAGTAACGCAAACCCAAGTTAGTACCAACATGGGTGGTTGGCAGTGAACGTTGGGTGCTGCTAATTTACCCTCTCCTACATCCTCTACACCTACCTCGTCACCCGCGAGCAGCCTCCTTAGGGTTCGGCCTGTTATGGCTGCTTGACTTACTCCCCAACCCCTTAGTGTAACATACTAACATGCTGCCTAATGTTTAAGGGCGACCCGTTTCAAAACAGGACATTGGGAACAGGACAATCCCAAGTGGAGGTTGGAAACAGTTTTAGGAGACTGGATCCGTATCCAGAAGGCCTGGGCAAGGGCGTTCAAAAGCTACAACTGCCGGTGAGGGTTGGTAGTTACACTTTCAACCAGGCGCCCGAGGACTGCTACAGCCACATAGCGCTCTGCTGCCCAGGGGCGGACCAAGGGGGGAAGCAATGTAACCGTTGCTCCCTCCTCAGTGCCTCAATGGGGCGCATATTTCAACTGATGCAAGATTCAACTGTGCAACTGAGGAGGTATTTTTGCATTGCTAACCCCATTTCTATACTGCCAGTCCAACAGTTGCAGTCCTATCTACAGTTGGCTAAACCAGTTGTTTGTTGGTGCTTTAGGGTCCCAAACTACCTGCGTTATTAGGGCCCAGGTTTTGAGTTAGGTCCCGTAGTTTTTTGAGAAACTTCAATAAATGTGTTCGTTCTTTTTAATTTTGATCATGAATGTAGTATCAGTACAAACTGCTCCGAGGACAACCCATTCTGTAGTGGCATTCGGCAACATGCCATGTGCAACTATCGTTTATCAGTTTGGGGATGGGATCCCGTCCCGTCCTCGCTTCTCCTTCCTCATCTGTGTCCTATCACTAATTCATTCAATTCTTAGTTCCCTTCGCTGGATTTCATGGAATCTTAAATTCACTAGGACAAGATCACCGAGGTCAACTTTTATGGAGTTTTTGACGTGACATAATGATAGCTATTTACATGCTATTTGAATTGCACAAACCGGAAGCACATCGTTTGCAGACCATGCAAATTCCTACTGAAAAAAGAAATTATTAACGATGTCTTCATAAGAATTACCACTGACTAAATTTTACTGCACCTCTCCGCATGGGGTCAATACGCCATTTCATTCTATTCGATGTAAAAAGGACAATGCTCTTGAGGTGGTCAATACAACAACTCTCTGCTTTTTAACGTATAGGAATTTCCATAAACCGGAAATTGTTGACACGAGCAGGGGTTATGCGAAAGAATATTTGGAGAATGTGTCACACTATCCCTACTTTGTCCTTTTTTCCTCTGTCTGTTGACAGATAGTGGTTCGTAATGAGTTTCTGACCGAATTTTCTGAGTGGGCCGGTTGAATTTAAGGGGCAGCATGTGTCACGGGGTCAAACGGTTATACAGCGTTGCTGCGCTTAACACTAGTGATGATCTCAAGGGGTATTTGTTGTCACCCGGCATGAACTTAAAGGGTTTAGATCATGTGCCTATCATGTATGTGTGATTAGACTGTTAGTTAGGAGGAAGTGCCCCGGTGCTCCATTACTTCGAAGTATTTTGAATTGCGTGTTGTTTAACCCTTACTTTTGTATACAACAAAGTTTAGAGTAACAGTGTCAAGGTTGTAGGATCCTGTCATCCTCCTGTAGTCGGTGGATAACAGCGGTAGTGGGATGAACGCAGTACTGGAGTTGATTGATCCCTCGCCCATGGCCCGTCTCTGAAAACAAATATCCTAACAACAGAAACTGGATCCGACGAAGGATAGAAATGTCCCTTCGTGTTAATAAATAACAACTAACCGATTGTTGTGACGACTGTTAAACATAGGAAAACACCGTCGTAGAGAGTCCACTGTTTGGAGGTTCCATTGGATTCCATCGACTCGGTGAAATTGACGTAAACGTAGGACACGTACTCATTCCAGTCCTCATTTGAAGTAATATTTACGACGTCATCACTGTTCACTTTCAGCATATCTGCAAATAAAAGAATACCGTAAATTTTTTTTAAATAGAAATTAGAAGATGTGGGGACAAACTCGTTTTGTGTCGTCAGAAATGTCTAGAAATTGTCCAACACTGGGAACGATCTTTTCAGAGTCACTTTACGAGATTACCTCAAATAATGGAGCCCATATTCGTTTTTGGTCGAGGTCAGTGGCTTCCTTGTGGAGCGGAGAGGTAGCAATGCTTTTGGCGCCCTTGGTACATGCCTACTATTGCGCCCCTACTATGTCTTACTTTATATCAAAGTATCACAGCGGCCCAATATGTCAAGTGGCAATCTAGAAAGGGCGCTAATTTGTCATTGGACAGATTTTTTGAACAAGCAATGGTCAACACTGCACTGCATGCTGTTTATAACAGTTTCTGTTGCCAATGCCATGAATTTGTAGCCAAATGCACATCTTTTTTGTGTCTTGCCCCTTTCACAGTCCTTTTTTTGTCACTGTCCCTTGCCTCTCGCTCTCTTGCTTTGCTACGGTACTGTTGACGAGAGAGAGGACATCCCATGTTTCACCTATGTCTGATGGGTAAAACAATCGTTTGTTTGTCGGTGTTTTAGGGCCCTTCAACTACAAAGGTCATTAGAACCCCGTCCATAGCGTAGTTCTTATGCAGAGACTGCACAGACACTACAGTAATGCGACGATTTTTGGGTATTAGCAGTACCCAGTTTTCCCATCGGCCACCCATGTCAGTACTAGCTGGGGTTGCGCTGCTTAACTTCAGGGATCAGACGAGAACTGGTGTGTCCAACGCAATTCGCCGCTCCCTAAAACAATCGTAGTCACGGATAAATGACATCTACACGTTAGGGACCCTTTCTACGTGGAAAAGAAAATTTGTAGGTCGAAAACATTTCGGGGTGTGGGAGCTCACCGTTGGGCGTCAATGAACGACCTAACAAACAGCTTCGTAATTGAATGCGAAGCAAAGCTGTGACCTCTTCCTGAGTGCACCATGTTACGTGCTCTAAAGTATCCTCTGCCAGGCGCCGATGTCAAATGACCCAAAACCAATCACAGACAAGACACATTTCGGGTATCAGTTCCCTCTTTCGACAGACACAACAGGTGTTTGTTGACACTCATGAACTTTTTTGTGGGTGGACATTTGTTGAGAAACCAACAGTCTTCAATTTAGTAGGTTAGGTTGCTATTTACAATTGTATTATGATATTTGAGGTGCAAGAAATTCCTGTTTGTTATAGGTTGGTGACATGAGAATTGGCAAGACATGATTGACACCAATTGTGTTGGGCTACTCAATTACTTAATCTATTTTTTGCAATTGCTGTTCGAGAGCCCTTAACCCTCCAGCCTGTCAGACTTTGAAATGAATGAAATTTAAAGCCTTTGATCCCAATGTGTGAATTATCACCCGAAACCTGTCAAGAAATTCGACATATCATTGACAGGCTCCGTGATTTTACAACATTGGTACCAATTGAGACCCGTCCTTTTTTGATAATAATTTAAAGTATTTTACCGATAAAACAAACAAAAAATAAATGAGTCTTGTAAGTAGTGAAACGGGGCTGTGTCACACAATGCCACCGTGGTGCATTTGCATGGCTTTGGTTGACTGTTATAAGACTTCTATTATCGTTATCAAGATTGATATCTAATAATCTATTTTGCTTCATTAAGTTGTCGAACAACTGTCAACTAGATCATATTATATCGAATAACTGTTATTAGAGATGTAAGTGACGTCAAATAAATAATTTTTTCCTCTTCCATTTGAAAATGCTTCTACTCTCCTGTGACGTCAATAACGAATTTTAATTGATGTTCAGTGAAAGTTCAACAAGTGTTTGTATGTTTTTTGTTGTGATAATGATTTCTTTGTTTGTATTAAAATGCTCCACATGGGTGCAAAATTTGGGAAAACACCGGTTAAGGGGTATCATGTTATCGCCAGGAATATCGGTGATTTTTTATTGCTTCGATGTGGAAAATTTTTATTTCATTGCAACGATTACTGCTGCTAGAAATGTAGTGTTTCTCGAGCAAGAAATTGTCTGTAAACTGTTGGCAAATTGTTTATAAAACTCCTTCCATGCAGTTACTTTGCGATCAATAAACCCCGTCTTGATACCTCAATTTGTTGCTGGATTTAACCTAGGCCAGATTTTCCTGAGGTTCGTTGCTTTCTGATGAGGAGCGATTGAGGTGTGTTGGACACACCAGTTCTCGTCAGATCACTGAAGTTAAGCACCGCATTCCGAGTTGGTTCAACATTGGGTGCTGCTAATTTACCCTCACCTACATCCTCCACTCCTACCTCCCTCTCACCCCCCTCTCACTCTGCTTGGCCGATTCCCCAACCCCTTGTTGCAACATATACTACATAAAGTCTTGGCTTCACGTTGTTAGTATCTCCAGCATCCAAAAAAACCTTGTCTAAACGGAAAGTATATGCAGTTCGGCAAAATACCTTAAGCGCCCCGCCCTGGTCGGTTTGAGAAGAGCTGCAGAAGTTAAATAAACACCAAACGTACCCTTTGGCGCTAATAGAACTAACCATTTAACCTGGTAGGGGTCAATCGATGGCCAGCAGTGGACGCAGAGCAAGCACAAACGTTGCTTTCTGAGGCTTGAAGACTCAGAGGAGCCCCGCATTAGGAGGACCTCCACTTAACACTACTGTAAGAGGAGCCCCGGGCTGTCATATTTCTAACGACTATTTTCATCATCATCGTACCCTTATTCCGCCTGTGACAGGATCGGTCCTGCGGGTTGCCGTCTATCTCCCACCAAGTCCCCGTCCACTCGGAGCGGCGAATTGCTTTGGACACACCAGTTCTCGTCTGATCACTGAAGTTAAGCAACGCAAGCCCAGCTGGTACTGACATGGATGGTCGCTCGGGAAAACTGGGTACTGCTAATACCCAATTATCGTCGCATTAGTGTAGTGTCTGTGCAATCAATGCATTAGAACTATGTAGTGGACGGGTCTCTAATGACCTTGTAGTTGACGGGACCTTAAACACAAACAAACAAACCCGTCCACCCGACTCACTACCACATCCTTACGGACAACCTGCTTCCACGTCTGCTTCGGTCTTCTAAAGAATATTTTAAGGTGTAAAAATAATTACGTGTGCACTTATCTTACACAGGACAACGAACTAAAAATTTAACTGCCCAAATTGCATAAAAGCCACCATCATAAATTTAGAGAATCCCAGTTGACTTGAAAAATATACTGCTAAAAACAAAATCATGGCAACTTCCCTTTCCATTTAAAGCAGTTGACATCCCCTTATGTCAGGCCCTCCGAGTGCTCCGTCACCCTGCACCTTAATCCGGCTCTGATCCTACCCGAGGCGTTGCGCACGTTTATAAGATGTTGAAAATGTGAGTACCTCTAGTAATACTCATTGTCTTTTTACTGTTGCCAAGCTAATTTGGTGAACGACTATTGGCGGAGCACGCTTGTCAATTGAGATTATAGTGCGCAGGTACTCTTCCCAATCGACGTCGATTGTTTTCATTCTACGATGATGCTTAATACACTTTTTTTTATGAAAATGGGCAAAATAGACTGCAGTAATGTCCTTCAATTTCCGGTGAGAAAGATCAGGAAGAGAAGAAAACGGTTGCCTTAACACCATCATGCCAGTTTCTCCATTCGCTGAAAACTAGCATCACATGTGGGCTTGCAATGTCACCTGCCCAATTAGGAAACCTGAACACACCCGAATTGGTTATACTCAGAATATGATGATTCGAATTACAGTAACAAGTTTTGAAACACTCTGTCAAGTATTGACATGAGTTTGTCACTTTTGATTTAAGAAAATGTCACATTTGAAATCTCCACAAGTTAATTACATTTGTTACACGGTTGACATCTCCGTGTTGATTCAAGACATGTCTAAAGATCTTTTCATTATCGTCGATGGGTAATGATAAGTTGATTGAAATGCACCAGTCACTTATCATGACTAATGTGTTTACTAAAGTTATCGGGTTGAAGAGATTTCGTGATAATCATCTTGAACTCGGTTCTCTTATCTCCATCTTAGATTATCACAAGAGGGCTCTTAAAGTAAGCTTTTTGTACCTACGAATGCAGGTTACTGGTAGTAGAACAGTTGTCATTTCAGAAAAAAGAAGAATCGTGGCTGTTATCATCAGAAAGATCTGGCCCCAAGTCCAACCCGGTGAACAGCACTGTCCTGTAGGTGCTCAAGTAGGAGTAAGCAACTACTTTGCTCTTCATAATCATCTGCAAGGTCTGGTGCGGGCCAAATGAACGTCCGTGTAAGGTCTCTGGTGGGCCACATTTTACAAAACAAGCAACTACTAACCCTTTTCCCGCCTATAGCAGGATCGGGCGCCCATCTTGTCCCTCTGAATGGACACACGGGTGATATATTAGACGGTGTTTTTCCGCACCCGACTGCCAACCGAAGCTTCAACCCCTGTGCTTATTTATTATCGGTCTACTGTTTGTTAGGGGACTCCACCGACGCCATGGGGCGTGCTCATACACCTGGGAATTTTGCCTCATCTACCTGTTGTATAGTAGGAAATGCCATCGTACACCGCACCGGACCTCGGTTTTGCTTCTTATCCGAAGGAAGGCGCACTCGGGGCCTCTCTCTCGTCCGAAAGAAGTCAACCTACCCCGATCCAGTATCGAACCTGGAACCACTGGCGCAGTAAATCTATTATTTTCACACCGGGAAATTTAATTCTAGTTTTACCGAATCTAGTAGACCTACTATCTAGCTTCTAGCTCCGAATTATTAGGTGAGATATGTCGACAAATGCTTGACTGTGGGCTGTCCAAATAGATATAGTGGGTCGTAGTTTTCCTTCACTGTACTAAAGGGTTGTAGTACTAGGTCAGCAGTCACACCGGCGCTTAAAATACTCCTTTCAATCACTCGCGGTCATTCTCAAAACCTCCTGAATGTGCTCTTACCGAGGAGCAGGGACGCCTCAATTCAAATGTATTGCATAAAACGTCTGCCTGTCGTCTTTATACGCTTGTAAAGGTCGCAAAAGCAAAGCTAACCAAAGCATATGGTGTTAAATGTCCCAGGACAGTGACGATTTCGACAAAAACAGAGCATGAATAATAAAAAATTTGTTTACCAACAAAATCATTCAGGAGTTTAACACTTTTGGTGGGTTGCACTGGCATTCTGCTGTTCTCCAAAGTCATGAACACCGATCCCCCGATCACCAAATAGAGTGCAAATGTCACGAACACGACAAGACCTTGTCTTCGATTCATGTTGACGAATGTCGGTCAGAATATTTTCCGGTCCCTAAAATAGAAAAGAAAAAACACATAAATTTTTTTTTTTAGAAATTATGGTAGAATTGCAGTACCCGAATTCAATACTGTATATCCAGATCATCTCACGAAAGATTTCTCACATCCGAAAAGAAACTTTTCTCACATCCGATCTTGAAATTCAAACACACCTGTAAGTTCCCTATGTTATTGGTGCAATCACCTAATTTTGTTTTCCTTCTTGACCTTATTCAACCATCTTGTAATTCCGGTTTGATCTCTAGTATTTTTTTCATCGCAGTAATAATATCATAAAAGTAGTTGACCCTAAGCAACTTTAATAGAGGATATGATACAAGGAAACAACTTATCATTGAATAATTAAATACTGGAAGATGGTTTCTTTGATCTGACTTCTATTTACGAGATAATATGCTATCTATTTACCTTAATTTACAGAAAATGTATTTTTTTTTTGGAATTACCCCTCTGTGTTTTGGATTAAAAAAGTGATAAAATTTATTAAATTCATGATGTGGTGTTTTTTAAAATCATGTCGTGTTTGGATGACTGTCTAATTTTACATACGTATTTGATACCAGTCTACGACAGGGTCGTTTGGAGTTAAAGCCATAGAGAAGCAGTAAGAAGTGCAAAGAAAAGCATATCTTCACCATGGTTGTCTGCTCACCTATGGCAAGGTTCGGATGGAAATGGGAAGATAAAGGAGATGAACAAAACTAAAAAAACTTTCTTCACAGAATAGAGGTGTAAGGGAACAGAATGGAGAGATGAGCTCGTCTCTAGCAATACTTCTCTCTCATCCCCTCTCTCTCTCTCTCTCATCCCCTCTCTCTCTCTCTCTC
>JAAFCE010006156.1:10343392-10469991 GCA_013389805.1 Trigoniulus corallinus
CTCTCTCTCTCATCCCCCCTCTCTCTCTCATCCCCTCTCTCTCTCTCTCTTTCCTTTCCCGTACGAGTCTTTGCAATAAACGAGCTCTAGAAGCCGCCATTCGGTTGATGGAGATTAGTTACTGCTGATTTCGCTAAAACTCAGGTTGTCGGCGATGTTATTTTATGTTCGTTGATACGGTTTTTTTCAGTTTTGATATTCGCCACGATCCAGTTTCATGTGGTGTTCTTTCCAGTTTTAAAAAAAATACAGAGCGGAAATCAGTGGGTGCCTAATGAATCTTTGGACCCCCTCCTCAAACTACTTGTTTTATTTCTGATCACCTGATACATGGCTTTTTGTCACGAAATAATCTTGTATTAAACAATGATTTTCAAATATCAGCAGTTGTTTATACAGACAGGAAAAACCCCCAATTGGTGTGGTCCTGCCGATAAACACCTAATTATAGAGCTTTTAAAGTGTCGATTTCGGGTATTGGAATGTAGGCAGTTGATAAAGTTCAACAGGTGTTTGCAATGTCCACAGGACAAGGTGTGTACAACTACTACCGTTTACATGTAGTTAGACTTTTGACTAGGAGACAAGACATTTATTTATAGACAAACAACTAAATCTTCAGATAGTGGGGTGGAGGGAAGAGGAGGTCGAAACCCCACCTGCAAGCTTACGAGATATGATCTCCTCAATAAATTGCGACGAGATCTTGGAACCCGACTATCACCTGACTGTCTACTGCCACCCCCTCCGCACTCTTTTATGAAAAGGTGATAGAGCTCCAGAGGTCCATTCCTCACTTGTGGCAGAGGGCACAAATGGACGTTGCTGACAGTGGGTTTTACTTGACTGACTGCCTCATCTGATAAGTCTTACTTTATTTCATGTGTTAGTATGTCACGCCAACGAGTTGGGGAGTCGGCCAAGCAGCCATAACGGGCTGTTTGTGTTTTGTTGATATTTTAGGGCCCTTCAACTTCAATGGACATTAGAACCTAGTCTAGTACGTGATTCTAATGCAAAGTCTGCACAGACACTACGTTGATACGACGATTTGGGACTACATTAGCAGTTGCACAGGAACCTAGCCCAGTCCACAGCATAGTTCTTATGCAGAGACTGCACAGACACTACACTAATGCGACGATTTTTGGGTATTAGCAGTACCCAGTTTTCCCGAGCGGTTATGTCAGTAATGGCTGGGGTTGGGCTGCTTAACTTCAGTGATCAGACGTGTACTACACTTTGTATTCACCTCCTAAGACCACTGAAAAGCACAGAGGAAATCCTTTACGCCCTGTCTGACAAATATTACATTGAGGCCACCTCTTCTAATGTGTCCCGTTAATTTGACTGTTTCACCTTGAGTTCCCAGTCGGAGGGAGATATTGATGTTGTAACAGATTACTGGTGGCTCGGTATAAATTTCACCTGTTACATAATCGGGTTGTCGCGGAAAGAAAGGTGCGTGATTCGTTATGCAATTCATTGAACTGATGATTTCATCACACTTTGTAGATACTAGTTGTATTGTACAAGATTATGATCTTTTAAAGGCGTTGCCGAGCAGAATGGGTGAATAGGGAGCTGATTGGGGGAGTCAAAGGTTATCTATTGATCTTTGAACTGTACTCGAGAGGATTCTAACCACCTCACCCTTCTTCCCCCACTGCTCCCAAATTAATTATTTTCAAGTTGTTGTTAGTGGAAAAATTTGGAACTTTCAACACACTCGAATGCGATGTGCAATGAAAAGATGTCATGCTTATCTCAAAAAATCAAGTTCAAGTGTCGATTAGAACAACTTCTATCCCTTAAAAGATCTTTGCAACACCACAGACGGCAGATTCGCGCGGAGTTGAACTCAGATAGGAACAGGTTTCTTGCTGTTGGTGACCTCCCGCTTCTAGAGTAGTTGCAGGTGGCTGCTTGCCTGGCATCCTAGTCAGTACCGATTCCGTGTCAACGTCCCTGAATCGTTGTCCAAATGTTGACCCATTACCTCTAGCTACTGATGGGTAGGTCTCCTCTTCCTTCTCTACTTAACCCATTCATTCACCCCTACAATAGGTGTTGGCTAATGCTGCACGTATATCCCGCGGACGGTTCCTACAACCAACGTTTTCCAATGCTGCTTAACGACAACCCTCCATTCCCCTTCTACTGTATCATTTTTCCTACGACTCCGGCCTAGGTTCTAGCTAGCTCTAGCCGAGTAGCCCGGGGAAAATCGCAACAAAGGGCCCCCAACCTTAAAAAAAAAGTAACAAGCAAGTGATAATGAATACGGCATTATGTAGGATTCAGAAAATAGTGCTTTATTTTAATTTTATTATATTATCTTGTATTAATTCTTTTTAACGACGGCCAGTTGGCCCTCGGACGACGACGGCCCACCGGGGAAAGTCCAACCCTGGAAGCAGGACGTTGCACGATCGGTGAGTTATTACTAGATGTTTTAATCGGACTATACATGGTACAAGGTCTTCCCTTTGAAGTCCGGATTCAAAACTATTCATTCTGTCAACTGTTATTTTAGATTTCTCAAAGCTAAAATTCTACTGAACGCCTGTGAGCATTGTGCGGAATTTTATTATGGTTTCTACCCTTCGAGTCCCTTGGTCGTTTGTATGCTCTTAGCCTTTGCAGATGACATTTACTACTTGAGTTTCTCCTGAACATCTTAGGAAAACAAGGATGTGGGAGGGGGAGTCTAAAGTTTGACTTTGCTTTCATTTAGGAATGCAGTAATGGGGTGATGCTCTTTGTGGAAGAATGAATATGAGAAAGACCAATTTAATGCACTTTAGAATAGCCATTCCGACTAATGATGAAATAGAGATGTGCCTTTCCCCATCTATAAGGTCCATGTGAGGTGGATGAAAGTCCCACGAGCAGTGAAGTTCCTAATGAAGCTCAAGGGAAAGTTCTGCAAATCATCGAGGTCATCCACTATAATGTATTAATTACAGTTTAGACATTCCAAAAGAACCATGGGAATAGAGTACAGGTAGGTGGAATTGCCAAATGAGCAAGAGCAGATATGATCAGAAATGAATACAAAAGGACCTTTTACAGATAGCAGAAATTGCATCGAATGAGAGAAGACAGAGATAAGGATAGAGGAAGGGAGCGGGAAAAGGAGAGAGGAGGGGGGCGGTAGAAAAGGTTAGAGAGACGAGAGGGAGAAGAAAGAAGAGAGAAGGATAGGCAAGGGCAGAGGGAGAGACGGGTACAAAGAGGGAGAAAGAGGCTGAAAGGATGGATGGGGAGGAAAAACACAAAGGTAGGGATGGAGGGGAGAAAGAGGAGGGAGGTGGGGTGGAAGGGGCAGAGGGATAGAAAAGATAGAGTATCAGACTTAGCTGATCTGACTTAGTATCAGACGGATCATCAGTAGACCTAAGCAAGTGTATGAACAAGTTACACAGTAGGACATGGATCTAGAGAGGAACCTAGTAAGGAATAGAACAAAACAAAGGGTAGGAACTCGCAGACCCTACTCTGGTATAATATCTCCATTCGAATAGGAACTCCGCAAAGTGGTGGCTTGACCATAAGAGCTGCAGGTCTATGGTCCCTTCAGCACAAATTAAAGTTTCTGATTTATTATCTCCATCCTTAAATTCTTATATATTTATTTAAAGATTATTTCCTTGATTGTAATACAGTTCCGCTCGATAGTATTAGTTGTCTTTCGCCATGATCCATGTTTTATACCAATTTTAGGTAGTGGCTAATATGATGAAACATTGACCGGTAGCTCCAAATGAGCCGAGCGGCGAGTTGCGTTGGACACACCAGTTCTCGTCTGATCACTGAAGTTAAGCAACGCAAGCCCAGTTAGTACTGACATGGGTGGTCGCTCGGGAAAGATGGGTACTGCTAATACCCAATAATCGTCGCATTAGTGTAGTGTCTGTGCAGTCTATGCATTAGAACTATACAGTGGACGGGTCTCTAATGACCTTGTAGTTGACGGGACCTTAGACTCCATCAAACAATCCAAATGAACCACAATAGACGCAGACTGCAACAAGCCATGCAGATATGGCTTCCTAATGGGTGTTGTAATGAGTGATTTACTTGCAATTTGGTCTGCTCACGTTGTAGCCCCTACCACAAGGTTTTACGAGCTACCAATGCTCTTCCACTGTGAGCATCCTCGCATTTTCAGTCAGTGGTTTACTCAGCAAAGAGCACATGCTGTTATCATGCTAATGCCGTTGTTACTCTTTTTCTAATGATTCGGGGCCTCTTGGAACCAGTTTTCTATGCCACCAAGAACGTAACTCGCTGACAAACATGGCTGGCTTGTGATTGATGGACTGCTATAATACTTTTAATTGTCTGATATAATATTCGTGAGTTCAGAAAGCCTCATAGGACCTAATGGGCCACGGATGGTCCTTCTTTCATTTAACAACTCTTATGTTTTTTTTTCTTATTCTAATTCGTAACTGTCGTTGAAAATATTAAGGCTCTTGAGTACCTTTGCTACCTTTAGATGATATATTAATACAGTGGTCGGCAGGCAATGACCCGTGAGTCACCTACTGACCCACCGGGAAAATCTTAGTGACCCAGTAAACAATTCTTTATTATCGGTAGGTAATGTTTGAAATCTCGTACATGTTTAAAACATGTGTTAAACATGTTGCATCAGAGATTTGGTGCACCGTGTCTCATTAGTTGACCTTGAGATATCAGCCAGTTAAGCTGTGTAACTGTTACTGTTATAATATTGTATGTAATCTAAAATGGAAGTTATGCGACCCACCAGCTAAAATTTTTGTGAAAAGAAATTGAAAAGTGACGCACTCGTAAAACAAACGTTGCCGACAACCTGCATCAATAATGTGTAACCGGGTCGAAAATTGTTAAGGTGCGCTGCTGTTTAGTTAGGCCCGTTCATATTTTGCAAAGAAGGCAAAATGTTGCACCCACGCAAGTTTCTGCGCGTACTAGCGGCAAAAGCCTTAAAGATTTAGTTGCCCTGAATATTTTTAGAGGTGGTGAATAGTGGTAAGTGCATATCTCAGTAAAATCTTGAAAAGGCGCAGTGCGTTTGAAACATTTTATTTTTAAAAATACAACAGAAACTGGTTATATTATATGCAAGTTGCAAAAACTATTTTCTGGCCAGTGGCTATCTGAGGTGCAAACGAAGTTGTCAACTCTGAAAAGCCCAAAATTGATTGATTTGTTGATGTTTTAGGGCCATTAAGCTATAAAGTCATTAGAGCCCCGTCCACTGCGTAGATCTAATACAGAGTCTGTACAGACACTACGCTGTTACGACGATTTTTGAGTATTAGCGGTACCTAGTGTTTCCAAGCGGCCACCCAAGTTAGTACAAACTGGGGTTTTTTTTAGTTCGTTGATATTTTAGGGCTCTTCAACTGCAACGTCATTAGAGTCCCGTCCACTGCGTAGTTCTAATGGAGAGACTTCACAGGCACTGCCCTAAGAGAACTGGTGTGTCCAAACAATACAGCCGCTCCCAAAAACCCCGGAGAAAACCGCCACATGTAATTCAAATTACTGTAAAGAGCGTTGAGCTGAGAATCATTGGTTCATCATCGCATGTTGAGACTCGGATGTGGCCCATAGAACAAATGGGGAGTGATTGAAGTGGAGTCCTGTTGGAGGGTCCCAATCAGTTGAAATGGAAGTTTTACAGGGCAGTGGTTAGGCTGTGCTATCAGAGTGCTGAGCAGTGAGGAAGAGCCACGTAAATGAAATGCAAGTAGCCGAGATGCGAATTCTGCGGTACATGAGTTGGGTATCAAGAGCTGATAGAATTAGAAATGTGCACATTAGAGGTAGCCTGGGGTTGGGAGACATCGCAGGAAAATGAGGGAGGGTAGATTAATGGGGTATGGGCACGTAATGCGAAGAGGGAAGGAGGAGCTCGTTAGGTCCACTACAGGGATGCAGGTGGTTGGAAGCACCCGGGGCATGGGGAGACCAAAGCAGACGTGGGAGCAGATTGTCCGTAAGGATATGGCAGTGTGTGGGGTGGACGGGGACCTGGTGGGAGCTAGGAAGGAGTGGTGGGCTGGAACCCGCAGACCCGACCCTGCCACAGGCGAGAAAAGGTTAAGAGTTCCTCTTGCCTCTGGGATGTTTTGTTGCCATGGAACTAGGCTGCCAACCCGAGGCCCATGGAACACAGTTTTACTTTCTGACCGACGGAAGGCTTGCCGCTGGTCTTCCTTCCATCCTGGCTAAATCAGCATACATTTGCACTGAGCTACACAGCCAACTGAATACCTCTTGCCCGGGGCAAGAGGCATTCGAAGCGTTACCCTCCCCTGTTGCTTGTGCTGAGATGACATGCTCCACGTATGTAGGCACTTTTTATTTGCCGTATGTGGCGCTTTGTCCGGCGCCCGGGGCAATTTGACCCCATTGCCCCTACAAGTTACATTTATTAAATTTGTACGCTTTGGGGACTTTTAGTAGCCCCTGGTGGTCACCCTGCGTCTTTGACCTACAAATGCATCCGTGATTGTAATCACCAATTTAATTAACTATGTTGCATTTTAATTCGGGAGTTGCTCATATATTTTGTGTTAGTTGTAGGTGACTGTAATGATGACACGAATATCAGAGTTTGATTGACGAGTTTCGAGGTGAGCAATCATAAGGGCCTAAAAGTTATTTTCGCTTTCCTTCATGGTCATGTTATTACAAGAGTTCTACTTACCAAACAGCGGGGCTTTCTCAGATATCAATTGTTTTCGAGCCTCAGATTGAGGCTCCGCACTAACATACGTCGATAAAAATGCTTTTGCAAACATTTTTGGGGCCTCACAACTTTTTCCCCGATACCCTGCAAAGCCTCCACCCAGCCCTGCCCAATAGGACATGATTCTTTAGTTGCTCATTTGAAGAAAGATAAGCATGCGTTCTCCATTTCCTCATGAAAAGAAGCTGCCCTGACATGTTTACGTTGTCATTTAACAAATAGGGCGTGTCGGAGAGAAGTTTCTAAATGTGCACATGTGCGGGGCACCGCCCTGTCTAGGGTTTGAATCAGAAAATTTAAGTCACATTTACTCTCTCACTCTTGTTTTACCAATAACCATTAGGCTAAGTAGGCTGAAGCCTAGGGCCTCAACATTTAGCGGGCTTCAAAACTTAAGAAAAAGGCCTCAAAATTGAAATAGCCTAGGGTCACTCAATATCTAAATCCGGCACTGCCTGCAATGGTCCTTCATATAGTCACTGCGTTGGCGAGATTGTCTAACCATGTTCTGGACACTGGGCACTACTCATGCTTTGGGAATGATCGAAATCTAATATGTGACGAGTCGAACTGAAGGAGCAGGTGGTCTAAGATTGCCAGTGGGCAGCTCAACTGCCCAGCAGCAGTGACCATATGGTAGCAATGGAAGGTGGCCTATGGTAGGTTCTGAGTTGCACGTATGTGCGGTAGGCATCTCGCTGTTATGCCGTCAGTGTGTAGCTGCATTTCTTCGGTGTGTTGCAATAGTTCAGAGCGAGACTGCAGAGCAATGCAATTAAGAAGTCTGTTTTGGGGCAGAAAAGTATTTTGATATGAAATATTTGACTAACCTCTTCACTGCAAGTTGTCATGTAACGGAGTTGAACAAAAGTTTTTAATCCTTTCGCTCTTGTTATGATGAGTTTGTAATGCAGAGTGAAAACTCTATCTTTTTAATTATTATTATAAATGCGTTCAAAATTTGGCACTGTTTCCTAGATGTTTGTCTTATCGTAGATGAGAAATGCCTATCAACTATTTCATCGTTAATATATCTAATAATCAATTAACGTCAATTAGATCGTCTAAGACTCACATTTTTTTTAATTGAAAAGGTTTTTGCTTTTTAAAATTGAATACCTCTTCAAATAAACTGATGTTCAATTATTTTTGAGGGATTTCACGGTGATAGAGAGTGTTATTAACAGTAGGAGTGTGTTACTCTACCGGATTTCATCGCTGATCACAATTTTTCAAGTACTCATCGACTGCGATAAGTTAAAATCAGTACTGGCATACCAAAGTTCCTTTGAGTTGTCACCTATAAACTAGCAATTAAATGGTGCACATTATCGTTACCATCCCCGTCGTCAAACTCACCCCACACCTATCCCCTTTCTCCTTTTCGCAGATTTCAAAAATAAATTGTTGAAACGTTTTCACTTTGTAGCTGCTCAGGGCGAACTGGCAACCAAATTTTGAGGCGGAAAGTTTTATTTTCATCTGCCTGTTCCATGATCCTGTAAGAGGATGTCTTAATAATGCAAAGGGAGCGGCTTGTTGAGTTGGACACACCAGTTCTCGTCTGATCACTGAAATAAAGCAACGCAAAAGTGACCCCTTGAGAAAACTGGGTACTGCACTGGGTCTCCGGATCATCGCATTAGTGTAGTGTCTGTGCAGTCTCTGTACTAAAACTATGCAATGGACAGGGCTCTAATGACTTTGCAGTTGAAAGGCCCTAAAACACCAACGAAACCAAAAAGGGGGTATCAAGGTGGGCGCACCTAGCTCTAGATACTCACTTGCCTCACACTGAGAAGTGCAGACCTCCTTTGGGACACAACAATTCGGGGACTCTGCTAATGATTGCTAATGTAATCTTGATTTGAATTACACTATCAGAATTCATGAATTGATTGTACTGATTTCGTTATCTTGATTCCAATTTATTTTAGAAACATGTTTAAATGATGTTTTACACGTCTCGATGTGTGGCAGATTACATTATGTCAAAACTACTATACATACTATCATCTAGATATTACTACTAGTTTGATAACTCGTTATACCAATGATTGATTTCGTAGTCTAGTATCTATATTATGTAACCATAATTTTCATTTCAGTAGTGTTATCGGTTGAAAGTGCTCATATGCTGCCCCAGTGCGGATTAATATTTTTACGGGACCTAAACCATAAACAATAGAGAGCGGCTGTATTGTGTTGGAGACACCAGTTCTCGTCCGATCGCTGAAGTTAGGCAACGCAATCCCAGCTAGTACTGGCATTGGTGACCGCATGGGAACACTGGGTACTGCTAATACTGTCTGTGCAAATTCTGCATTAGAAGTGCAGCCAAGTTGCGTTGGACACACCAGTTCAGCAGCACAAGCCCACATGGGTGGTTGGAAAAGAACGTTGGTTGCTGCAAAGTTCTCCTCTCCTATGTCCACTACTACCTCCTCATCTCCCGCGAGCAGCCTCCTACAGGTTCATCCTGTTATGGCTGCTTGGCTAATTCCCCAACCCATTAAATGAATCCAGAATTAGGCAGTGGGCAGGGCTCTAATGACCATTGCAGTTGAAGGCTCCGAAAACACCATTTAGTAACAACAACATAAGCAATAGACTGGACCCCGCAAGAAATTGTCGCTTTCTTACAGCAGAAAGGATCGTTCTTGGGTCAGTGGCTTACTGTATTTAAGGTGATGGTGATAGCCCCGATATTACCTACCTCCCGATAGGACAGATCAACCTACATGGTGTTTAGGGCGTCTTCTTGCCTGTACTAGATCGTCTGCCATTCCCTAGCGTGGAAGGCGGCCGAGGATGGTGCTCGGGATTACCAGGCCCGGATCGGAGATCTTGAGGTACGCCAAGTAGACCCTGAGTACACCAGGTTATTTAACATTGGCGTTGGAGCAGCTGTATTGCGTTGGACACAGCAGTTATAGTCTGGTCACTAAAGTTGAGCACTTCAGATAGTAGTAGCATATTCGGGAACACTGGGTACTGCTAATATCCAAAAATCGTCCTAAAGAGTAGTGTCCGTGCAGACTTTGTATTAGAACTACGCAGTGGACAAGACTCTAATGACCACTGTAGTTGAGAGGTCCGAAACCCCAACGCTTCTGCTTCTGAAGCAATTCATCAGAGCAAGGGAGGGAGTGACATCCTAACCTGGGAATTTTGCAAGCCTAC
Source organism: Trigoniulus corallinus (assembly GCA_013389805.1). Lineage (NCBI taxonomy): Eukaryota > Metazoa > Arthropoda > Diplopoda > Spirobolida > Trigoniulidae > Trigoniulus > Trigoniulus corallinus. The sequence goes on from JAAFCE010006156.1 coordinate 10,353,327, forward strand.
ACACCGTACGAGTGCCAGGATCGAGCCTGCATATAAGGTCACAAGGTCAGGCATGCTGCCGTTGATCCCACGAGGTGCGCTCCTAAGCATACGGAAATGGTACCCACCCCGTCACAACTTCGTGTCAGCTGACTGCAATACTTTAGCTGTAGGAATTGGTCATAATATAAATATTTTCTTCGTTAGATAAACGTTACTTTGAGCACGAAATGTAAATCTGGATAATGTGAAGAGTCGGAGTGATGACGTCAGAAGTACCGTTAAAACGTTGATCGATAGCTATATTTAGGTAAGGTTATCAAAAGCCAACTTTTCAGAAATTCGCAAAATACTACTTAGAAATTTATCAAAGAGTAGGCGTTATAAACGTGCGATTAAGAAGACTTAAAGAGTTGCTAATTACCTCTCTAACTCCCTCCTACTAGGAGCCAGAACAAGCTCACACAGTTTTCTAATTTCCTGTCTTAATTTTCTTATCCATCCGTGTTCGATCCTGAACTGAGGTGGTTTGGTTTCTGTGAGGGTACGAAAAGCCAAGGGAGCGGCAAATTGCGTTAGACGCACCAGCTCTCGTCTGATCACTGAAGTTGAGCAGCGCAACCCCAGCTAGTCCTGACATGGGTAGCCGCTTGGGAATACTGGGTACCGCTAGTATCCAAAAATCGTTGCATTAGTGTAGTGTCTGTGCAGCTGCTGTATCACAACTACACAGTGGACGGGGCTCTAATGACCATGTAGTTGAAGGGCCCTAAAACACCAACAAGAAATAGAAAGAAACGGAAAGCCAAGTGCGCCATCCTTCGAATGGGAAGCAATGCCGTAGTCTCATGTGGTGTATATCATGTTATCTTGCACTAAAGAATCCTTACTACTGGAGTCGGTGTAGGAAAAAGTGCCCGGACGAATCAATCTAGGCCGACGATAAGCAGAGAGGGTTTGCGGGACTAGGTTGACGGCTGGCTGCATAAAAACACCGTTCAAGAGATCACTCATATGTCCCAATGGGACAGAAGTAGGAAATGCGACTCTGCCACAGGCGAGAAAGGGGTGCCCTATTTTTGACGTATGTTGAAAATGATTTTATGAAAGAATATGCACATTGTTGGCAGTTATATAAACTAAATAAAATAATCGAGAAACTTTCAAGACAGGAAGATAAAAATCTACTCGAAGTAGGAATTCTGTTTAGACTGGTTAGAGCAAGTTGTTATCCTTCCTAAATGTCAAGTATTAGGTCAAAAAAGCGATCACTCCTATGCCACCTACGCGAGGTGTTATTTAGCAAGAAAAAACGACGTCGCATTTGAAGAGAATAAGACAAATCTGAATTTTACATTAAGGTCTGAAAGAATTTGCGACGGAGAGTAGGGCTCATAATGGAGTTGAGGGTAATCTGCAACATTTGCATTTTCCACCACATTGAAAAATTATGAGGCGATTTCTGTAGCAGCAACAATTTCAGGATGTGGTTGCTTTAAATTTCAAAACCAATGGTTAGTGAAATGATACTTGTTTGTTTGTTGGTGTTTTAGGGCCCTTCAACTACAAGGTTATTAGACCCCCGTCCACAGCATAGTTCTTATGCAGAGACTGCACAGACACTACACTAATCGACGATCGTTGGGTATTAGCAGTACCCAGTTTTCCCAAGAGGCCACCCATGTCAGTACAAGCTGGGATTGTGCTGCTTAACTTCAGTGATCAAACGAGAACTGGTGTCTCCAACGCAATTCGCCAAATTCTTTCGACATTTGAATTTATGAAAATTGTTAATCAATTCTGAAACTAAACGGATGACATGAATGATGCCCATATGACTTCAACTACAGCAGCGATCTTCAAACTTCTCTGGGGGTTCCGCGAGTCAAAATGAAAATTCGTTAGCAGCGGCAAGATATACTTTTCTAAAGGTGGGATGGGGTTCCCCAAAACATAGTTCTAAGGGTTCCGCGAGTCGACAAAGTTTGAAGACCACTGAACTACAGCAACAACTGGTAATCATTCTGTCGCCTATGTCAGGTTCGGGCCCTGGCTGCATTTCCGTTGGGACACATTTTCCATTTGTTAGATGGCATTTGTACGCAGCCGGCTGTCAACTTAATGCTGCAATCTTCAGGGACGGTGTCTGCGCTGCCGATAGGGACTCACTCACAAAGACGACTCTGTCCTGAAATCGAGGCCTCGCACTTGGAAGGACAATCACTTTCAAATTTCTAAGGAGATTTGATAACGTTTGGATGTATCAGAAATGTATTGGTTGATATTTCCTGAAGTCCCCCAAAAACTTCAGGCGGCCATGTCTACCCTGCTCGTTCTCAGGGTCGATTCCTGGTCAAAGTGAGTACTTTCTTAATGATAAGAAAGAAACCGTGTATTTCTTTGAGTTGGTCCTTTAACACTACTACACTGCCTAAGGACTAAGTATCCGACTAATATTTTTTTCCAAATACCATCCTAAAAGGGCCCTAAACTGTATGGGGATTTCCTCGGCGAGTAGTTAGAGGAATTATTACAGGATCCGCCTCGTACGCAGGCGGACTGAATGCTACCATCGCTTTTCTCCTCCTCCACCGCTTCCTTTTCCTCATTAGCACCCTGAAGGATATTAGGCTGTTGTTTATTATAGAACAGGCACAGGGCAATGCATCTTTTGCCAAGGCTACTCTTGGGTGGTCCCTTTGCCACTCTTCCTCACGTTTCTCTACCCAAATAGACGGATTGTCCGACCCTAATTAGATGAGGTATATTAATTAAGGTCACTGCTGTCCTAGAGGGGGAGACATACCTCTTTAATTTATGTTTTAAAAGATTTACCTTATTAAGATTATAATAATTAATTCTAAACCTACCTGAATGATGAGTTAAACCATCTCCCTTTTGGTGACTAAATTGTCTGTATTGGGGGGAATGATGTGCAAATTTTAAAGCATGCAGTATTTGATCAATTAATAATTCAATATTTATTTCGAGATGTTATCGTTTTAATAGTGAAAAGTGTTATTTCATTGCCATTTCCGCTGATAACTACATCATTTTGCTCCGTGCGGTGCCAAAAATTGATGGTTATTTATTGGCTGACGTTGTTAATATTCTGAACGGACTGACAGGGTGGGTACAGAATTGATAAGATGTGGTCCCTATCGTTATTTGGTACCAGCTTTATGATAATTCCCACAGAGCCTGAGATGATGAAATTGTTACTAAGGCGCGCCGGAGAATGTTTCCTTTGATCATTTGAAGACGGAGTCACTCAATCATCCCACATCAAAATTATGTCACAATGTCTTGGTAGCTGTTTTGAAAGTCAATATTTGCTAGGTTAAAATCAACAGATCAGTTGTATCTTCGTATAATCGGGGAAGGGAGACATGTGCTCTTTGAAGAGCTACACCAAAGATAGCATCATGATGAGGATGACCACCTACACTTTCGCTTTGATATCCCGGAAAAAAATACCAACAACTGACAACACATTATGTACTGTATGTGGAAAGAGAAAGGGAGTCAGCGGGGCGTTGTACTACGAACCTCATTTGAAACTTGCCCAATGTCTGCAATGTGACATTTCGCAGCATGTTGCTGATAATGTACTGTATCATGTAATGAGAAGAGAGGAAGAGGAGCTTGTTAGGTCCATTACAGAAAGCACCTGGGACAGGGGGAGACCGAAGCAGACGGCGGAGCAGGTTGTTGGTATGGATATGGATTACTGGATTGATGTCGTGGGTTGGGGATTAAGCCAAGCAGCCATAACAGGATGAACCCTTAAGAGGCTGCTCGCAGGAGATGAGGTTGGTGAGAGGAAGAAGGTGAAGGGAAATTTGCAGCACCCAACGTTCTTTACCAACCACCTTGCGCTGCTTAACTTCAGTGATCTCACGAGAACTGGTGTGTCCAACGCAACTTGGCTGCACTTAGTGGATATGGTAGTGGATGCGGTGGACGGGGACCTGGTAGGAGATAGGCGGTGGGAGAACCCGCAGACCCGACTCTGCCACTGGCAGGATAAGGGTATGATGATAATGTTTGTGATAAGGTACCGCAGATCGGGCCATCGGCGGACTGGGTCTATAAATACCCATAATGCAAGCCATAACGTTAAGAGGGCCCACTTCATCGACAGCTTACAGGACTCTAACAGAACTCTAAGCGCACACCCACGTCAATACCAACTTGGGTGGTTAGTAAAGAACGTTGGGTGCTGCAAATTAACTCTCTTCCTCCTTCTTTCACCTACCTCCTAATCTCCCACGGGCAGCCTCCTAAGGGGTTAACCTGTTATGGCTGCCTGGCTTACACCCCAACCCACAAACTAATCAAAATGCCATCGAGCAAGCCACAGTGCACTATCCAGTCCGCCACTGGATCGATACTGCTTGTAGTACTAATATTTTCAGTGTGGGGGGCACGAATTAAAGAATGTGGCATTAGATTCTCCATTTTCGTACTCTGCAATATGAGGGCCCTTCCCCCGACGTCACTACCGAATTCACTAAATTGAATGCATGTTTCTTATTTGGGTTCATGCTCATATTTTGCCCTAGGTACAGTACTGTAGGTGGTTTCTTTCGAATCGAGACGGTAGCTCCCTAAGCGATATTTGTAGAAGGGGGGAGCTTTAAGGGGTGACCCTCGCATTGTCACCTGAGCCTTAAAAAGAACCCTGTGCTCTCAGTAGCAGATGCATTGTACTCAAACGCATCTTTGTTCAAATATCCATTTAATTGTATGCTACATACTGTATTACGTAAATGGTATACCACATTTTTGTGTAATCTTCGTGTGTCAACATGACACCTTTTTTTTTTCCACATACACGAGCGATGACCTTGAATGTTGTGCGTCATAGCACGGACACCTAAAATTACTAGTTTCAAAATTGCGCTTTTTTTTTAAAAAAAAAATATGAACTATTTTTAAACTACGTGATTAACTGATAGAAATACATAAAACAGGATAAAGGTGTTCCCTTGGAGTCAATGGCCGAAACAGAACTAGCCTGACCTGAAGCAACTCAAATATCCTGATTGGATCACCACTTTCAAGGCTTTCCTTCTGTCCAATTTGGGTGTTAAGGCCTTGGTTCGAGGACGGACAAGTGATCCTGCACGCACGCCAGTGCAGTAGGCTGAAGGCCTGTGTCTTTTATTTGGCAAGAAATGATCGACGTTAACAAAAGGTTTGCATTTTGTGAGTTAGAGGCAGCCATCTTTCCGCGGGTCAATCCGGGACATTGACCCCCCCCCCCTCCATCGACCGAAAAATGTTTTTTAATGTTATGTGTTTATGCTGTACTAACGGGTTGGGGAGTAAGCCAAGCAGCCATAACAGACTGAACCCTTAGGAGGCTGATCGCAGGAGATGAGGAGGTAGGTGTAGAAGATATAGGAGAGGGGAAATTTGCAGCACCCAACGTTCTTTACCAACCACCCATGTTGGTACTAACGTGGGCTTGCATTGCTTACTTCAGTGATCTCACGAGAACTGGTGTGTCCAACGTTGACTTGAAATGGGTAAACTCTCTTCTGTACGGAGAGATTTTTAAGTCCTGTGTTGCACCACGAGGACTTTTCATCATGTAGAAATTGGCCTATTTCCACTTGGCCAATCTTCCTTGTCAGTGACTATTGGGGATTCGTAGGGAGCGGCGAGTTGCGTTGGACACACCAGTTCTCGTCGGATCACTGAAGTTAAGCAACGCAAGCCCAGCTAGTACTGACATGGGTGGTCGCTCGGGAAAGCTGGGTACTGCTAATACCCAATAATCGTCACATTAGTATAGTGTCTGTGCAGCATATGCATTAGAACTATACGATGGACGGGTCTCTAATGACCTTGTAGTTGACGGGACCTTAAACTCCAACAAACAACAAAAAAAAAAATGGGGATTCGTAGTGCACGAATAGCGCACCTCTAAGCTCTGTTATGTAACACACCTGGGTTTGTTGATGTGCTTCATCTCATGTTATATCGCAGTGCTCAAACTTAACCAAAGTCCGTTTATCTATAACATGACCTTGAATTTTCATAGTCAGTTTGTGTCCAATGCATTCTGTATGCTACAATTACTACGACATCCCATATCTAGTTGAGTCGACCAGCCGAAGAGTCTAGGTCTGCTCGGAAGTCATAGTAATTCAGACGCGACGTTGTCGTCAAGTTTGAAGTCGTATATATAGAGCAGTTGACAGCAGAAGTGTGTTCGCCATATCTCAATAAATTTTGATAATTGCACTGACATGTTCTCGTAGATGACAGGTTGAATTAGTTCCGAAAACAGAAGCCATTCCAATCACTTTCATTTCTAATAGTTTATTAAAATATGAATAGGCATATGATATGCCTCCTAAAGAGCACTGATTACCAAGTCTAAACCGGTTAAATTAAGTGCAGTCGTCCTATTTAGGGGTTTACCTTTCGTCCGAGAGACACCGTTGGCTTTGGCCAGAGTCGGACCTTCCATCATGGGAGTCCTCAGAGGGGGAGGCAAACACCGATACAACAGTTGATCCGATTCCTAGAGCATTGCCTCTTCCCTGGGATATTGTTTGTAGGATTTGCTCCCCGTGGCGAATTTTCTGCAGACACCCATACCTATAACCACGGACTCAAAAGTCATGTGCAGCAAATGTCCTACTGGAGGACAAAACTAGCAGACAATATCGCAGGTATCTGAAGGAATTTTTTCGATCTCAGGGAGATGCAAGTGCCCAGTTTGCCCCCTCCTCCATTTGTGGACGTCCATGTGCTGAGGTATTCAGTTTAAACATTCTCGCCTGATCACTGACGTTAAGCAACGCTATCCTAGATAGTACTAACATGGGCACCGCTTGGGAATCCAAAAATTGTCGCGTTAGTGTAGTGTCTGTGTAGTCCCTGCATCAGAACTACACAGTGGACGGGGCTCTAATGACCTTGTAGTTGAAGGGCCCTAAAACACCAACAAACAACAAAGAACCCTGGGCACCGCTAATACCCAAAATCGTCGTAACAGCCTTGTGTATGTGCAGATTGCATTATAACTACTTAGTGGACTGGGCTCTAAAACTCAAACAAAACAAAATTAAACATTTATCAAGAATTTTCTTGCAAATTTTCCTTATCCCCAGCTAGTTTTGCTTTCAAGCGAAGGAATTTGAACTTGGCACTTGTTAACTAAGAGTAGATGACAAAGGTCGACTGGAAAGTGGCAGTTTGAACTTGTAGGTTTCAGTGATCGAGATAATCATCAAAAGTAGGTTGGTTATCAATGACTTAATGTATGCTCTACAGTACTTTTACGTCATTAAGTTGGTAAACGGGTCACATATTTCGGGTTTAAACGATGTTGTCCTCGTGTGAAACTTCTCCACACTGAAAAATACAGGTAGGTGCATTCTTAAGAGCAGATGCTCGTCGTCTTGCATCAGGAAATAACGGTCAAGAGACAAACCTGTTTCCTGCCATTGTCAGGGTCTGTTACTTATAAATCTTAGAGACCCAGACAGAAAAAGTAAAGTACCTATGGAAACCTAGGCAAGCAAACGGAATTATGATCGGTTTTATGAATTGCCCCCCTTACTTGGGGCGCAACTAGTGAGCCCAAAAGTGACATCAAAAAGTATTGGGAGTGATGCAATAAAATGCGAACCATCTAATTTATTCCCTCCCACTGCTATCACCTATGCCAACTTCTCGTGACACAATATTGCAGTGGCTGGGCCAGCAGTGCTATAAGGAGCAGAGTGTTGGGCAGTGAGGTAGAGCCACGTAAATGGAAGATTAGTAGCTGAGATGGGAATGCTGCGGTACATGAGTGGGGTGTCGACAGCTGATAGAATTAGGAATAAGTACATTAGAGGTAGTTTGGGGGCGGGGAACATCGCGGAAAAAAAATGAGGGATAGTAGGTCGATGTGGTATGAACATGTAGTAAGAAGAGGGGAGGAGGAACAGCTCGTTAGGTCCATTAGAGGAACGCAGGTGGTTGGAAGCACCCGGAGCAGGGGAAGACCCAAGCAAACTTAGGAGCAGGTTGTGCGTGAGGGCATGCTAGATAGGCAGTAGTGCAGGGCTTGAACCCGCAGCCCCGACTCCGTCACAGGCGGTTTCAGTTATAGCGTTCAAAATTCGCGGTGATTTTTCTTTTATTGCATTTATAACGGTATCCACGAAACAAACGGTAACATATCGCGCGAATACGGAGCTTGTGGAATGACATTTGTTCAATTTTTGGCCAAAAAAACATCGCGAACATGAAGAGTGAGCGGGAGCAGTATCGTGATACACACTTCATACATTTTCTCATCACAGTTCTGGCCGTATTTTTACGTACTGGTTCACATAAACGGCATATAACGCCCTGTTATTCTTTATTGTCAGATTGATCGGTTGGAATTTGACCAAGTTGACAAATTTAATTAAAGCGAACTATTTAATTGAATCGGTCACGATAAAGCAGATATCACCTGGCTATCACCTGCATTCCAAGCAGTGCCCAACTAATTATGTCATCAACCACGAAAATTGAGCAAGTATGACGTTTAGAACTCCATGGCTAGCCACTAACTTGGTTGGAGAGAACCCTTTAACACCGCCTCTTAAGGTCGTACAAGGGTACAACTCTGGATGGTCGGTGTAGGACCCACTTGGCCTCGACTTTGCCATGGTTGTAAATAATCACTCTCAAGATAATTGTCAAACTCATCAAAATAATTCACGCTTCAAATCATTCGTTGTCTCGACAGGTCTTGGTGGTATTTTTATTGCTAGGTAAGTTGCCAAATTAAAGGTTTGCGCCAATTAATACTTGTTACTGGACACATTGCAGATCCTCACGTACATTGGCAATATCATCATCATACCCTTATCCCATCTGTGGCAGGGTCGGGTCTGCGGGTTTCAGCCTTCGGGTTCCACTCACATTACCATATCCTTACGGGCAACTTGCTTCCACGTCTGCTTTGGTCTCCCCCTGCCCGGGTGCTTCCAACCACTTGCATTCCTGCAATGGACCTAACTGCGTGTCCATACCATCTCAATCTACTCTCCCTCATGGGTCACATCCGAGTCTACCTCCCCATTACTTGGGAACGTTGATGCGAAGTACTTTACCTCTAACGCCTTTGTCACCAGCTAGCCCCCAGAGAGTCGCAGCTGCCATCCCTTCATTAACTGCGTGGTCAATACATTATAAATTGACCAACTGCCCTCTTGGATGCTTAAAGTAGGTCGCCAGGCAGTGTAATGAGATGTCTGATTGTAGATTATTTATCAGTCACCTAAAGACTTGTGCCAACACTGAACATTATATAACTTGTCAACATTAACCCATAATGCTCCAACACAGAACCAGAAAGCAAAAAGGTTTAGGAACCAAATTTCAAGGTTGACGAATTAACAAAATAATTGAATAAAAAGTAGCGCAAAATCAATATACACATTTGTACAATTCCTCTGAAAAATGATTACAGATATTAGGATTTGAATTGCCGCTTTACGATTTTCTTTCGGACAGGCATATAATCAGGATCAGCAGGGTCCCAGACCAACACCCGACTTTCCCCACTCAAAACCAGTCGGTCCTGTTGCTCTTCTACCGACTCTGGTGTACTATAAACGGAATGTGTACCACGAAACCATTCAAAGAAAACACCTGCCCGTCCTTTCGATTTTAGATCCGCCCATTAATCTAGATTTCTAGGTCACTTAGGACCGACCTCGACGATTATAACAAGAAAACTACTCATTGTACCATTCTGTACCAGAAGATAAGACGAGAAAATTAACTCTTAAGATATTGTTTCACGGGCCATTTAATTGCCATGGTCATTCTGTCCCAAACAATACTCAGAAATGAGTTGCATACCTCCTACGCACTGTCGCGAAGTCTTCTGCCTTCAGTAATTTCATTTTGATGCAGCACTAGAGATTTTCGCAAAGATATTTGGTGTGTCGCATGTCTCAGTAAAAGATGTGAGGAAGGAGATGCGTGCAATTTCCGGAAATTTGAATTATAACTAGTTACTTGTAGATGAGATAGAGCGGAAATAAGGATATGAGATAGAGCAGAAATAAACAGATGAATTGAGCATAAACAGCTATAGGTAAATACTAATGATAAATGACCTTGCACTGGTGGCCGTGTTTTTGTTTCCTACTTCTGGAAACACTTTCGGGTTTCAGTTTCTACAAGGATGCCTTTTGCACCTATGCTCAATAGACATTCATCATTAAATTTTCTCTCAACTCACATGAAGCGCTTAATTCCAGCAAGAGATTAAGATGTTGGTATACTTAAACAATTTTATGAGGTCCCCAAGCTGAGACTAATTCAACCTAAACTTAAAAACAGTAGGAAAGGAGACACCAAGACTAAACGAAATGGAAGTTGGGCCGGATGCTTATTACGATTGGTAAGCAGGGCCAGCTCAGATCGAGACATCGTACTGAGAGAAGCCCCACACTTTTCAAAGTTCGAAGAAATCAAATCGTGGGACTTTTTTCCACGTATTTTGGCGTTCTGGGGCAATCAATACTAATCTAACCAGCATTCATTTAATTTACCATTGCTAAAGTGAGGGCCATACACTTTATAGTTTGGCTTTTGACACTGTGATAGGCCTGCTAATTGGGCCAAGGCTTTACTGGCAGACGAAAGGCCCACTTGAAGCTTTCACCTCAGCATGAAAGAAACCACAAGCCAGCAGAGTCATCAAGCAGGTCATAGCCAAGTATTTTGTTGTGGAGTTTGAGTATCTCCTTTCCTTACTCCTATTTCTAAGAAAAGTTGACTAAGAAATCAGTTGTTTGTTTGTTGTTCAGAATTTAATGACCCTATCATTAAACATTAATTTTGGTTTGTGTTTGGGGAAAGATTGGAGACGTCTCAAGTAGTATTTGAAGGCGGTCATCGTGGGTCTCCGCAATAACTTCGGGGAACGAGGAAATAAAGTTTGCAGACAGCCTTCCTGGAATCGGATCAATCATTTTATTTAGTTCTGCAGAGAAGGACCAAGTGCCCCGCTTGCCGACGAACGTCCATGGAAGTAATCATTGCCATTCTCGATAAAAGACACGTTGGATTCAATGCCATGCGTGTAGGGCAGCGATTCTCAACCTTTTTTTCGTCACGGTACATTTTTAATAATTTAAAAATTTGGCGGCACACTCACAAAGACACATTTCAGGGCACAAAAACGCCAAAGAAAATATATAAGTTGTAACCTAACCCTATGAAAAACAAATAATGGACCGAGGTGGGTTGGCTTTTTTTTGGGCGAGAGAGAGAAGCCCTGAGTGCTACCCCTGAAGTAAAACCGAGGCCCAGTGTGGTGTACGATATCATCTGCATGTGAAATAACCCTCTCTATTATGGAACGGGTAGAGGAAGCAAAATTTCCAGGTGCAGGAGCTGGCCCCCTGGCTTCGGTGGAATGTCCCTACGAACAGTAGAAAGGCGATAAATAGCATAGGAGTTGCAGCTTTGGTTCGCAACCGGCTGTGGGAAAACACTGCCCAATATATCGCCCTTGTGTCCAGTCAGAGGGACAAGATGGGTACCCGACCGTGCCATAGGCGGGAAGACGGTTAGAAGTTACCTGTAACCTATTCCTATGCACGCATCAAGTGGGTGACTGGTAGACTAGGAAGGCAAAACCGATTTGACTATACTTGTCTGACGTCACTTTTGTATGGGTATTCGCAGTGGCGGCACATTTCATGAATCTCGCGGCACACTGGTTGAGAATCGCTGGTCTAGGGCACTAAAAGTATTGAGGTTAGTGATGGGATATACTGTCACCGGAACCTTGAAACGGCCTATAATCGATCAGCTCTTTCTGGTTAAGTCTACGAAAAGTGTGAGAAAGAACTTGTGATACCCTCTGTTGGAAGGACGGTTTGACATGGATGAGACTGGGCCATATGCAAAATCCTCTTAGCCGCCTCCTACGGCATGCAGTGATACCATAATGATCGACTAATCAGTTATAAATGGAAATTCCGAAGTTGTATAGCGATTAATCGGTATTAAAGACATTAACCGAATTACTCAACTATAGTTGACCCTTTCTACCCGTTATGTCTCCTGAGCAGATATGTGGCTGGTTGATTGTTTTACTCGTGCCAGTAGTTGTCTCTCACTGCTGCTCAAAGTGAGAGGTGATATCACCGGATTCAACTAGTTATTACATGTCTGCATTAAGGTTCACATTAGTGGCGGATAACGACCTAAACGTTTTCTTATCTCAATCGCATTTACGCTCCCTGAGAGACTGCTGCCTGTCTCGCCGTACCTCCTTAATACATTGCTGCAAGATCGATCCTGGTCGAGACAGACGGTTTCCTTTGAACGAGACCAGGGGCTAGGAACCTTTTCATTTCTGAAGGCCGCATTCATTTATCAGAGTGAAGTTTGTAAGGAGTAGTACAGTAGTTAAAAGGTCGCAGTTCTCAACCCCTGGACAAGACAGGATGCGCAGTAAAACTGTCATCCTGTGTCGTACCATCTACACGTAAAAGAACACTTTCTACGGGAAATCTGCAGGTAGGAGGAACAGCTTATTGCGTTGGGCACATCATTCTTGTCTGATCACTGACGTCAAGCAACGCAACCCCAGCTAGGGCTAACATAGGGGCCCCTTTAGGGAAACTGGGTACACACTGGGTGCCCCTTTAAGGAAACTGGGTACATTAGACACACCAGTTCTCGTGAGATCATTGAAGTTGAGCAGTGCAAACCCGCGTTAGTACCAACATGGGTGGTTAGTAGAGAACGTTGGGTGCTGGAAGTTTCCCCTCTCCTACATCCCCTACACCTACTTCCTCCTCTCCCGCGAGCAGCCTCATAAGAGTTCGGCCTGTTATGGCTGCTTGGCTTACTCCACAACCCGTTAGTGCAACATATTAGTGTAGTGTCTGTGCAGTCTTTGCGCAAGAACTATGCAGAGGACGGGGCTCTAATGACTTTTTAGTTGAAGGGTCCTAAAACACCCATGAAACGAAATGAAAAACGCAGGTGGGGGAGCTCACCCCCTCTCTGGCATCGGTGAATCCAATTAGATAACCAGGAGATTGCAGCATTAGGTCAGCAGCTAGCTGCGTAACGATATCCTCCAAAGTTTACCGTGTACTCCCGGTTCCAGAGAAACCTTGTTCCTTCGTCGCTACAATTTTACAACGTGCATCCAGGGCCACATGGAGTGTTTCGTAAGCTCTAATAAGTAATGAATGCATTTTGTTCGACTGTGCGTTGTTCCTAATGAATAAGGTGACTGTCGTTTCATCACCAGACATTGTAAAATGTAGGGTGGAAGAGGAAAACTGAGTTAGAAAGTGTCAAACATATGTCCTATAGTAGCAACGATAGCCAAGTCGCGGATTGCGATACCAGGAATAGTGATAGGGTAAGATAAGGGGTGTAGATTCGTTGAATACACTTAGTGAGACTTGGATCTTCGCTGAGACTACAACCCGGGATGTTGCAATAAATGTTGACTCGGTTGGATGGGACACACATTTAATTAAAAGTAGCTTGGCTTCGGCACTGCTTTATCTAAATACCTGACTAGGATATATATCAGGATCTCAAACTGTATAAATTGAAATGATAATTGTCAACTGTGTAGTACTGAACACTTGTAACACTTGAGGCCCCACCTGTAAGCTGTCGAGGACCCACAAAAACTCCTAATCGGGCTTCAGACAAGCTTTTAGACTAGGAAAGCTGTGCATCCCGAGTGTCAAGTAATATTGCAAGGCCAGATGCCACCTGCTTGACAGAAACGCTTCTGCACAAATAATGGCAAACTTTTCAGGGATTGAACCTAGCATCTGTTAATCATCGTTAGTCCTCCCCCAGACCGGCGTTAACCGAGCAGTTTATGATAAAGAAGTTGAAGGATGCTAATGAGCAACTTACTAGAAATGAAATTAATTGCTGAAAGATAATCTGTTAAATTGTCTCATAAAACATCTCCTGTCATGAGAATTAGCTAAAAGTATTGTGAATGTCCGGTTGGCAGCTGATCTTGTAAAACTAATGCCCACCAGATCACCCATGAGGTTCCCTCCTAGCTCTTCATTTTCTTCATCCTCACGCATCTGCATGGTTCCCACGAACACTCTGGATACTCTATCCTGCCGTAGGCGGGACGAAAAACACTGCTGAAGAAAGTTTTACGGAGTGAAGATAGTCTTCTTAATTAATGATGTTTAATCAAGCGTGGTTAAAGAAATAATGGCGCTATTATCGAGAAATGACGTCTTGTAGGAAGTCTGACTTCCTTGATTCTTATTTGCGATATATCGGCTAAGAAAATTTCGGGAAAAGTCACCCAGGCTTGTTAAAATGTGCTAAATTTCACCGAAAGAATGTCTAATAGGTGGGTAACAACAATAACATTGTTTTTCACACTTTTTGAATAAATCACAAAGGCGTTAACCTAATATTTCCGAAAATTATGCATTTTTAAAACATTGTTTGAATTTTTAATGTGTAAAACAATCATTTTTAGAGTTGACTTTCTTTGTATTTCGCTTGTTCTAGTTGCATACAGATTTAAGAGAAGAAAAACTTTGACTCTCTTTATTACTGAACAATTTCTTCACCACTGCAATCTCAGATATCATATTTAATAGAAGCTAATAGACGTTGATTATTGAATGTCAGTGATTGTATTAACAAAGGGGATAAAGTTCGGGCAATTGTCCCAACTTCTAACTCCGCTCTTGAGAATATGAAACTGCCTTTTGTCTGCATATATAATATCTTAGGAACCACACGTGATACAATTGAAAATATTTCTAATTGAAATAGAAGAGAGAAGTTTAGAGGACACCATTTGGTAAAAAAAAAAATAAAATAAAATTCACTTGATGAAAGAAATACGAGTATTACATCCAAAAATACTCTTTTGTATATTATGCACAGATAGGAAATTTACTGAAATGTTAAGGGGGAAATTTTTTTCATTAGAAAGGAAATCGTTTGAATCAAAACCCATAATAACCTTGAAAACATTTTCCACACGCAAATTTTTTATATAACGTTTGATATAAAATATAATAAAGTATGTATTTAAAATATTTTCCTACAGTCCAAAAAGATTGAAACATTTTGCTATGAAATGTTTTCTACAGTGGTGTACTGAACGGTTTCTCAAAATCAAATCTAGTAGAGATGTCCCCAGCTCAATATTGTTTGATAATTACAATAATAAATTCAAATATAAATGTTCTTACCTTATTAAAATTAGCAAACGATAACTTCTTCTTGGTCGATTTTTTAACAAAACTTTCTGAAATTTCCAAATAAACATTTCATTTGCAATTTTGCCTTCTTGATTCGTGAAATAATGTTTATGTTGCAATGTTAGTTGGAAGTAATTAATAATAATAAGCGCATGAAAGTATAATGATTTAGTAATGAAAGTTTTAAATTCGACATAACGTTCAAGAAACACTTGAATTTCAGTTCACTTTTTCGAGAGTATGATTCTGTTGGCAATAGCACCGACGTATTTGTATCAGATTTGAAAGCCTGTCCTTTTTTGTGGTGTTGTTTAATTCGGTAGGCGTGTACTTCACCTCCTTTTTATGATCCCAAACTAGCTTATATGTACTCCAGATGATTATAAAACAGTTGAACTTCTCATTAAACAAGGCACGTTTGTCACTCACTGACTTTAAGAGCTGTTCAAGTTACTAAGACTTCAACCTCCTCTTCACCGTCATCATCATCATCATCTTCAAAAAATTACTGCTTCTTTGTGTATAAGAATTTTTCCTTTGTGTTTTTGAA
This sequence comes from Trigoniulus corallinus, assembly GCA_013389805.1. NCBI lineage: Eukaryota > Metazoa > Arthropoda > Diplopoda > Spirobolida > Trigoniulidae > Trigoniulus > Trigoniulus corallinus. Next base: position 10,369,107 of record JAAFCE010006156.1, read on the forward strand.
GAAGATATCGAAAGTTCTAGAGTCCGCCCTTGATGCAAACAACAAAATATTTAGTTATCTCACGCAAAACTACAACTTTTATAAATACATAATTGTATTGAATTTAGTCTATTAAATGATGACGTTATCAGTGTTAGCGTTTGATGCACATTATGATTAGTGTGAGACAGGGTTTAGGAAACAGAAGCGCACCCTACTTCCCACTAGCCTTGTTAATTATCTACTTGTCTCTCTCTCTGGGTAAAAATTGACTCACTCGAGAGATCACTTCTCTCTCTCTCTCTCTCTCTCTCTCTCTCAAGTATTAAAACAGATATCCACAAACTTTTGTCCCAACCAAGTTTTTGTGACGGACGTCACTGCTCACTGTATTTGTTATCGCTTATTTCAGGCTTCCTTTTTCTAAATGATAAATATTCATCCATTCAAGGATCTTGGATGAAAAGACGTTTATTTAAAACATTGTAAAAGGTCGTCAAGGGCCAAGAGTGAAAGACGATCTCCGTCGGGTTAACAGTCGGATGGTTGTTTTAGTCATTTTTATATTTATTTGTGGTTTTGTGATGTTTTCCCTTGGTATTTATGGATTTACTCTTGTCTTGTTTGTTGAAAGAAATCGTCTCGATGGCCTTCGTCTCTTCAGGTCAAATATTAAAATGGGTAGCCTGTTGTACTATTGTTGTTATTTTTTGGACTTTTTTCAGGGTTTTGGCTCGGTAGATTGTCTTACTAAATTGGTGGGAGTGGCGAGTTGCGTTAGACACACCAGTTCTCATCTGATCACTGAAGTTAAGCAACGCAAGCCCAGTTAGTACTGACATGGGTGGTCGCTCGGGAAAGCTGGGTACTGCTGATACCCAATAATCGTCGCAGTGATGTAGTGTCTGTGCAGTCTATGCACTAGAACTATGCAGTGGACGGGTCTCTAATGACCTTGTAGTTGATGGGACCTTAAACACCAACAAACAACAATACTAAATTGGCTGGATTAATTTCTTGTTGGAATATTTGTTTTGGCAATGAATCTGGTCACTGTTCGTCATAGAACAACATCTTTACTGGATTAATTTCATGGGTTGGGGAGTAAACCAAGCAGCCATAACAGGACGAACCCTTAGGAGGCTGCTCACGAGAGATGAGGAGGTAGGTGTATATAGAGGACATAGGAAAGGGGAAGTTTGCAGCACCCAACGTTCTTTACCAACCACCCATATTGGTGATAACGTGGGGTTGCGCTGCTTAACTTCGGGGATCTCACGAGAACTGGTGTATCCAACGCAACTTGGCTGTCACTGACGTCCTCTAGGAACTGCTGCTCGGACCCTGAGGCTTGAACTGTTTCACGTTTATATTACTGTTGACATTAGAGACGCTGCTGGTATCATACTGTGACTCGTACTGTTACTTATCTGATTTTTGTACTGCGATAACCTAGTGGTGACCGGACAGAAGCTGGTGTTTTCAAAAAGGTTAATATTCATTTCCACACAAAGGTCAAGATCGCAAGACACGAAAATGTGCTTGTGAGCAATTTTCAGGTGGGCTTTGTGGTGATTATGAGCACTTTCGATGTGAACCCTGTGGCACTGTTCCCTCCAAACTGTGCGCGCGCAAACGTTTTGCTGTTTAGGGTCCCCACATACTTTGCAAAAAGAGCAAAATTTTGCTCACGAGCAAGTTTCTGTGCACAGTCACGGCAAAAAAAAAAATTAGATGGAACATTTCCCTGTAGGCTTTTAAGGTGGGGGCCCTGTAGTGCTTGTGTGGAGGCCTGAAAATTGAACTTAATCCTTTCTTTATTCCTGTCCCTCCTGAGAGTGATCAAACAGCCACAAGGAAAGTGCTCAAAACATTAAAGATTCCAAAATCTGAGGCTTCACTTAGTAGCAGCATAGCTGTGTTTCCTGGTGCTGTATGTAACGTAACGTGTTTGCCAGGCCCTTGACGTCTTTTCACAGGCCACTTAGCGCAGATTATTATACCTTGCCTCAGTACGTAGGCGATGTTATCTAAAGATGCCCATGAGTTCTTTTTCTTTATTAACTTCATTGACGTCTGAATTGCTTCTGCCTGTTGTTTGGCATTTCTGCTCATACTTTGGTCTGCTCTTTACTGTCCATATATCACACTCTGTGTTTTTCACATTTTATGAAGACTTGGTTGAGAGTTGATTCGAAACTTAAAACTCTCAAGCAGGAAATTCCAGATAACGTGAAGCTTTGTTTCAACATGGAAGTTTAAAGACGTCAATACTCTCAAGTTGCATCCCTGCCTTTCATTATTCAGTTGACATTCGAGTTTCCGGTTGCCAACGTGAGTAAAGGTGTAAACGTGTTATAGCTTCATGGGTTGTTAATATGACTGTAACAGCAAAAAATTTTTAAATAACAGGTATAATTTTCTGGGGTTTATAGGCCTAGACTCTGTAATATTCACCTACGAACATTCCTTCGTGTTTTTGTACTGCGAAACTTGTTCCTTAAGGTCAGCAGACGTTGTTTGTCCAAACTCGAATGTAGGCCTGCTGATTTGCATCAATTCGCTTTTAAAATATTTCCGCACCTGTTTTTCTCATTTCATTGGACAAAGATAAGGAATTCCTGATTGTTTTTAAATATGTTGTTTATAAGGAACGGTTCAACTTTGTTATTCGGTTATATAGCAAACATTATCATAAAATCTTTTGGTCATCTTCTTTAGCAAGTTATGCAATTGCGTGTATTGATAAGAAACCGAGTATAGAAAGAATGCTGCAAATTTCGTAGAGATGTTTTATTTTATGACGTCAATTTGAGTGATCTCATAACTGAAGCACTTGGACTAAAACTTGTCAAAAGAAAGCAACGTCACGTAAATATTAGTTGCCACTTTGCTGCTTGTCATCGACAAGAAAATAGTCAATGAAATTTCTTTATACTATAAGTCATCCTTTCGCACTATCTGCTCCCACGTCTACTGTAGACTTCCTCTTGCCATGGGTGCTTCCAATAACTTGCATCCGTGGAATGGAACTCAACATTTTCTCGTTCCCTCCTCTCATAACATGCCCATACTCACTCAATTTATTTTCTCTCATCCTTTTTTTGGATATTCTCCACCCTCTTTAACTTCCATCAACGTGTTCCTAATCGAAGTTTTGCCCCTTCCCCATAATTGGCTGGACAGCTCTCACTGGAGACTTCCCAGCCAGAGGTCTGGTATCGTCAAGAATATCGCGTCCAATTTTCTTGCGGGCTCTCGGACCTACCCCACAGAAAACACTCGAGGGCATTATCTACCATGTGAGCCAAGTGCTCCACCATTATGGCATTGTGGATGCATGACGAGGACGGCCCTGCACCCGCATGTCACCCATGCATGAATATTAGAGGTTGAGATGTTATTGTTTTTCTTTTTTCAGAGATTTTCTGTAACAAAATGTTCCTGCTCTGCAGTAACAAAAGGGTAAAGGGCTTGCGTAGTCCCATGATGGAGTAAAAAAAGGAGAGTGACTTTTGTAACAAAGAGTAAGATTTATAATTGAATTCGGTCAACTCCACAACCGTGGGTGTCAATCTTCTAAATTTCTGGCAGGGGAGACTACCTTGCTTCTCCTGTCGTTCTCTTTTGGCTTTTCCATGCGCGATAGTGGTACACGCGACAGGGATCCAAATCCCTAGCCTCCCTAGCCTCATGCTGCATGGCTGGGTCAGTTAGTAGGCCTACGGACCTGACAACGCCTGCTCTAGACTTATGCCGCCCCGACAAAAGGACAAATTGCTGCCCCTTGAACCAGCGCTCTGTTCACGTGCTCTGTTCTGACACTTACAGCCAAAATGGCGCCCCGGACAAATGTCTGGGTTGTTCCCCCCTCTTAGAGCGGGCCCTGCTGACCAACGTTACGGAACTTTCCCGCTCGGCGCGCGAAAAATGTCAGCTGCGTCATGACCTCTTTGAGTGTGAGGTCACTATACATTACACTAGGACGCAATTGTTTACAGGAAAGAATTTAGGGGACAGAAGCAATAACTTCTTCTAGCAATTTTGCAAAATTCTCGGGAGGGGGGTGGACAATCTATGATTGGCCCCCTGGAGCGTAATTCAGGAGAGGGACGCGTCCCCTTGGTCCCTAATAGATACACGCCACTATATGAAACAGGTACCTATTTGCTTCGTTGGAACCGGAAGCGCAAGGACAAACGACTGGCCTGCAATTTTATGCAGTGGGCTGCTGAACTAATTCCGTAAAATAACTTCTAACCCTTTTCCCGCGTATGGCAGGGTCGGGTACCCATGTTGTCCTTCGGAATGGACACGAGAGTGTTTTTTCTGCGGCCAGGTGCCAACCAAAGCTGCATCCCTATGCTCGACGGTCTACTATTCGTTGGGTCACTCCACCGACACCAGGGAGTTAACTCCTACACCTGGAAATTTTGCTGCATCTAGCCGTTGCATAGTAGAGAGGTTATTCGAGCACATTGCCTATTAGGTAACCGAGCAGGGTGCTCGTTTATGTGCAAATGATATCGTTCGCACCACTTTGGATTTCCCAACCTACCTCGACCAGGGTTCATCCTGTTTCCACGGACTTAGGCAGTCACGATCACTCTAGACCGAGACTGTCTGCATGAAGATCTAAAGCTGTCGGCATACTAATCCTTTCAATTATTCATAAGACCTAATTTTCACGTTTGCTTAATGAAAATTGCAGGTAAGATTAAATAAGACATTATGCAGAAAGAATGTTCTGAAACATAATTAATGCACAGAGCACAGCTGGTGCACCACAAAATTCTAGCTACCTCTGACCTAATCCAAAATGTGAAAGCACTTAATTTACTGCATTTCACGGCGGAGTATAAACGACTGGGTATAGAGGAAGCATTATGAAGGGCCAAAAAAACTACTAGTAATATTTTAACTTAAAATACGACATGATCACACGATTTTTTTGTATCAATTGCTTACATAACATCTGCGATCAGTAACATTAATTATTATAAATGAATATTTATTTGAAATATTTGGAAATGATCCAGCCCCTTCAAGTGATGGCATATATCCAGGCACTACATATTAGAAATTATACGCGTTTTGAATGGGTAAATTAACACGCAATTGAGGAAATTGTCTTAATTCTGAGTATTCAGCGAGTAGAGTATCTAGTCTGTTCTGCACCCCTTCGTGATGGTAAAAGGGACAAGATAGAAGCAATGGGAGGTCGACAGACAGTTAATTGAAGGCCACTGGCGAGCATTTTCACTGATGACCATATTGCCCCCTACGTCCTCCAAATCTTACCCTTGGTCTGCCTTCTACACTGGTGCACTTGAGGAAACAGACTAATTAATAGTAGTTATTGAAATGCTAAGAAAATGAGCAGTGCAAATTTTTGTCATAACTGTAGCCCTCGCAGACCAATTTCTTGGAAATCATTTGGTAGTTGTCGTCATGTTATATTTGCAGAATTAATATCAAGAGGTGGATAAGTTTGAAAGATTATATCATCACTTGCATAATTCTTGTAGGAGCACGCGTCAGTTATTTCAGGACCTATGTGATTAATAACTTCTGAAAAAAAATGATTAATTTCTTACAATAGGCCATTGCTCTGCCTGCCACCTTTTTTTATTGTAATGAATCCATCATTAGTATGAAGTTACCACGGCTGTAGTATTTCCTAAGTAAGCTGTAACTTGACCACAGGTTGTGGTTTTTGATTGATTTCGTCACCTCTTGTCGGAATAATTATTGATCAAATATGTTGATAATGCTTTATGTTTTGAATATTTTGAGGCGTGCAAAGAGGAAGTGAAACCATGTGATCGATGATTTTTCGTTTTGAATGGGTGGTTAAATGGTGTTAGAACTGGTTAGCACTTGCACAAAATTTTATACTATACTAGTTTAGATGGGATTTTTATATTCATGTCGTTGCTTTCTTTTGATGTGCGAGCGGCTGGTGAATATTATAGTCTTCTTTATATTTTTTATATATTTAGCGATTGATTTTGAATCGTCATCTCGATTTATTGGCTACAATGAAAAACTTATATTTGGGTGGTTTGTGTTGTAAGCACTGTTTGAAAAACTGTGTATTGACGATGTTAACTATCACTTGTTGATATATGTAAACCAGACCTAAAATCTGTAATCGCCCACTGATGATTGACAAACTGGGTGTATTAAAATTCGAATTATCAGACATGTTAATTTCGAGGTCCTTTTTTTCCCCTCTTCATTTTCAGACGAACTACTTAAATTTAAATTTTTTGTCATACTAAAATGAATAAAAAAAATTAGTGCCTGTCTCAAATTTATTTAGAAATCGACCTAATAATAAAAGTAGCATCAAAGGTTACTTGAGAAACTAACTGTTTTATCCAATTTCAACTTTCAGGTGGATAATCATGGCTTTGATTGCCCAAGAGCATTAATAAAAGTAGCGAAATATTTCGACTGTAGATAGAAATCGAGGTGCTGTAAATGTTCCGAGTGAAACCATGCAATGAAAAATGGCTTCTCTGATTAGGCTGCATTTTGACATTGATTTAATTTAACCTAGAAAGCACGGTTCTCAGACGTTAAATTGAAAATATTCGTTTCATGCTTACGTCCAAGTGCTTTATAGTGCAATAAACATTGGCATTTTTCATAGAAGTATCAAGAAATCATATTTCGACAAGCATATACAGTAATAACCGAACTGAATTGTGTTGCTGAGTGATCAAAATAATATCAAATGTTGAAAGAGTAACGTTATATCTCACAATACGGTTGCTAAAAACTGACTGAATGCACATCATTCATCATCACATAATGTCATTTAGCGGGACAGTGGTCCAAAACGTTTACAGCTTTTAAAAACAGAGCAACGAGGTTTCCTGTGTTTTCCCCACTGCAATCCTTGGTAACGGTGCATGTGGTCACATTTGAAGATTTGAAATATCACAATATCTTTTTCGAGAAAATTGTTTTAAAATGCAAGGTAAAAAACAGTACATAGTATTTCAAGTGGAAACCTTAAAAATAATCAATAATGTGCATTGGTGAGGTTTAAATGTAATTAAAACTTATTATGTTTTATTGGAGTCAACCAGGAGACCTGCCTCCGAGCACAGGAGGTAGCGTGCTCGATTTACTGCGTCATGGAGAGAGAGGGCCCGAGTGCACCTTCCTTCGGATGAGGAGTAAAACCGAGGTCCCGTGTAGTGAACGATGGCATTAGCTCGTGAAAGAACCCTCTCTACTATGCAACTACTAGATGAGGCAAAATTCCCAGGTGTAGTGCCCCGACACACAGTAGACCGGCGATAAATAAACATAGTGATTGCAGCCTTGTTCGGCAGTTGGCTGCAAGAAAATACCGTTCAGTATATTAGCCGTGTCCATTGAAAAGGACAAGATGGGTACCCGACCCTACTATAGGCGGGGAAAAGTATTTAGTTGCGTTGGAGTGCACCAGGAGTACATCGGTGAGCGGCGAGTTGCGTTGGACACACCAGTTCTCGTCTGATCACTGAAGTTAAGCAACGCAAGCCCAGTTAGTACTGACATGGGTGGTCGCTCGGGAAAGCTGGGTACTGCTAATACCCAATAATCGTCGCATTAGTGTAGTGTCTGTGCAGTAAATGCATTAGAACTATACAGTGGACGGGTCTCTAATGACCTCGTAGTTGATGGGACCTTAAACTCCAACAAACAACAACAACAACAGGAGTACGTCAAGGTCCGTTTGAAACAATTCCAACAGTGCCCTTTAGGGTGACAGTCGATGTCTTATTTCCCTGTTGAAAGGTTTCAAGTATTAGCAGATGCCCTGGCGTCGGCGCTTTAAACTCCTAAAGATGTCGACTGATAAGGAAAAAACAACCTCAGAGTAGGTTGGTGAAGTGGGGAGAGACAAGTACGCAAGAACCATGAGAATATAACTGATAGTTGCAGTCCTCGGTGCATCGGTGGAGTGTCATAAGGCAGGTAGTTAGGTACGTGAAGAAGAGGAACAAATTAGGGTCATCATTGGGATGAGGTTATTAGGAACGGCATGTTCGACGGAGAGCCAGAACTCTTAGAATGGATTGTTTCGAGCCCCGTCCACTTCGTAGTTCTAATACAGAGTCTGCACAGGCTGCAAGCGGTGTTTCCAAGCTGTCACCCATTCTAGAAACTAGTTCAACGCAATACAACCGCTCCTGTCAGAATCGACCATGCCATAGATGGGGTATAATGTATTTGCACTGGTGCCCATTCAGAGGGGCAAAGGTGGGTACCCGACCCTGCCATAGGCGGAAAAAAGAGTTAGGAGTGTTGCTACATGTTAATAGTAACGATCAAATGGCTATTATGAGTTTCTAGACCTGGGGTTGAGCAAACGTTTCCCTACTTGTTTCGGGCAAGAGCTCGGTCGCTGGAGTCGAGGCAGAAGATGGCAAAGATCACAGGTGGACAGGAGGGATGTGGATTGTGTGAGGATCAAGTGGAGGATGGCAGGCATGTCCATCGCTGCATCCACTGCAGGAGGGGTTGGAGAACCCCCACAGTGGAGGAAGTTCTGGGGGTGAGAAAGGCAAAGATGTTGCTAGGGTGCTGGTGGAGATCTAGGCATGTCTAACTAGCAAGGTGTCCGTCATAAAGGATTACGTATTTATACTTGGCCACCGACTTGAACATCCGTAAGGCCTCTAGTAGGCTAGATTTTTGAAAAGCGTTTGACTAACCTGCAGCCCCAGAAATATACCTGGGCCACAGTTTGCCTTCCTCTGTTCTAGAGTGCATTTGAATATTTGAGATTCTTATTATGCTTTTATGATTCTCAAACTAGTTCTGAGTGGTCTTAATAACTTGTTGCATGCAGTCCCATGTGCATCATGTCGCTTCATAAAAAGAAAATTTACTACTACACGATTTTTAAAGGCAAATATCGACCTTAGTCAACTTATTTTTTTTTTTTTTTAAATTAGGCCATAAACAATTCATGTGTCGGCTCATTCTTAGAGATGTAAAGGCCAAATCGTGCAGATTTTTTTAATTATTCGCTAAAATGCTAGACAACTTGTATTTTGTGTTAGAAGAGTTGAAATGTTAATCAGGTATAAGTGATTCAGACTGGAATCTTTCGCCTTCAACCTAGATATGTATCTGGAGCAGTTGCCGTCATTCTTTCTGGAAGATCCTTAATTATAATTTAATATAATTAAACAACACTATTTATATGCCCACAAATTTGCAGCAATTCTCGGGAGAGGAGTAGGTCTATACATCACACTTTGATTTGAGGTGGATGCAGTGCCGGATTTAGATATTGAGAGGCCCTAGGCTATTTAAATTTTGAGGCTCTTTTCCTAAGTTTTGAAGCCCTGTAAATGCCGAGGCCCTAGGCTTGAGTCTACTTAGCCTAGTGATAAATCCGGCACTCTGTGGATGGCAGTAGTAGGAAAGCTGTCGCAAGGTAAAGACCCTGGGCCTTTAACTGACATTCGGGTGATCCCAAGGTCTATTCCGAAGCAATGGGGGCATCTTTGATGCTGACTACATTCTTGTGCTTTACGGAGAAGTGGTGTCAGTTGCGCTGTACTAACGGGAATTGAGAACCGCCTTGGTGACTTCTGAGTCAGTAATTCCCGTTTGATGTTGGACCGAGACAGACTGGCTTTTAGGTAAGAGACAGGCCCCTAGTACACTTTCCGTTAGCTGGATGTGGTTCTGTGCGGTCCTCTTACTACATGAAGAAAATTATACTGTACATGTAGTTTGACAAAATTTCCAGCTGTAGGAGGAGCTCTCCCTCCCCTGACCTCAGTGCAGTGCCCCAACGAATAGTAGGCAGACGATAAATAAGTATAGGGAGGGTCAGCAATTGGCTGGCAACCGGCTGTATAAAAATAGCGTCCAATAGATGTCTTAATGGGACAAAAATGTATAATCGACACTGCCGTAGGCATGAAAATGGTTAGTAGCAGTGGTACTGATGTAAATTGAATTCCGTGGGGCCGTTCGTGGGGGACGGTAAAACGTTTCGCCCAAGGACCTTCAAAAATATCTAGCTGTGCCCCTGAATCACAGGCGGTAATTTGGTTAAGTTATTGCTGCCCATGCAATTACCTAATTGATCTTGAGCTCTCTTATAGCATTTACTGTGCACGTTTCAGTGAATTCTTGTGGTATTGTGTCCTGTATCAAAGTTAAATTATGGCTATCGTTGCATCATAGTTTTAAAAACATGGAACCAAGTGGTTCAACAGTTTTTAAAAAAAAATATAAATATTCATTTTCTGAAAATGACCCAGAGAAAGTTGTTCTTAATGCCTTTTGTGTTTACTGAATTAACTGTAATTGCATATAAACTACCATTAGATTGTAGGGGAGATTTTATGGATAATTTATGCATCTTGTTGAGGCCTTTGGCCGGGCTAGTTTGGGATCTGTGACGCATGCTGACCTTTCTTTAAGATGTTAACGAGCTGCACATATGACTGACGCCTACGACAAATTACAAGGTTTCACCAAATGATTATTACTCATTCCGGAGGCAACTTTAGTATGATTTAATCTCCTGATTTTAATGTTTATAATTTATGATATCGTTACAAACCTCGACATTTAACAGTCTGCAAATGATCAGGTTTGAAGAGGCCCTTTTCTAGGCTGTCTTTGAAAATGGGCTCCAGAGTTAGAGAGAAATTCTGTCTTCTAATCCTGTTATTGCTTTCAAGTGTCGATGTCATCACTAATGACGTCACAATGGATTATGAGCATGGGATTCCCTCAGCAGTAATTGAGTGGAAAATAATCACATCTGTCGATTTTGGTCGGGATGCTATTTGATGATCTTAATCTGCATCATTAACTTCTTAATATTGGTAAACTTTTTTTCAGTGTTTTGAAAGTTATTTTGAACATTTTATGACGTCCAAATAAAGTTATAAAATCATATACCGTAATTCTTCATAACGCCCTTATTTCAGGTCAATTGATATTTATTTGAATATCATAAGGTTAGTTAATCAGGTTAATAGCCGTTAACCAATTATATCTTAATACTATTTTTTTGTGTGTGTTGCCTCTGAAAGGGTGAGGAGGAGGATCTTAATTTATTTCGTTGACGAAATTTTGTCATCAGCGTTTGTCGTCATAGTAGTAATCGTAGTTCAACTTTTTTGCCTGAGTGACAAGGTCTTAACCTCACTTCCTAACTTCATTGTAAGTGGTTTAGAGTCTGGTTGCTTGATAACGACGTTTGTTGTCGAATAATTAAGGATAGACAATGTCAGTACACGTTTAAATTTCATTGAAATAGTTTTTTTATGGGACATTAAAATGTGTAGAATACAATATAACCCAGTTTTGAATTTCCATTGTGACTCTAGCGCTATTTGAAATTGTAATAATACCCATTGGTGTGCAATAGCATATAGTTTATTTTCAACATGCAACAAAAAGGATTTTTCAATGTCGTGAGGAATTCTGAGTCGTCTCCTGCCCCTTTAAAATAATTTGTATGAAAAAAAAATAATTAGTTTCCTACCCCACCGCTCTCCCCATGTGATTTTTAGTATGAATATGTACACAACATGAATCAAAATTATTTTCATTGTTACTGAAATACTCAAAATTTAATTTTGGACATTTTTTTCCTATATGTATTATTGGTATAAATGTCATGATTTCCTGCAGAATCGACCCTTCTACTTCGATAATTATAGGATATATTATGGGAATTTAAATATGGCAACGTTTCAAACTTTTCCCTTGTTAACTTTCTGAGTATCTCTAACTAAACATGTGGTGACCTTTCCACGCAAATGTCGCTTTTTATATCAGTTTCACTTTTGAAATGGGAGGTGGTAAATCTCAATTTTATTAGATTTCAATCTATGCTTTCAACTGCTGATATTTGGTGTAAATTTGTGCCAATATTATAGACTACAGAGCCACTCGGCGAGCACAATTGCCAACATTTTGTCAACTTTGAAAGTTCACGATGTGACTGAACTGAGAAACTCCAAAAAAAGGCCCACGGCCGTAAAAAAACTATCAATAGACAAGAGATGAATACAATATACAAATGAATAAATTCCGAAACAAATTAGCACAGTACTTTGTTCCCTCTTTTTTTTTTTTTTTACGTTATTTTGTACTAATTTTTATGATGGTCCTCTGACGATGATTTGGGAAGTAAAACCGTGATCCCTTACGGTTTGTACGATGGCATCTGCACATAAAAGAATCCTTTAAAAGTGAAATACCCGTGTAGTTTGGCCCAGTTTCCAGGATTAGGAGCTGTCCAACTAGCGTCGGTGGAGTGTCCCAAGAAATCAAAATTGGCCGAAGATAAATAAGCGTATGTTTGTTTGTTGGTGACTTTTAGGGGCCCCTTCAACTACAACGTTATTAGAGCCCCATGCACTACGTAGTTCTAATGCAGAGGCTGCACAGACACTACACTAATGCGGCGATTTTTGGATATTAGCGGTACCCAGTTTTCCCAAGCAACAGCCCATGTCAGTACTAACTGGGGTTGCATTGCTTAACTTCAGTGATCAGACGAGAACTGGTGTGTCCAATGCGTAAGGGTAAGGGTCGAATCATTTGGTCCGTACCCGGCTGCATGAAATGGCATCCACGAGATCGCTCATGTGTCCCCACGGGACAAAAATAGGCACTCGGTCATGCCATAGTCTCCTTTAAAACAAACGGCTACTTGTAAACTCGCAGCTCAGAATTGCACCTGTACATTTGAATAATTGGAAATGGATTTTATTTTCAGGGAAATGTGCAATAATTTAATGAAAATTACTCTTCCGATAGCATGATTTCTTGCATTTTTAGGAGGGGAGGTCATTTCCATGTCCGAAATAGACTGGTCACTCGAGAAAGCAGGTTTTCGTGTGCTGGAAACATCAATACATTAATGTCAATGTTGTGAGTAAAGTGGAACAAATTTGGTAAACAAAAGAGAGTGTGCTGCCAATTTGTGGTTAGCAGGTGATCATCGCATGCACACATCTACTGACCACTGTAGCAGGTGACCGTGCTATGTTTCCGACAGGCTGCATCACTTTCTCTCAAACTGCAGCAGCTCCTCCCTTTACCATCAGTGTTATTGGATATAACTCCTGGATCCGTGTCTGTAGTTTCGACCTTGCTGAAATGGGTTCTTTCGGTTGAGAGTAAAGCCGTGACCCCATGTGGACTATGCGATGTAGCCGTTGCGGGTAAAAAAACCTTTTTTTGAGACAGAGGCGTCCCCGTCCCAGCCCGGGCGTCGGTAAATTATCTTCAGCAGTAGAACAGCCGGCATGCAATAACTAAACAAACAACAGTTGTCATCTCTCTTAATTATGCTCTTCGTCGTCGGCTTGGTCCACCATTTCCCTGATGTCATCCAACCCGTGTCCCCTTCCCTGATTTGGTAATGTGCATATTTTCCGGTTGGCTCATGCATTTTGTATTGCATTAATTGGTAATCATGTCAAACGCCCAATTTAAAGCTTGAAAATATGATGAATTATTTATGGTTAATTAACTGTTAGTGTATATAAATAAATATATTTGAGTTAAATTACGTGGGGTTATTATTACTGTCAAGTTTCATTCATTCAGTTGTTGATTATATGGGCCACATTATGAATAGTGGACAGGAAAATCAATGGGCATCAGTCTGAAACGACGGATTCGAGACGACGTCGGGTCAGTCGTTAGTAATAAAAGAGGCCCCTTGTCAAACTGTTGGTTAAGAGTACTTTGATAACTTTGCTCTTCTCGTTATCTATATTCTTAGTTCCGTTGCTGCAGCTCTGTATGCTGGATTCTCTGCAGACAGGAAGTTGTCTCTATCTGATAAGTAAGCCGCTGTCGGAAAGATAAATATTAGCAGTGTCCCAAAAATGTGGTGGACAGGCACTGTCCGTAGTTCATATCGGGAGAATTATGCGACCGCCTCACTGTGTCGAGACAGTGTCCGCTTATCCAAACAAATTTACTAGTAGTTTGAAATGGATAAACGATTTGAGCTCAAATGGACCCCGAGTAAAGGGCAGCGTCCATCAAAAGTTCTTTAAAGAATCCTCAGTTAAAGCGTATATTTTCACAATCGTCGATTAAGGACTTTAGGGGTCCCTAGACTGAAAGAGTAGGAATTTATAACAGCATAGGACCTGTTTCGAGCACGAATTTAAACATCATTGGTACCAGAATCACTAGCCCTGGGCCTACTTGGCCTATGGGTAAATCGATCGCATGCGTGGAGGAGGAGAGAGGCCGTAACGTCTCAAGGATTCTGATAGAGCTTCGAGTTTCTTAACACCACCGTTGATGAAACACTCTTACCCTAATTTCGACTGTCCCCCGTTAGGTTGTAATTATGCATTCAAGGCCAGTGACATACTTGGCGCCATTCCTTATTTGAACTCCACTTGCCCGTTAGAAGTCGTGTCCACTAATTATCATCAGTGTCAAAGAATGTCGGTCAGAATCATCTGATGGCATCTTGGCGATGCCTGAAACTATCCACGTTGTTGCTACACTTCTGTCTGCCTTTCGTTATTCATTCGCAGTGTATTTGTCTCTTGGGTGTCTTGTGGTTTCTTCAACAGCAATCATAAGTTTCAGGAGGACCTAGTAGTGTCTCGATAGAGGTAATCCACTAAAAGTGGAAACTACTTCCTCTTACGACAGAAGTAACGTTAGCAGACCTGCTAATCTGCCCCAAAGATGACTCATTTTACCACGACAGCTTTTAATTAATTAATCTGTTGTTTATTTTAGCATCAGTTAGTTTGGGAGAAGACCCATATCCTGCAAATGTGATTCAATTGAGCCGTCTTGTTCCGGTACAAAACCTTAGGAGTTGAGGTCATAATGCACCAACCAATATTCGGGGAGCGACTTATTGCATTGGACACACCAGTTCTCGTCTGATCACTGAAATTAAGCAACGCAACCCCAGCTAGTACTCGTACTAACATGGGTGGCCGCTTGAGAAAACTGGGTACCACTAATACCCAAAAATCGTCGCAATAGTATAGTGTCTGCATTAGAACTAAGCAGTGGACGGGGCTCTAATGACCTTGTAGTTGAAGGGCCCTAAAACGCCACTACACCGGTGCATCCTGCATGGATGCACAAAGTCATCTATCTCACTACCAGCCCTAAACAGTGGAAACACTCTTTTGTGACTCAGGGAACAACTCCTTGACTCGTGATTGCATTTTCGTCCGGACACTGAAATGGATTCTGTATGTGCAGGAGGGAGAGAAGCCCCAAGTTCACATGTTGACGATATACAAAAACCCTTTCTACATAGTGTTAACCTGTCGATTGGTATATTATCCTTGTATAGGAGGTCGCCCAAATTAAATTATCTTGTTTGGACCTACGTAAGAGAAACGGAATTTGGTATAATCAAGCTCTGAAGATGAAGGAATGGACCTTAAAGGCGAAGGGGAGCAGAGCTTAATGGGAATTACAAACTGATGACGTCAAAGGAGCTAATTGTGCCGTCAACTTGAAATCATATTATTTAAAGTACTTCCGCTCCTAATGGAATTTAAAAAAATGATCGACGTTTCAATTTATTTAATTACAGAAAGTCTGATACATTTTTAGAAAACGAAGTAAGCGATTCTTTATGATGCGAGTTGCCAAATTTCTGGTAATGTGCATTCCTAAAATGACCCTATTAACGTTTATTCTCAGTAATTTATTATTTGAGAATCGTCTGAATTCATGTTTACTTGCTACACAGTTGAATTACTTTGAAATTATGTTCAGGTAGATCGATCTTTCTTAAAGCTAGCAAAGGGCCCTTTCATGGTACAGTCGAAATAGTTTATAACGAAATCAAGGGACCGACTGTTTTTGTATGTTGTAGCCGGTGTTCGCTAAAAGCGATACTATTGTTTATAATGAAGGGATCGATCCTTGTTAACGGTGTTTATTGATTACAGTATGTTATAACTATTGTAAAATACATACTGCATGTATTCATCATCATTTCACCATTATTCCGCCTATGGCAGGGTCGGATCTGTGGGTTCTAATCCTCCACTCCTGTCTATCCCCGCCAGCTTTCATCTACCCCGCACACAATCATGTCCCTCTGTACAACCAGTTACCACGTTCACTTTGGTCTCCCCCTACACCTGATGCCACCAGCTGTCCCATATCGTGTAAGCTCCTCCGCCCCCTTTCGCATCACATGCCCACACCATCTCAGCCTATTTTCTCACATCTTCTCTGCGATGTTTCCCAACCCCCTAGCTACCTCTAATGTGCACGTTGCACACTCTGTCAGCACGTGACACCCCGTTCATGTATCGCAGCATTCACATCTCGGCCACTTGCATTCTCCTCTTGTGAATTTTCCTTACTGCCCAAAATTCCGTTCCGCATAGCGGGCCTAACTACAGTTTTGTAAACTTTACCTTTCAACTTAATTGGGACTCGGCGGTCACACAGCACACCGCTTGCCTGTCTCCACTTCAGCAATCCGGCATTGATTCTACGGGTAACGTCGGACTAATTTCCCCATTGCTCTGGAACACCGATCCTAGATACCTAAACTCTTGCACTGCTGGTATCACCTCATTGCCACAACGAACTACACCCCTTTGGTCCTGACCGCTCCAACTGAACGCTAAGTTCTCTGTTTTCTTCATGTTCTCCTCAGCCCCCCTTCGCCACTGCTGTTCTAATGTCCTGTTTCTTGATGGAAAATTATTGTTATTGCTTGCTATCATGTACAAAGACAGAACTCAGCTAAAAAAACTGTCCCCAGAAATGTGTTTTCTCTAGTCGATTTGTACGTTCTAACCAATGTGTTCGTTGTAAGCAACATTAATGCTTTTTTTGTATTGCTTTTCATGATTCTGACTACAGTAAAACCCCGCTATAACGAATTTGTAGGGGATTGCAATCACATTCGTTATAGCCAGGAATTCGTTACAACCAGGAAAGCTGTTTTTAACCCCAGATAGCTAACCAGTAGTCTGTGATACTACCCCAAATATCAAGAAATTGTGGTTTTGGTAGTTCTGCAAAACATTTGGTTTCTAATCTTTGTCTACCTTCGTATTTACCCCAATGAAACATTTCTGCATGTTTTTCTTACTATTTTAATGCCCGTTGATTTAGTTTTCTTACAGTTGGTATTCTCCGAGACTACTGGTTAGCTGTAATGACTGCCCTTAAGTATTGAAGGGCAGTCAATTCTTGAGGAGCGCAGGTTATTAGGTGCTGGAAACAGGAATTCATGTAGGAAGTAGATAGGCAAGTAGACTGGGATTTGGAAGAGACAGCTGATTCAGTGTGGGTCAGGTTCACCAGAAAAATTACAAAATTTGGGGAAGCCATTTTAGGTGAGGCTAGAGTAGAAGGTACACTCCAGGGCAGGCAGACATAGTGGTGGAATAATGCAATAGAGGCAGCCACCAAAAAATAAAAGGCTGCATTCCATAGGTGGATGGAGATAGGAGACTATGATTCTAAAATATGCTACAGGCAGACCAAGGCCGCAGCTAGGAGGATCATTTCTTTGGTCATACACCAGTAGTATGAGGTCCTCTATGATAGAGACAAAGGGGGAATGAAGGAGGAATGCAGCCTGGCCAAGACTAGGGATAGGGCGATTAAAGATTTACCCTGAGCCATAACAGTGAAGGATGGAAAAGGTAGAGTCTTGTTTCATACTTCTGAGGTAAAGGAGTGGGGAGAGTATTTCTCTAGTCTATCTAATTCCTGCATATGATAATGGTGGGGTGAATGGGGGGGATAGGCAGGTGTGTAGGGCTAGAACCTGCATACCCGACCCTGCCACAGGCGGGATAAGAGTATGGTGGCGATGATGATGAGAAAATGAACGTTTCTAATATCATCAGCCATTTGTGCATTCTGCCCTAGCAAAATAAAAAGTATGACAAGGCATTCCTGTAAGTGGTGTTCAATTCAATATGTGGTGACCATTGAGTGGAAGTTTGTGTTAAATCCATAGATAAAAATTATTTATAAGGTCCATCATTCGTTATATCTAACCAAATTATCCAAACTTTTATAATTTTTCATCGTTATTACCAGGAAATTCGTTACATCCAATTCATTATATCCGATATTTTTAATATACAAACTCCTATCCTTTTGCTGGGACCTTGGAAACCATTCGTAACATCCAGGAATTCGTTACATCCGAAATCGTTATAGCGGGGTTTTACTGTATTTTGTTCGTTAAATCCGATTGTACGTTATATCCGGTGTCGTTATAAACGATTTCGACTATATCTCTTTCTGTTATTGATTCATTGGTCATTTTAACTGAAATGCTATTTTTACGGGCTGTAGGTATTTATTGTCAATTTCTTTAACGTACCTCATTCATCCTTCGCCATCTCCTCAATTCTACCCCTTTGATACCAATAATTCGAATGAGGTTACTAACATGAGATGGATTTCTGTTTATCAAGGGTTCATTTGACATCATTTTCTGCCTGTAGCATGATACGAATTGTATATTTACGAAGGGAAGATTTCTTTTAGACCAAATTAAATTTCTCTCGCCCTTTTGTGAGATAAAGGTGCTGTCACGCCTACGCATCATCAAAGGGGCCATTATTTCTGCTCAACTCTTACGTATGCCGCCTACGAATTTTTGGTAAACTACATGTTGCCCCTACGTGATAAAACTATCCATTTTGTTTTTCATTAATTTTGTAATGCGTTCCTTGTAATTGTAGTATGCACATTTCCAGAATTTTATATATGAATAGGGAAATGAATTAAAGGCGAAATGACGCCACAGATTACATAAAAACTTCCAGTAAATGGTCATCTGCAGTCGTCAGCGTCGGATACTTTTTTGCCCTGTGCATGGAAGGGTCAGGTGCGAATTTTTATCCCATTCGGACACATGAGATGTGTTGGAGCAGGCTGCCAACTTAGTGCTGCAAACCCTATTGCTTTTTTTTTCGTTGGAATCTGCAGGTGACATCATAAGGCATGAGCCTGACTCCTGTTGCATTGTAGTTATTGTGCAAAAGGTCAGACACCTCATGCAATATTATAACCAACAAAGCATTAATTTACCTGCCAAAAATTTCTATTGTGGTTGTGTAAAGCGGTTTTGGAACAGTGGGGTAGGCCGGCATCCCCCCACAGACAATTCAGTCAATATTTCCTGCGGGCTCCAGTCGCCCAGCTGGGGTGCCCCCAGTCAGAGCATGTTCATTGGACCCGCAGACCCGACCCTGCCACAGGCGGGATAAGGGTATGATGATGATGACCTGCAGGTCACATCATACACATCATACAGCGCCACTACTTTACTTCCCATCATGCTGAGATTGTCTCTCTCCTGAAGTAGCCGTTCACCGAACCTAGAATCACTGATACACGCCACCCAGGCAGATCAAAAGGTAACAAACAGTATCTGCAGTATGCATTTGAATTAGTCATCTTCCGCGGCTTATTTGGTAGATTCCTTCCCTGAAATCTGGGTTCGCCCCTGTTAGAGTACACATTCGCAAGCGCGTACGAGCATTTAGTGGGCCGCGCCACATTAAGTTCCGGAGCTTTTCCGGTAGATTGTTTATCCCACTGTTTTTACACCCACGTACCAAGGCAAGGAAAGTATGTGAACGTACTGGACCAGATGCAGTAAACAGGAAGTAGGAGGGCCAATTTTTTTGATACTCATTTATTGCTGTACTGATTATTACACAGCTGTTAAAAAAATCTGAAAGAACTACCCGCGGTCATTCGACGTGTTAATTTTTTAAAATTTGGCCCACGGACGACAACGTCCCGTTGGTGAAATCCCAATACATCAGCGGGTCTGGCCAGCCCTGCAACTCTGCTGTACCGTGATAATATTCCAGGAATCGACTGAACTGGACCACTCTCGTCATCCAAGCTCATATGCGTGACGTCATGTCTGTATCGACTTTTCTGACGTAGTGTTGAAGCAACTCCACCCCCTTCAAGCGTCATTGTCTAACACTTAACGTCATCATCCTCTCCCCACATCAAATTTCAGTATATTAATAAATTATGAAATATATTCCCATGGCAAATCCAGCGTACACCGGTAGATAGAGCCATTCTAATGGATCGAAATGCTTACCTCTTGAGCTGAGGATTAGCGGGATCGATCCCGTGGACGCAAACTAACCACAGCTCTGCATGTGTACCTGAAAAAGGTAGCCCCTCTTTTTCCCCGCTTATGGCAGGGTCGGTGCCCATCTGAGTGGACACTAGGACGATATATTGGACGGTGTTTTTCCACAGCCGGTTGCCTACCAAAGCTGCGGGTCTACTGTTCGTTGGGGCACTCCACCGACGCCCGAGGGGCGAGAAAACTGGACAAAGAAGAGTAAAACAAAAATTAATAATTTGGAGAGGGAGTGGGGAGTTGTGGATGTAGGAATGGTTAAATTAGCAGTTCCCAGTGTTCACATCCAATCGTTGCTTAACTTCAGTGATCTGACGAGATATTTTGTTGGTTTTAGAGCCGTTCCACGGCAAGGTCGTTAGAGCCCCG
This sequence comes from Trigoniulus corallinus, assembly GCA_013389805.1. NCBI lineage: Eukaryota > Metazoa > Arthropoda > Diplopoda > Spirobolida > Trigoniulidae > Trigoniulus > Trigoniulus corallinus. The sequence continues at coordinate 10,389,613 of JAAFCE010006156.1, forward strand.
TCCACTGCGTAGTTCTAATGCATAAACTGCCCAGACACTACACTAATGCGACGATTTTTGGGCTAATAGCGGGTACCCACTATTCCGGGTGGCCACTCATGTCAGCACAAGCTGGGATTCCGTTGCTGAACTTCAGTGAAGAGACGAGCACTGATGTGTCCACCGCACTAAGCCGCTCCCATGAAAATTCCCCAGAAACAATGGCGGATGTCAGAGGGTTCAATGTTGTTGTTTGTTGGTGTTTTAGGGCCCTTCAACTACAAAGGTCATTAGACCTCCGTCCACAGCGTAGTTCTTATGCAGAGACTGCACAGACACTACACTAATGCGACGATTTTGGGGTATTAGCAGTACCCAATTTTCCCAAGCGGCCACCAATGTCAGTACTAGCTGGGGTTGCGCTGCTTAACTTCAGTGATCAGACGAGAACTGGTGTGTCCAGCGCAATTCGCCCTCCTAAGAGGGTTCCATGATGAGCTAAATACACTTCATAATTAGTGTTCAGACGTGGTTTGTGACTAGCTCTGAAGTAGATGTCCGGATAATTTAAGATTAGCAAGGTGAGACACAGAGGGGAAAGGGGTCCTGGTGGCGAATTGTCACGAAAAGCATCATTTTTTTTTAAATGATAACATTCCACATGAATGTTTTGAGGGTAGTTACCGAGATGGTGCCACCTAGTAGCACCCCAAGCACATAAAATAACTGCGACGATACTCAAGAGCGGGTTCAACGTTGTTTCCGCATCGCCGCGCTGATGCTGTGGCGCCGAGCCGACAACAGATGGCCTCGGCGTTATTGTATCTTATTTTTTTGTACATGAGTAGAGTGTAAGCGCGGCGAGCAGAATGCTGGAAATGAACTTGCAACGAATGACGTCGATCGATTTGCCGTGGCACTACTGAAATAGATTTCCACCCACGCACGTGGGTTCTAGATTCAGTCGGCGCGTGTTGACGTTTCCATCCGGGCAATATAGAATTTAATGGCGCCAACGACATGATGGTTGTGTTGGCATGGCAACGGAGCAAAAAAAAGAAGAGGCTAACACGCCACCTGTGTAACAAAATTCTGTTTCTCCTCTCTCACTCACTGTCTCCTTGTCTTTCCCATTCTACTTACTGGTCTCCATACTGATTTCTAATCGTGTTTTTACGAGATTTGAGTACAACAGCTCCATTATAGGACATTGATTTCACTACACTCTAAACCATATTTTATTTCGAGAAGTGATTTTAACAATGTGTGCCATTTTCCACGACTAAAAACACACAGTGCACAGTATACGCGCCATTGAATACTCATGTTAACAAGGTTCCTTCACCGTGGATACATTGGGACCTATTTTGCTGAGCGGTGATCAAGTTGTAGATTTGGACTTTTTTTTGTGTGTGTGTGATTTTTGAAATGTGTTGAGGAGTCGTCGCAGGTATAATCAATAACGCACCAACACCTACACACGCCCACAGAATCACATCCACTATACACCTACCCCTTTTCTTCATAAACTCTCTGCTGCACTTGGAGTGCCATTTTTTGCTGTCGTGATATTCCCCCTTCCTCCTCGTCCTCCTCCCCCACTACTGTCATCTCTACTACTACGTCCATTGAGATTCTTTGAGGTTGTACAGTTCATTGAGGATTTTTGTTACCCATCCTATCCGCCGAATACTTAATATGGGAATGGAGTGAAAACTCTTCAGGGCTGCGTTGGGGTGGCTTGTGCCATGACTACTTCATTGTGGACATTTATCTTGGCTATCTGCTGGCAGGCTAATAGTATTGGAATAACACAAGCTGATGGCAATGTTGGTAAGTTGAATGATTTCATGTTTGAAATATAATTTATTGTTAGAGAGACACACACCAACACTGGTCTCCTTGTGGTGTCTCCGCATCTCTGGTTGTTGTTGTTTTCTGATCATCATCATCATCGTTGTGATGACTATAGTGCTTTTAATCTAATCCTCTGACTGAATATATTTTTGTATGGAATTCATCTCTACTAAGGTCTACAGAATAATTTGATGACGCTCTTACTTTTTAAAAATATTTATATTCCAAAATTAAATATTGATAAAGCAGGGTATCTGGTTGGGATGAAGCTCTGGATGTATCTTCGAGGAGAGAAAGCATCACTCTGTTTTCAGTGTTTTTCGTCAAACATATGTGAAGGTTATGTGACGTACATAACCGTTTCACACTTTTTTTCGAGTGTAAATTAATCTTTTAGACTAACATACAGTATATTGGTAGTGTGATATGCTTGTCGCCTTGCCTGTCTCTCTTGGGATCTCTTCAACCCTTTGAGAGAATTGAGATCTCTCCCGTCCCATTGCATGGTCTCCGCATCTCGAGTCGATTAAGGTCACCATACTTTTAACTGTCATCTTCTACTGCATTCTTGATAGATGGGATCTTGTGATTTGAATTGCTTGGATCTTAGTTTTGTTTTTCTTGGCAAACTGTAGAAAATGTGATGGTATACGTGTTTATTTAGCATCGAAATCATTTGCTTTTCCCTCCCTCTTCTCAAGCCCTTTTCATCTTCTCCTGCTATTGACGTCATTTACATAAAAATAAGATGTAAGAAATATGAAAATGGTGTTGTCCTCTCGCATACACTCAAAATAATTGAACATTGTTTTGTTTTTTAATCCACTCGAGCTGAGGTTTTTTTTCCGTTGAAATTGCGTGAAGTTTTATACTCAAGAAGGAAGACAGACATATGTTTTCCCTTTCCGGTAAATCTAATTATTTTAGGTTGTAGTTTTTAACTTGTTGACATTTTGTGGGATAATTTCCTTTTCTTCGCGACCGGATGGCATAGTGAAATAGATGATTTAAAAATAATAACACAATTAAATTGAATTATGAAATCCCTTTGCCCACCCTGTCAGTTTTGAGATTTTCAGACGATTTTGTAACTCAAAAATACTGTAATTGAATGTTGGATTTGCTGCAGAATATTTAATAACAATTTAAATTGAATTGCACCAGTTGTTAGTTTGCAGGGATGGATATTAATCTGGCATGTAGATGATCCTGAGTTCAAAGCCCTACATGCGGAGACATTCGTGGTGGTGATTTCATTCCTCTTAGAATTTTAAAACATTAGTGCCTGTTGTGCCCCAAGTAAGTTGTAAACAGGTTTATGTTTCTACGTCTGTTGGTTATCGGAAAAAATATTCCGGTTTATTTTATGCTGAAAGGCAGCTCACCAGGGCCGACAATAATTGGTATACGTTGATATTCAGTAACGAAAAAAAAAAACTGCCGAATTTTTTGCTATGAGGGCTCGTTATGATCATCTTTCTCCCTTATCGTCCTTCTCTTACAGTTTACCCCTTGGTGGTAATTTACCTCATTTTAACGACCCATTTCATCGTCTGCTCTCTGACTTTCCCTCGCGTTATTGAGCAGGGGTAATAATCGTCTCACTAGCAAAACAAAACAACTCCTAACGCGTTTCTCACCTATGGCAGGGTAGGGCCGGGTCTGGTACCCATCTGTCAATCTAGTCCTTCTGAATAGACACAAGGGCGATATATTGGACAGTGTTTTTCCACAGCTGGATGCCGACCAAAGCAGCAACCCCTATGCTTATTTATCGTCGGTCTACTGTTCGTTGGGGCATTCCACCGACGCCAGGGAGCGAACTCCTACACCTGGAAATCTTGCCTCATCTACCCGTTGAAGGTTCTTTTATGTTGCAAATGCCTTTGTATACCCCACGGGACCTCGGTTTTACTTCTCATCCGAAAGAAGGCGTACTCGGGGCCTCTCTTTCACCCGAAAGAAGTCAACCCACCTCAGTCCAGTATCGAACCTACAACTACTGACGCGGTTACCAAGAGTAATAGTAATCTCACTAATTTCGAATTATTTTTTATTTCTTGGTGAGAAATATCAGATTTTTTTATGTCAACCTAGAGCTACAGATGTTTTACCTACAGTTTCTTAGCTTAAAATCTTGTTTTTGATATTGGGAAATCACTCGAGAATCATTGGATGTTTGCCCATTGTTTATTGGGCTGTTGGGACGACAGGTGGTCGTGATTGAAATTGTATAAAGTAAAGAACAAACACCTTTTGTATTTTGGTCCTTTTCTCATTATTATTGTTGGTATTTTTTTCGTCTTCTGAATTATCGTTTATCTTTATCGTCATCATTAGCTTGTGCGATATTGAATGTTTGTGTTTCGTGCACTTTCGTATCGTGAAGTGCTTATAAGTGAGTCTACACGCCCCTCCTATTCGTTTGTCGTGTGTACTTATTTCAGAATTTGATCAATACATTTAGGGACGTTTCTAGTAACTATATTACCAAATATCAAGGTGTTGCCTATTTCTCAGCTGACTCAGTAATTTTAAGGGGGAAAAGGCTTTTTGTTTCGCTTTCACAAGGATTCAAATACACCAAAGTTATAAACCGGTCAAAATTTTCACATAGTCATCTTTCAATTCTTTGGGTCATTGCAACCATTTTACTTTTGCTTTTATTTCTCTGACTTTATGTGAGGAATATTGTAATCATTTCAACAATTGAAACTTCCCCCACTAAGGGCCAAATAGCAATTTTTGCTGAATAATGAGGACACGCATGTGAGCCAATGTCCGACTCATTAGGAGTGTACAACTTGTGCATGTCTCAAGAGAGACCCTGTTCATTACACGCCGACGTTGTAAATTTTACCACTATGATGTTACCATCTCTAAAATATCGAAAATTTGAGGGCCTAGTTACATAATTCCCTGAGTAAAAATTATTGGAGCTATTTTACAACACTGCAAGGTTTGCAATTGGTGTTCCGTCTAGACTAAGCAAATTTGCTTTTAAAAGCATAATTATTTCTGGAAGCTTATAAATTTCTCGTGCTTTAATTTTCGTTCGTTTTTGTTTTTAGTACCCTTCAACTACGAAATCAGACTCCCGTCCACTGTGTAGTTCCAATGTGGAGACTGCACAGGCACTACTACAGTAATGCGACGATTTTTGGGTATTAGCGGTACCTAGTTTTCCCATGTCAGTACTAACTGGGGTTGAGTTGCTTAACTTCAGTGATCAGACAAGAACTGGTATGTCCAACGCGATTTGGCGCCCCCTGTGTCTCTGATCCTCATACTTTGGTGATATAACTGCCGTCCACATCCACAAATATGAAAGATTATAATTCCTTTTAGGGATTGAGAGGTCATGTAGGGCCTTAGTGCGGAAATGTAATATAGCGCACCTCAGACGACAGAACGGTGATGTCAAGATGAAAGTTTACTACTGAAATTCCATTTGACAAGGTGTTTCTGTCCTGTGCGATTTTTGTTTCAATTTCAGCAGGATTTTGTTACATCATACTGGTTTCTCGTCTTCTTTTGCAAACCCTTTTTTGCCATTGGTAAGTTTCGGATGCACATCAGTTAGAGGATTAGAAGCAGAATTAATAAAAAGTGAGTTGTGGCAGAACGTCTTCTATAGGTTGATATTTTAGTCCCTAGGCCCTAGTACCTAGTTACCGTTTCTCCTCAAGGGTAACGTTGAGCATCCATAGGTTTGGGACCCTCATTTAGAAATAGAAATCAATAAATTGGGAAGATGGATCTAGATATTCAGATAGACACATACAGTGGCGGATCCAGGATTTTCGCCAGGGGGGTTGAGCTAAAGCTCGCATATATTATGCGAATAAGTTTATATGTGCAAAGGGGGGTTGCAACCCCAAAAACCCCATCCTGAATCCGCGCGTGGGCACATAAAAACAGTTGTCGTTGCTATCTCACTATTTGCCTACCTACGTAAGACTTTTTGCCTCTCGTACAGAAATTCGACACCCTTCTTCTAGTGGGAGCGGCGAATTGCGTTGGACACACCAGTTCTCGTCTGATCACTGAAGTTAAGAAACGCAACCCCCATCTAGTACTGACATGAGTGGCCGCTTGGGAAAACTGGGTACCGGTAGTATCCAAAAATCGTCGCATTAGTGTAGTGTCTGTGCAGTCTCTGTATAAGACCTACACTGCGGACGGGGTTCTAATGACCTTGTAGTTGAAGGACCCTAAAACACCAACAGACATCAACAACAACAACTTCTTCTAGTGTTTGTTCTCGTGGCCAGCACAAGTCCTTTAAACCCTTGGTTTGCGCCTTCCTCGTGTGACACCATCAAATTAGGGAATTGCTGCTTGTCTTATTCAGCATTGAGATCGGTCATAGGATAAAGACGGAGATCGTGATATAAGACTGTGATGGTCAGTCATAGGGCCTATAATTTGATGAGGTTGACGTATGCGCGTACCGGGTCAGTCAAATTGATAGTAGGGTGCTAAGGGATATCACGTGGCATCTTTTCAAAACCATATGGAATTTCGATAAGGAATTGCTGTCATGTTTCTTGAAGATGGTCGTACATCTCATTGGTGTCGTTTCGTCCTGCCATTATTTCTTGTTCCTGCACATTACTGGGAAACTGGAGGAAAGGGACAGCTTTTTTTTATCTCCCTAGCTCTCTCTCTTTCTTCACTGTCTCTGTTTGAGCAAAAAATGTATTAAGTAGGCGAAATGTTATGTAGATACTACAAAGGAAGATATTATTGAAAGTAAAACGCAAAACCGCTATAAAATAAATATCTGCAGCTGGAAATGTATCGATCACTATTGGAGAGCAAGCTTTATGGGAGCGGAAATGAATATATATATATATATATATTTTCCCCTAATACTTCACGTTGTATAAAAAACCTCCGAGACTTAGATCTAGCGTAATGGAAACCAAATAAATGCGATTTTCTGCCCCTTTTTTCGTGCTGTTTCGTATAAACACATCCCATCCCCTTCCGTATGTTGCATGCACTTGAATGCAAAACCGAACATTTGGCAAGTTTGCAACATGTCAACGGACGACAATACACCTACAACTAATAGCACATAATTATTTATTAAAGTTGTATATAATAATTTGGGTTGTGATATATATAATAAATGCTAGCGGTTTACGAACTCATTCAACTCCTCAGAAATATAAAAATCGATAATGTGACGTCATGAACTCGTTTTTTTTTTCTGTTATTGAATATTCTCTGGTATAACAGTGAGCTACTGATGTTACCATGTACGAGTCTCTTTCTAGTACATTTATATACAAGCGCACATTTGAAATCCTTTGGCACGCTTGCTATAAAGGTTTGAAAAGGTGGGATATTCCAAGGGACTTCTTCTTTGGGTGGTGCTGTTGCAGGCTGCTACTTTATTTAACGTTTCAAACGAAGCAATTTATTTTGCCAACACACGTATCTATTTGAGACTGATGTATGAGTAAGTAGAAATAGAAAAAAAGCTCTCTACCACATCATTCAAAATGAAAAACTACATAAATTGTTGGCTCTTTCTAACCTTGGTATGATTGACCTCATTAATGGGCCCTTCTTTTTTTCCGGCAGAAGATAGATCTAAGTGATTGTGATAATGGCAGTATTTCTTTGCAATTAAAAAGAATAAGGAAGTACTCTATGATTTGCCTACATGTCAGTCTTAAAGAGAGGAAGTCATATGACAATTTCTCCCTGAAAGATATTTTAGCCCCTTATGGTCATAAGTGGGGATTAAAGGGCTGCCCATTCACACAATGGCCACCATCCAATTTTTCACTCTTGAATTTCTTATTCTAACCTTATTACTTTCTTCGTTTTCTCTCTCTCTCTCTCTCTCGCATAATGCTTTTATTTATTGGTCATCTGAATTTAATGAGTGGTCAGCCCTGCGAAAGGCCCGAAATGAATTAGATGTAGGATGAAGAAATGACAGGCGTTTGGAGTCGGTGCTTGGGTTGTGGGAAATTAGGTTGTCAGGGGCAAACTTGAGACATCAAGGCTGACCATGGTCGGACTAAACACAAAAGTAGGCTCGATGAAAAACTACAGAATTGTTTATCACCAATAAAAAAGTAACAGCAATGATAAGACTTCTTGGGATATATTAGACCTGTCCATTCCTGAGTTGCCTTTAACTTCCATAATTCAAGGGTCAATTTTTTGTTTGCAGTTAGGATCCCTTTACTCCAACAGCTACACCAGCCCCAGTTTTAACCTACTGTGTTTAATCTTCCTCTTCACCTGCTGATACCTAGTAGGCCTACTGTAAATCCATTCTTGTCATGAATGAGCGGCGAATTGCGTTGGACACACCAGTTCTCGTCTGATCACTGAAGTTAAGCAGCGCAACCCCAGCTAGTACTGACATGGGTTGGTCGCTTGGGAAAACTGGGTATTGCTAATACTCAAAAGACGTCGCATTAGTGTAGTGTCTGTGCCGTCTCTGCATAAGAACTATGCTGTGGACGGGGCTCTAATGACCTTGTAGTTGAAGGGCCCTAAAACATCAACAAAAAACAACAACTTGTCATGAATGTAACCAACTCCTTTTCCGATCCTCCCGTGAGATGCTCATACTACCAAATGCTTGTCTCAAGGGTCGGACCGAGACTGGCCCACAAATTATTTAATCATTATCAGCATTTCCCTTTGTTTTATTACAATTAAATTCGACCCCAAAATTCAGTTTACTTTAACTAATTCCTTTATTTATTCTCTGCAATGTTTCCAACTTCTTAGAGATGAAGTTTGAAAACCGTTGATGCAATTCAGTATTTTATAATTGCAGATATAGTGTCTTTATCATACTTCATCCCACACAAGCTGCAGTGATCTCACGAATTACAGATAAATAGAAATATGGAGAAGAAAAGGAAGGATAGGTGCGTGTAGATAAATGGATAATAAGTCAGAGAGAAGTAGATAATATCTTCAACATTCAAGCACAATAGTTTTGCGTAGGTTTTCAAAGTAGCTTGAAACTCAATTTAATGTTATTAAATTCGATTAAGGTCTCTTTTTACTAGTAGATGGCGACAATAAACAAATGCTACTCTGGAATACTTGGAAATCATGGAGAAACCCATGTCCCTCTTTAATTTCGGCTAAAGTGAATCCCTTAATAAACGGCAATGGTGTTGGTGGATTTCAGATTTGCAATCTGTGAATGTGGTCTCTCTCTCTCATGTTTTATTCAATCTAATCCCCGCAAACGCATCTTAAAAATGTTTTCTTACTTGCGAGACCAAGGCTGGTTTCTAATTCTTTTGACACTTCAGAAAGCCATTTTCCTTGGCAAGCTAGTGTACGGCTTCTACGGCCATATGTGGCACCTTGAAAACGGCTACTGGCTTCTTACTTGCGATAATATTGTAATCTGCTTAACTCGACTCTGCCTTCACTAATTCATTTAAACTGTGGTCTTGCTCGGTGAGGACTTTGGGCACATGATGCTCCCTGGAGAAGTAAGTGGCAGGCAAGACGTAATCGCTGTCTAAAGAGGAATGCCACTGCCACTTTGTGAATCTTGCATCCCCTTTAGCGTGAAGATAACCAATGCAATCTACATTCTTAGAGAGGATTACAGAGGTCAATCTTGCACATGACAGACTGGCGCCTGGCTACTCTGATAATGACTCTGATTCTGCGGATTGGGGGCTTACATGAATCATGTAAAGGGTATGGCATCGATTTTTACCAGGGTTTTAGTACTAAGAAACTTCTGTTAACAGGATTAGGAATTTGCGAGCAGGGCGATACATTAACTTGAAACGATGTTCTAAAATGTGGACAAATAATATAATTCACATGATCTGTAGGATCTCGGAATCGGCTAACAACCGATCTTTACAGGAGCCTGATGACCTCTATTGAAGCCTGATGACTATGAAGGGATGAACGAAACCTCATCCAATTTTCTTATGGTCATAATTGAGGTCTGAGTTTGGAACGTTTAGGAGCGGAAAGGTATATTCATTTGTGACCCAAAGAGCACTTCATTCTGCCTCGTTCCTCGATTGAAATCCACCAATTGCGATGAAAGGGATGGAAGCGGCTCATACAAGTCAACGGGACAAGAGAGGGAGAGGAAGAACTGACCTCTTGAACACAGAAAAATTCGCATTCGGATGTTGAAAAGCCACACGGGGGATGCGATTGCGTGCTGCCTATTGGATGATCGTAGATCAGTAAAAGCGACAAAATATTTTAGATCAAGCTGATAAAATTGAACGATAACCGTGTCCACACGAAACGATTCATAACATCATACAACAAAAGAACCGACGAGCCTCTTCAGCAAATGCTGCAAACACCACTAGAAATTGGCTGTTAGACCACTGACGTCATTATTGACAAATCGTGAAGTGCATTGTAAGGACATTTCGCTTGTACGATACTGACATTGGGGGCCCTCTGCAGTTTTTACGTGGTGTTTAGGGCATATATCACAAATTCACATGGAACTGACTGACTTCCTTTGCCAACCATCGAATGGTTTATTCCATATTTAAGAGCAACAGCCTCTCCCCCAGTGTACTTGCCTCGATCTCATGATGTGCAGGTTCAAGACTAATGAGTTTTTTTCCAGCCAAGAGAAGATATCTCTGTCGGATAGGAAAATCTGTTACTGTTTAGTATGTGACGGATGTCACGGACGCATAAAGGGGCCCCTGTTTTATAAGGAATTGAAGTTTGCAGCAATATAATATGGGACTAAACCAGAATTCCTCTTAGCCAAACGACCCATTTCATCGTCTGCTCTCTGACTTTCCCTCGTGTTATTGAATTCACTTCCGATATCATATAAGGCTTTATTTCACAGCGTGCAATATCACGCTAATTTTACAACTACCCCTTTCATTCATCTGCGGAGGGATTTGATGTATATCTCGTCTCCTTATTTGTGGAACTTTAATAAAGGCAGCACACTAAAAGGATGAAAAGAATGATTCTTGTTGCATCTTGAAAATTACCTGCTATCAGGTCTGTGTGAATCAAAGAAGAATTTTTAATTAAGACACGAGACGGATGTGATCTTGTTTGATCGAAATGTAAATGGAGATGCTTCTTTTTTTTAAAAAAGAAAAATCCTTACAAGCAATGCTTAATCCAGTTGTGAGTTATTTCTCCAAATGTCACAGCGTGAAATTGGAATCCTATCAAGCAAGAAGAAATATTGATTGAAAATGATATCAGTGTTAGTAGTAGTAACGTGGAAGGAGAGCAATACTGCGGCCTAGAAAGGGCGCATCAGTTGACGTAGGAGCATCATTTAGTTACGACAAAAATAAAATGATGCCAGATGCAATTTCGATAAAGCGTACAAAAGATACCTGTATACTTTTTCTTCCTCTTTCATCAGGTTGTAACATTCTCTTAATCTTAATTTGCGTCGGGTATCAATGTGCGAGTTTTAGCCCGTCTAGCTCTATATTCGCCCTAGAACAGAATCTCTCAACCCCGTTGTGAGATCGCCCTCTTATCCCTCAATAGAATTCCTATAGTCTTCAAATCCCCTACCTGTCGCTTATCGCAAAAGTTTTTCTTGGCAGGTTTGATTCTGGCCGAAGCAACTGACCTGAAGCAACCTCTAAGGCGTTTGTGAACAATAGTACTAAACATTTTGCTAACAGTGTACAGCGAGCGTAGTGTGTAGACGAACTGATCTTCTCTTCCACTTCCTTATTGGTGCTTTGAAAGATGTTGGTCAGTTACGCCTTATGTAGCGCAGTGAGTATTAAAACCTTGGGTCGATTCGGTATGATGTGCCCTGCACTGAAAAGAAAATTTTACCTACAGAAAAACTGGTATAGATCGGCAAAAGTTGGGACGGTCAGAACGTGTACTTTGTTTTCACTGTAGATTCGATCATGTAGCCTTGAAACCTGCATTTGTCGTTTACATGTTTATTTGGATACTTTGTAATATGATAATGGCATTCAACGTATGCAACTTTCAGATCTCAAATTCGTAGCCTACTCTTTCCTCATTTGAAATGAAGGTATACAGACGTGACTTTCTGGTAACACGAAGATCTCAAGTGCGTACTGCATTGAGAAGGAAAGCTGTTGTCCAGAGCAAATGTGAGATTCTGATGAATGACATACCTGCACGGAATTGGAGCAGGAACATTCCGTTTGTGTTAGGAGCTCCAAATCTTTAAGTCATTGCTTGCAGTAGTGATGCAAGCGCATAAAGTCTTTGAGAAGGGGACAAGTTATTTTATTTCCGTAACTGTGCTGTGCAGATAGTTAAGTTGATAATTGTTACGAGCGGCTATAATGGATCTTTGAATAACACTGCCTGTGACGACGGCTGATCACCAACATTGGCATAGTAAACCCATCTATTTGGAGTTCATCTGTAGATGTGTACTATACTTCGATTGGTTTAAGCGGATGATAACCATTTTACCAATTTTATTTCCTTTGGGTAGAAATACAGGTACTCAGAATTCAGGAAGTGCCATCAGTTTTAGCCGAGGTTAGTTCTCTGAAGTTCAGATCAAAATGTGGTGTGAGAAAATGGATTGCTTCACTGTTCCTACAAGAGAAATGTGTTGAAATTCAAAAGGAGAGGTTTATCAGACTTTTCCAGTTAGGGCAGCGGCAGTAGTAATATGATGTCATCAGAGAACCATGTACCCGAGGAGGTCCCAGAGTGCCCCGTCCCGGGATATAGCTAAATTCCGTGTTTCCTCGATAATAAACCACTGTCTTATTTCAATTTTGGTGCTCAAATAAGCACTAGGGCTTATTTTCGGGGAATGTCTTATTCTTTTCTGTAATATTATCTTTTAAAATCAAAGGGTCTGCTTATTATTAGGGTCGGCTTTTTTGGGCAAGAGAGAAGCCCTGAGTGCGCCTTCTTTCAGATGAGAAGTAAACCGAGGTTCTGTGTCACGTACGATGACATCTGCATGTGAAAGAACCCTCTCTATTATGGAACGGGTAGAGCAAGCCAAATTTCCAGGTGTAGGACCTCACCCCCTGGGTACAGTGGAATGTCCCAATGAACAGTAGAGAGACGATAAAAAGGATAGGGGTTGTGGCTTTGGTTGGCGACCCGGGTGAGGGAAATCACTGTGCAATATATCGCCCTTGTGTCCACTCAGAGAGACAAGATGGGTACCGTCCCCTGCTACTTGTAACCTAGCCCTATGCTTTTTAGCGAGCAGTAAGAACAGTAATAATCATGCCCACTGCTTCAGCCAGTCCTTCCTAGGAGGGCAGAACTGATAAAACGACTTGTCTGACGTCACTTACGAATGACTATTCCCAGCGGCAGCACATTTCTTCAATCTCGCCGCACAGTGGTTGAGAATCGCTGCTCTATACTGACCACTCACTCTAATGAAATCACCCTATCAGATGCAGGAAACAAAAACGGAAGTGCTCGTTGCCTTAGGGCTCTGGTAGGGCTTATTTTCGGGGAAGGGCTTATATTAAGCACATCCTGAAAAATCTTGGTAGGTCTTACTTTTTGGGTAGGTCTTATTTTTGGGGAAACACGGTACAAAAATCTATTTTGAATATAGAAAGACGTAGTCCCTAAAGCACTTCAATCCAAAATTAGAGATCTGTCGTAAGAATAAAGCTTAATTATTTTAGGGCCCCACTCTAAAAAAAATATGTGAAGGGCCTCACATAGTGTTGTTACACCACTGTGTACTTATCAACCGATTTTCATTTGAACATAGAGCGGCTGTATTGCATTGGACACATCAGTTCTCGTCTGATCATTGAAGTTAAGCATTTCAATACCCGGTATTGCTAATAATCAAAATGTACTTCCCTTATTGCTAATACCCAAATGGTCGTAACAGCGTGTAGAGTCTATGCAGACTCTGCATTATTACTACTCAGTGGACGGGGCTATAATGATCTTTGTTATTGAAGGGCCCTGAAAACCCCACAAAACAAAAATTCATTTGAACTCCTATCTATTCTGAGTGGTATACTAGGGTAATATTTTTTGAGTATATGTTATCTCTTTGCAAGAGTGTGCAGTGAGTGAGTGAGCAGTATTTTTATTAATGAAAACTTACTGGGTGACCTGATCCAAGACGTCATTGGCCTACCAACTAAAATTTTTTTTTCAACTTAGGTGAATTGTTAACCATGGCGAGGATGACGTCGTGTTGCTGTTATAATTATCTTTTGAAAGTGATGCCGATATCATTGCAACATTTTGTCGATTAGATCATCAGTGTGTCGGGCATCTTCATTCTCTCTCTATTCTGTTTGAAATTAATGATGCAACAAATTGAATTACCAGAGGCAAGTGTGCGACTTTTAAGTTCCTACAACATAGGAATTCAATACTCTGATGATGTCATTAAATATTAATCGGCATGCACCGACGTATTTGAATTTTTGAGTTACTTGTCTGCTCATATGGCATTCTCAATTGGATCATCATCTTCATCATAAGTTATTAAAACGGTTATTAAAAGCATAACCTTAAAAATACTGAATGCCTCGCTCATTTTCACGCAATGCCAGTGTAAGAAATTACTCTGGTAACCTAATCTCGACTCGTCAAGTAGTTAGCTTGATTAACGATCCGAGTTGGGAACATTTACCAATTATGTCTCTCCGACTTTTCGTTCAGCGATACTGGACGGAAGTAATTTGGCATCTTTCGAGCGAGAGAGGTGGTTCCATGTGGTGTGTACAACCCTTGCTACACGGAGAAAATACGTGCATGAATATGTAATCCTTTGTGGCCGATACCTTGCTTGCGGGATTTCTCATAGTAGACCCATGTGTCTAGATCGCCACCAGCACCCCAGCAACATCTTTGCCCTTTGCACTCATTCTAGTCGGTTCCCTCCAACACACCACTCCCAGGATCTCTTCAATTGTGGGTGTTCCCAACCCCTCCTGCAGTGGTCCAGCATTGGACATGTCAGCATCACATGTCTGACATCCTCCACTACATCCCCACACAATCCACAGCCCTCCCCCCGCCTGCGATCTTTGCCATTTTCTGCCTCGTGTCCAGTGACGGGGCTCTTTGCTGTTGTCGTCTCCTCCTCATCCTTCCCAGGGTGCAATGTTATTCCCATCTTCGTCATTATCCTGCTTACCTGCCTCTTCCAGTTGGTAGACACCCCCCCATATTGCTTAGCCATGCAGTAACCTGCCATACTGAATTTTTCGTATGTAGCCCGGTATAAATCTATGATTGGCTCCGTAAATCTCTGAGCATTGTCCATATCAAAGTCCTGGGCGAGTAATTAGAAAAGATGTTTGATGTAATGGGCCTGGCACAGCATCTACTTTCAACCCTAAAGCAGGGAGTTCCTACTCCGAGTTCATCCTCTAAATACACCTCCTCCCCCTTCGATGTTCCTCAGCCAGTCTCATAATATCTACCTTCCCCTGCTTCATAATTTCAACCAATTCTATTCACTTGTCTTTACTCTTCACCCCTTGCACATTTGCAGTTTCAAATTCCTCTGTATGTCTCTATTACCCTTGCCCCCCCCCCCTGCTCTGTTCTAGCTAGGAACTCCTTCACGAATTCCTGAATCTGTTTCCCAATTAACCTGATTACTTTTTTGCGAGGTGATTACTGCTTCAAACTCAGCAGGGTTGCCCTGCTTTCTATGAGTTGGATATCCAGATTCCTTCCTATACTGCCACAGCCTTCTGCTTACCCATGCAGTTCTGGCCATCTCAATCTGTTTTCACAATATTTGTAGGTAGGGTGCACACTCTGATGGATACCCCCTTCTCTCCTTACAACCTGCAAAATTTCGAGGCGTAGAAATTCCCTTGACTTGGGTGTCCCAACGAAGGTCCGAAAGTGAGCACCCAGTGTATGTTTTTCTCAGGACCTAATTTTCTGAACAGTTCGACCCTGTTTTCAGTTTACTGCTTTGGTTGGTGGATCTCTTATTTGTAGTAGGAATAAGAGATTTCAAAAAGCTTAGTTTTCTGCAGCATTTAGGCCATTTACCATCTTAGTAGTATTGCTAGAGCGCAGCGTTTTGTGCTAAACTGCTTTATGACTTCCTTGGGCTGTTTTTGTGTCGGTTTGTCATTGAGTGTCGCTGCTTCAAACTGTGTTTCATGATTGTTTTACGTGCAGCTACAAATGCAGTATTATATTATCTGGTGTGGAGTAAAAGAATTCTAAATGGCCATCATTAGAATTTGGTCAGAGTCCAGTACGATGGCAATGGAGCGGACCATCATTGCTTTTTCTAACAAATATTATAATAATGTAACTTGCCTGTTTAAAATTATACTGGTCTGCAGCGATGTTGTGGGCGGCTTAATGACGTGCTAGCAAACACGGAGAATGCCCGAGAATTTCATTCCTGCAAAGATTTTTTATACAACTTACCCAAACGGTGGTTTCCAGCATTTTAAATTAAATTATGGTGTAAGAGGGAATTACCGTGCAGGTATATTTGAGGGCAGTCACTTTAAGTACACCTTGATTAATTCGTTGGATGCTGGGTCGCCTAATGCCCATTTCTCAGATCTGGCGACTCTGTGCCTCAACTATAAAATTTTTTCATGCTTTTAGATTTCCGTGCTTCGTGTGCAGATGCGCGATCTAGCCTACGATAGGCAAGGTTACAAGTGGCGCAACGAGGTCAACCTAATTTTAAACAGGTACAGGGACTGACCAATACGGGGCAGTCGTAGGTTAAAGATGAGACAAATTTATTACAAATATATTGGTATCCTGCATTGTTTACATCTTTAAAGATGATGAAATGATGATAGCTTTTGATTTGTACCCACGCATGATTTGCATGACCTCCTTGCTTACTGCACGCTATTCTGTAATGATCTGGTACTGCTGAAGCCCAAAGGAAAATCCTAAGCATTTAATTGCGTGCATCTATACGCTAGCATTAGGTCGACATAACCGTAGTTTCAGTGCCACTAGTGTGATTATAATGTAACAACTAACAGTATGACTGTAATAAAAACAGTCGTAGGCCACATGGGAACAATTCCATTCACCTGACCATCCAAGTGGTTGAGAGCTGCTTTCCTGGTATTTCATGAATTTAATGTGGCTTCTCCATTACACTAGCGGCTTTGGCTCGCATAGTTACGTTATGAACCGTGTTATTAGTTCTGACAGTGCAAGAACGAAACACCGTAAAGCAACAAGCAACTACCTGGATACGGGGTTTTCTCGATGATACCAGTTTTGTTTCTAGCTTTTTCTGGTACAGCTGGAGTGATAGATATCATTTAATGTCAACTACATAATATCTTAAAAAGTTGAATTGAGGCAAATGACATCCTGCACTCCCAAGAAGATCACCTATCAGGCGATATTCGTGATACGTTATCAGACTTGAAACTTTTCAGATTGTGTGGTAGTTCGGGACAACAAACAATTGCACTTTATCCTTAGTTACCTGTTTCTACGGTGACTATAGAATTGATGTTAGTAGGACTTAACAATTCAATCAACATTATTGGGATTATGTAAGCACCTGTGTCAGAAGAACTGTCTTTTTGACTGCTGCTACACCTGATCGTTGAGAATTTCGCCCACGTGACTTATCAATCAATGATGCTACTGAAGGTGGATATAAATTCAACTGCATCTATTTATGACTATTATTATTTTGAAGTGTTTTTCTTCGCCAAATCACAAGTGGATTAAATTTGACAAGAAATTAATGTTTACTAGTTCTCTGCCCGTCACATTCAGACATAGCCAAGTGTTTATATATGCATGTTAGTGGAGCATGTTAAAGTCCATTCAAGAGTAGCAGTAGTCTATAAATGTTACACCTACGCACACCCAAAAGTTTTAGGGGACATCTTATTAGAATATTTGAATATAAAGTATTATTGGGAGCAAATTTTTTAAAACGTCCTCAGAATGGCAATAGAATCTTGTGGTGCCCGCGGATGGTCCACCTCACTCCCTTTTGCGTTAGGTGTGGGGTTCTCGCCTTTCTGCAGTATCTCCAGTTTTGCCATCTAGCGATTCTTGGTGCTGCTCTTCATAATCCTCGTCATCCCCGCCACTTCATTGTCTGGGATTTCCAATCATCTGTGGATGTTCTGTGGCGTCGTTTTCTTTTTATTACCTCCCTCCCTCCTGGAGATGTTAGGCGACGTTTTTTCCCGGTGTGTTGTTTTTCTTTTTTTGGACTGCTCTGAGGTGAGGTTCTTTGTATTCTCCTGTTCCCGGTTTGTATTTGAGCAGTTGTCAGCACTTTAAGCGCTTGGTACACTAGTATCTGCTGCATTTAACATTAGCTAATATGTGTGTGTTGCGTTTTTGGCTGTACTATGTACGTTACACAATAAATAATAATAATAATAATGTCTTGTCGTGGTCAAGTAATTGACAAAAATAATTAGCTTTGGAAGCATCGATTGTCTTTATTTTTTTTATCCTGCATAATAAAGTCATACAGGATATCTTTCAAATAAACTTTCATTGATCCAACCTAGAAATTCTGAAAATCATAACAGGCTCTATCTGATGCATTTTGAATAATCCAAATTTGATTAGATTTAATTTCATGGGTTGGGGACTAAGCCAAGCAGCCGTAACAGGCCGAACTCTTAGGAGGTTGCTCACGGGAGATGAGGAGATGAGAGGGGAAATTTGCAGCACCCAACGTTCTTTACCAACCACCCATGTTGGTACTAACGTGGGCTTGCGGTGCTTAACTTCAATGATCTCACGAGAACTGGTGTGTCCAACTCAACTTGGCTGTCCACACTAATATGTCTGTCTCCCTTGCGTGCCTTAGCCACTGTAAGTTTCTTGTCTGCCCGTAGTGTAATTCTGTAACTGCAGAAGATATCTGACCACAACTCGAGAAAGTTAATGGACCCTGGAGTGCAATAATGGTGATCATTGTTTAAAACCTGCAATGCTGTTGAAACCTTCAAAAACTGCAACTACCTGGCATAAGAAAATTAAAGGCGGTTAAAAAAAGAAGAAAAGGAGATGATTCGGCATATGAAAATTAACAGATCATGATTAAATTAATATTCTGATCATTTCTCGCACCATATCATCCAATCGTAACGCTTTACAGACTTAAAAAGTTTCCAAAGAAGTTAATTATTGATCACAAGATGAGGGCTACATCACTCCACGTATATTATACTGTAGATCTGTTTCACACTTTTCTGAAAAGGCTCGTATGTTACGTATTATTACTGATTCCTTCCAGGCACTCCATCAGAGCTAAGCTGGTCATGTTAGAGAATCAACATTGATTTGATGAATCTTGACCGATTTGTGCCGCTAGCGTTAATTTCTGTCTCAAGGAAAAGTAAACTTCTATATGGCTTGAGTAAGTTTCAATCTGGAATGAAGATTCTTGACCCTTAGGCTTGCAGTGTCAGAAAATAATCAACGACGGGTTCTCACTGAATCAGATGAGCTGATAATTCAACATGAAATGAGAAAAATGCAAATAATTGAATAGTTAATTTTCGTTATTACTTTCCTTACCAACCTTAAGCAAAAATTCAAGATGCTACTGTACGTCTGACCTGCTGCGATAAGGTCAGAAACGGGGACAGGAAAATCAGCTTAGTGGAAATATCCATGCGGGGACCACCCGTACCCATTGCCCTTTTTAATAAAGTTGATGTCATATGAGAGATGCTAAATCTGAGTGAACCATATGCATATGTAGTGTTTCTAGTGCATATTACCTGAAGTTTCATAAAGTGACTCTTGGTCAACAGCAGTCATTAATATACCATGTAAACAAGAATTTGTTGCCAGTAATTTCTAAGTGGAATATTTTATTTGAGTGTTGCGGCAAAGGACATCATATTTCGAGGAACTCGGTTGCGTAAATCTAACAACAATTTATTATCAGCTCACATTACGTGCGTATGTGTCTCATGACAAGTGTTGGATCTCATTTCTGAGTAGGCCTACCGATTTCTGTTAATCGGAAGATCAAGGTATTGTCAGGTGAATTTCTTCTAGCATAAAAATAGCACCTTTTCAATGTTTCCATTCATCAATTCTTTGTTAAAATTACTGCCAGACTGCTGTTAGACGACGCTATTTACCAAATTTTTCCATTATTGTGTGTAAAGGTTTATTAATGTGTGCAGTCCGTGTCGCACGATATGTTGAAAAACATATGTGAGACTCTCACCTATTTATGCCCTCAGGAAAAAAAAGTTGCCGTGTAGAGATGTACTGCAACTAGAAATACAGTAATTATAATTACATAATTAAAAGAAATGAGATAATTTGATGTCATTTTAAATATTTAGAATTGACGTGAATTGGAATGTAAAACGTGATAATTTGGGTCTTTAGACCAGATGTGTGACAGGTTAACAGAATTATTGCATCTTCTCTCGCTCTGAAATGAGCATGCAAAATTGGAGACTTGGATATTTCCCAATGGGGAATACATTCTTGATTATATAATCGTTTCTAATGAGTAGGGTATTGATACCTACGGTATGTTTGTTGTAAATGTCGATTTTGAGAATGACATTATCGCAAAGTCATCGACAATTTCCCCATTTCTGTCACACTGTGATAATCCTCATTTCAACCTGATTCACGTGACATGCTATTTACAATAAAAACAAGTCGTTTCTACGATGATGACGATGACAACGACAGGAATTGACATACTGTATAAGCTGTTTTCACAGATACACTGGTATCCTAGTTGCCTTATCAGCTATTATTAATGAAAGAAGAGAAATAGGTTTAAGAGGATTCTAGAAATATAGGTTTTGGTTTGTCATCCTTGAAAGCAGAGCTGAGACACTAGGTTATTCAGTAACGTTTTTTTTTTTTTGCTCAAATGACGAATCCTAGAGAAATATCCGCGGAGTTTTTAGAGGGACTAAATCTTCACAATAAAATCTGTAAGCTTCAGAAGCAAATGACTACTCTTACAGCTTTCTATTATGAACACATGAGACAGAGTTCACCGTTCATTTGGAGCAGTTGGGATGATGTTTGTCAAATTTGCTTGGGAAACATCAGCAGTAATTAAAATGTTATTTGGCTATTTTGAGGTTTGTTATATTTTTACGGAACCTTGTTGTCGCCTAGCGAACGACAATGTGTGCTCTAAAGTTTCAGATTAGAATAGCAAACTAAGGATGCCTGTTTTGTGCAGAGTTAATTACGATCGCGGATAAAAAATCGATATTGCAGAATAGGAAACCCTAATTATCAATTTGACTATGCCACACTGTATTTTGATCTGTCGATATTTTAGTTGGTGGTTGTGCGTGTTGGATATATGAAGAAAAAGAAGGAGAAGGTACATTCAATCAAAATTAAGTCGACACAAGCACAACATCGTTTTTTTTTAAGAAGCTGCTTTTCTTTTAATTAGCATCTAATAGAGATGCCTTTATATGATGTCTAGTTTTCATTTTTAAGACTGTAATTTGAAGTGCTTGCCGGTAAAGAATTCCTAATTTATTTCTTAATGAATTCATTGCCCTGTATCGTTGTGAAACGACTTTCAACCTATGAAAATGAGCTAAACGTGTAAAATTTGACTCGGAGTTCTTTCTCGACACTGTCTCCTTCATGAAGCGGGAGTTGGTTGATTGATTTGTTGGTGTTTTAGGGTCCTTCAACTACACTGGCCATTAGACCCCGTCCACTGCGTAGTTCTAATGTAGAATCTGCGCAGATACTGCTATACTGTTACGACGATTTTGATATTAGCAGTGCCCAGTGTTGTAAAACGCCCCCATACTAACCACTAACTGGGGTTATGTTTCCAATGCAATGCAGCCGCTCCATGGGAACGTGTGTAGTAGTAACTGACTACCATACTGTGAATTCGACTAAGGGTTTTGTAAGTAAACAATTGTCAAATGCTTTACACAGGTTACTCTCCAGTTAGAAATTCATTCTGACAGTACAATTAATAGAGTGCTAGGCGGTTGACTTCATGACTACATTTTGGTTCTGACCGAGGCAGGTGGTTTCTTTCTGGGTTAGGGAGAAACGCAAAGGGCCTCAGATAGGAAATAAAATTTTAACCCCCTGTGGTATGCACCATGTCATCTGTTCGTAAAAGAACCCTTTCTATATGGCCCTTCCTCATCATCATCATCATCTCACCCTTCTCCCGTCTGAGGCAGGGTCGGGTCTCCGGGTTCTAATCCTCCACTCCCTCCCACCCCCCACCAGATCCCTCACCACCCCGCACGCCTCCATGTCCGCCTGCACCACCTGCTCCCACGTTCGCTTCGGTCTTCCTCTACCTCTGGTGCCCCCAATTACCTGCATTCCCATAATGGACCTAATAAGCTCCTCCTCTCCCCTCCTCATCACATGCCCATACCATCTCAACCGATTCTCTCTCATCTTTTCCGCGATGTCTTCCACCCCCAAGCTACCTCTAACGTAATCGTTTCTGACTCTGTCGGATCTAGACACCCCACACATGTAGCGCAGCATTCGCATCTCAGCTACTTGCATTTGCCTTTCATGGTTCTTCCTAACTGCCCAGCACTCTGACCCATACAGCATAGCGGGCCTAACGACGGTTCTGTAAACTTTGCCCTTTAACTTTATTGGGATCTGACGGTCACACAGGACCCCACTTGCCTGTCTCCACTTCAGCTATCCTGCATTAAACCTGCGGGTAACGTCAGAATCTATTTCCCCATTGCCCTGGAAAACTGATCCTAGATAGCGAAACTCTTGAGCCACCGGAATTGCCTCTCCCCCACAACGAATCTCACCTCCTTGCCCCTGGCCACTAAAATTGAAAGCTAGGTACTCAGTCTTCATGTTCACCTTAAGGCCCCCTTCTTCCATTGCTGTTTTCATGTCTTGTAGGCCCTTTTGTGCATCATCCTTGGGATCCACATGAATCCACAAAATGCCCAGGAGTCTATAAATGACCCCTCATAAGTATACAGACCGCGCGCCGTTTAGGGCAAATATATTGAACAGAAATTATCGTTCATGTTAGAACGGTTATATAGTTCCACCAATCCTTTGGTCACCTCTTGGGAACCAACGGAAATATGAGGATCGTGTTTTTTTCCTGCACTTAAACCCAGATGGAGACACTGTTATTTAAATAACTTTCGTTTAATTGATTATTTTCATTCAACTAGAGGGGGGAGTAATCTTTTCCGGAATGAGATATTTAAAGGTTTGGAGGGAGGAAGAAAATGTTAACGTGGGTGTATACCGTAATACCCAGAAGGTGATGAGAAAGGGCGCGGCATCAAGGTGTAACATAAATATAAAAGTCACACGCAGGGGACCTTGCTCGGCTGCTGGTTACTAAACGAAAATTACATCATTGAGTTAACGATGGTCTAGTGGTCGGGTATTGTGGACAGAATTAAGAGTTAGGGAGTGGTAAAGGAGTTAAAAATTGATAATGCCCCCCTACACAATTTGCGTGCGAAATGAAATGAACGTTTAATCAGAAGCCAGTTGAGGATTTTAGGAATTAGTACTGTCGCAATATTCGCCTACGATTTCTACTTTCTGCGAACTGAACTTTGGTTATTTTGGGTGCATTCTAGAAGATGTCAGAGGGTTTGATTCTGGTCTAGGGCTTGCTTGCTTGTTGGTGTTTTAGGGCCCTTCAACTACAAAGGTCATTAGAACCCCGTCCAAGCATAGTTCTTATGCAGGGACTGCACAGACACTACACTAATGCGACGATTTTTGGGTATTAGCAGTACCCAGTTTTCCCAAGCAGCCACCCATGTCAGTACTAGCTGGGGTTGCGCTGCTTAACTGCAGTGATCAGACGAGAACTGGTGTGTCCAAAGCATTTCGCTGCTCCCTGTGGTCTAGGGCAATGATTTCTTTTGATGGAGGGGACAAGAGAAGAAACCTCTGTTTTTCTGTTTGGGGTTCCGCGAGAGGTCTAAATGTTCCAAAGGGTTCCATACCAATAAAATGGATGAAAATCACTTCTCTGATGTATTGAAGCTCAGTTTAATTTTGGAGACATCAACTATTAAATGACCCACTAAGGGCATACACAATAAATAAGAAAGTAAATAATGCGCTTATAAACGCCTGATTAATTTTTATCGATTTTTGAATGGTTATAAACGTTTTTACTAAAGAGGCCTCAGGATATTTTGTAATTCTAGTATGTATGTTAATCTTTTAGCAACATGACCATTAATATTACTGTTATTGTCAAGGACTACCTAACAATGTGTGTTGGGGCATAGGTACTTTTTAATATAAATTCTTCATAGTGTTTAGTTAATCTCACAATTAGCGATCATGGATTTTGGATATTTCAAGCATGATAAGTTGAGTTTTCAGGTAAAGAAATCGTGTAGGACAATACCATACATCTTCTCGTTGCACTGTTGGCTAAATTGTTCTTCCAATCATTTAATTTCAAATGAAAGTAAGTGGTGGGTACTTTAGACAAGAAATCTTTTTGATTCCTCTTTCATAGTTGTGTGATTATATCATCGTTGCTATCTTTTGAGAGGCTGCCATTAAAGGGCCAGTTAATAATGCTATTGGCAGTGTGCTGAACAGCAAGGTAGATTTAAAACTTTTAAGGAGATTAGTAAAGTGGTCATCACCGTAAGACAGTCTCATAATCTTTAACTTTCTCCTATGACTAGCTGCTGTTTTATGCTACTTCGTAAGCAGACGGCTCTTGATGATAAATCGATTGAAAAAGTTTACGTAAGGGAGGTTGGAGAATTAGGTTTTGAATCCACAACCACCGCATGGTAAAAGCACTATCATTATAATAATTTGGCACTTTTTGCTCTTGCTTGCCTTAAAAGGTAAGATCAGGTCTTCAAAGTTTGGGGTTTCAACTCCACATTATTTTCCACCAGGTCCCGGTCTGCTTTAATATCTGCCCTTCTTTTTTTTTTACCACATCTAATAGCCATGCACTTTCCTGCTATGGATTTAATCAGTTTCGCCCGCTCCCACCTGTGACATCTCATGTCAATCTCAACTGAGTTGATTTTTTTTTGTTGTAACGTTATATATTGCATACCCCGAAATAGACATTGGTTCTCGTTATTGCCTAATGCAATAGCGTACTTTATCTCCCTAAATGCAATAACGTCGCCTGGTACTAGACTCCAGACAATCGCGGGCTACGATACCAACGCATAGAAATAGTTTCCATTTTCTGTTCCCTCTCTTACTGTCCTCAGTTCATTCTCTGCTGAACGAATGGGTCCAAAATCTGAAGTAATTTGTCAAACGGTTCCGAGTTGGAACCCAGGAGAGTAGTGCCTTAAAGAGGGCGTGGCGAAAAAGGAGTCCGCAACTGGATTTGGGGCGCAAAGCTTGAATCGTCACTGACTGTCACATTGCGTTTTGTAAAATTGTACTTGTTACATTGAAATTTTTAATTCTTTTTTGTCATTGTTGGGTTATGGGGAGGCGCAAGTTAGACACTTGCCACAGGGGATTCATACCCTCGTTATGGGACTGCAGGGGAGGATGGTAGGTGTTTTATTGGTAGTCCGGCCACGGGAATCTTAGCTTAATAGCGATTTAGTTTAAAGTCTTATTTCTTAATAAATTTAACAGAAAGTGAGGTTATACCTTTTCGGCTGTCTATAGTGAGTCCGGAGTTGGCACTCACACACATGCACACGCAACTGTTCTGAATGGTACTAAAATATTCATGAAATATGCAGCTTCTGACAGGCTAGAGACCTATACTATAATAAAACTACGGTCATTACACACTTTGGGATACATATTATGAAATGAAATGTGACTAGGCAGTGACATGCTCTAAATTACTTTAACAGTGATGTGCATTCACTCTGGTATTATGTGGAAGTTGTAGTGACGTTAATGAGAGAAAATGAGTGCAGATTTATAATGACATTTGCTGGACCTTCTTCATTAGCTGT
This sequence comes from Trigoniulus corallinus, assembly GCA_013389805.1. Taxonomy (NCBI): domain Eukaryota; kingdom Metazoa; phylum Arthropoda; class Diplopoda; order Spirobolida; family Trigoniulidae; genus Trigoniulus; species Trigoniulus corallinus. The sequence goes on from JAAFCE010006156.1 coordinate 10,415,331, forward strand.
CTCGAAAACCAAAAGTCGAATCAATTTTAGTAGATATAACCATTTTTTGTCGATATCGAGGATAGTGATGACGTGTCTTAAAGATGAAAGAGGAGTTGCTTTAATTAAAACAGCAATTCTCAACCATTTTTTCGCCACGGTACACTTTTAATAATATAAAAATTTGGCGGCACACTAACGACGACACATTTAGGACACACAAACGCCAAAGAAAGTATATAGGTTGTAGCCTAACCCTATGCAAAAATTCGCCTCGATGGGGCAGTGAGTAGCACGCTCGGTAACTGCATCAGTAGTTCGATATCGGACCGAGGTGGGTTGGCTGTTTTCGGGTGAGAAAGCCCTGACTGCGCCTTCTTTCTGATGTGAAGTAAAACCGAGGTCCCGTGTGGTGTACGATGGCATCTACACGTGAAAGAACCATCTTTATTATGGAGCGGGTAGAGCAGTGTTTTTCAACCTTTTTATTGGAACGGAACCCTTTGGAGCATTTAGACCTTTCGCGGAACCCCATACAGTGACAGAAAAAAAACGTTAATTGATACACGCGTGTGTGTTAGCATAAGCAGTTGAATTCGTGGCCTAATGTTTGAGAGAGTCACCCGAATTTCATCTTCGACAGAACAGTCGTTCTCGCTTCTGGTGTTTTCATTATTTTTATATTTTACCTTGCCATTGGCGGAACTCTTGGGCTGACCTCACGGAACCCTGGTTGAAAAACACTGAGGTTGAGAGTAAGCAAAATTCTCAGGTGTAAGAGCTCGCTCCCTGGCTTCAATGGGATGTCCCAACGAACAGTAGAAAGACGATAAATAACATAAGGGTTGCAGCTCTGGTCGGCTATGGGAAAACACTGTCCAATATATCGCCCTTGTGTCCACTCAGAGGGACGAGATGGTTAACCAACCCTGCTTGAGGCTGGAAGAGGGTTAGTAGTTACTTGTAACCTAGCCCTATGCACACATCAAGCGGGTGATTAGTAGACTAAACTACAACATAGTTTTGTTAGCCAGTAATCAGAACTGTAATATTCATGCCCACTGGTACAGCCAGTCCCTCCTAGGAAGGGGTAACCGATTGAACTACTTGTCTGACGTCACTTATGTATGGGTATTTGCAATGGCAACACATTTCATAAATCTCGCGGCACAGTGGTTGAGAATCGCTGCTTTAAAATGTTCATCAGCATCCGACCTGCTTTTGTCCTTGTTTCCAATGATGTTCAAAATAACAGAGATAAAAATTAAATAAAGGCAATTTTTATTGATTATTTTGAAACGTAATGTATTGTTCATGAGGTGAAATGTTGAAAATGTAATTGGGAAAGTTTTGTCTGTTTGATTTCCTTAGGAAATAATATTTTTGCATTTTGGTTTTTGACTACGAGGTATTTTCGTTCGGTTTATGTGTGTGTATGCAGAGGTTGACATCGTATTTATTTTACGCATTGCAAATGATTTGATATCAGTAAATTACGATTCAAAGGAGTTATAATGAGAGGATCATCTAATTTTCTTCCCTTTTCATATGAAAATATATATTTTTTTTTATTTTTTATCGCTACTTTTGCATTTTCTTCGTTAGATTTAGTATTCTTCTTCACCTTTGTTGATTGCATTTCTATGTTGCTTTCAATGACGAGATGCCTACTTCATCTTCTGTAGTGATGGAGGAAATTGCTGAATATAAAATTGCCACGTCTCACTGTTCATTTTAGAAATTCGTCTAGTGATGCTTCTCATTTGACTGTAAGATCAGTCATTACTCCTAAGGTCAATGGTCTTTCTCTATCAAGAAGGAACCCTGAAGTGGACAATCATCTTATGCAAGATATCATTTGCACGTCGAAAATACCAGCTTATAACATAAACATTTACCGGTCGCCAAGATTCCTATTATGGAACTAACTAGCCCAAGTAACTGAGACCAAAATGTGTGCTACAGATATCCGATCTGACGAGACCGGATGTCGTGGAATAGTGAATGTTGTGCAATTAAATTACAGATCAGAAGTGGGAATGCTGTGCGAGTCTCGCAGCTAATTTTTCATTGACTATAAATACAGTACTTCCCACTAAAATCGTATTAAGTTGACCTCTTTAAAGACCTAAGGAATTGACTAGGTATGTGCTTGGTGTGCAGGCAGGCAAAGTTCAATTCCCAAAGTCTAATTCACGCTGCCACTATTCTTCTTCTCGTCCTTCTCTTCCTCATTGGCACCTTGAAGGATGTTAGCGTTTTTCACTTGGGGGTCGACTCAGATGACTGTTTCTCGGAACTCAGGCCGAGGGCCCACATTTCAGATGCCCGACATTTTAAAATTTCTAAGAAAATATAATAATGTAATTTTTGGTGTATCAGAGACGCTCTTGTATTGATTTTTCCAAGGCCCCGTAAACCCTTCAGCCAGCCCTGGTTGGTACCCAATGTAGAAAGTGTTATTATTTCTATTTGTAGCTTAGTGCACCGTGTAGAGCAGAATGATGGCTTGTATAATAGCCCGCTGCAGTGCCTAGCTATTTACTGTATGTGCTGTGGTTGTAATGTAATTTGGAATCAGTAGTAATCCATTTTCAAATTCAATCCAATATCTTAATTTGGAGCTGTTTTGTTGCTACCCTATAAAATTATTTGGTTAGGTGAGCCATTCACGTACTCGTACATAGTGTTTATGTTTTTCTCGTGAAATCCGTAATTGAATGACGTCGTTACATGTTGAAAGCGTTGCTTGTCGGAATTATATAAAGAATCGTATAGGGAACTGTGTACTAACCATATGCCTCGGAGCCTTTATTATTTATTTTTTTTATTGATTTCTGTGCCAGCGGATTCTAATATATTGAACGAGAATAAAAATGTATCCTAAATTTCGAGATTTATTTTTTCTACAGTTTTGGTTTTTCTAAAATGTCCTCCTTCGTTTTAGTGCTGATTTCCATTCTCCTCTTCCTCCACAACTACAAGCTACTTCTTCAAAAGTTACATTATCTCTACTGACCCGTGCATTTTCTTTTTAAATCTCCAAAAATACAAATGCAAAAATGTATGGTCTTTTTCCATTTCAAATATTTGAAACGAAATACATTGAGAAAATAATTTCTTTCATGCAGGTAGAGAAATTTATATATTAAGTTTGGGGGATTTCCGCAGGAAAAAAATTCAGGACCAACTGCAGGTTGAGAAAAACAACTAAACCTGTTCTAGCATTAGATCCGATTGAAATCGCATAAAAACACATTTCACTGATGCTCTTCTTTCACTCCATCATTCTGCCTGCCAATAATTTTTTTCTCCTTTCTTCTGCACCTTCTTGTTCGACCAGGACACTAGGAACTTTTGGGTGCTCCACTCAGACTGTGGTAATAAACAGATTGAAAGAAATTGTTTTGTGGACCAAACACGTTATATTTTGCATACATGGTGAGTGGTACTACTGTGTAGGGTGCTAGACTACCGAGTCAGGGGTTCCAGATTCGATCCTGGTTCGGGCTGACTCCTTTTAGGCGAGAAAGAAGTCCCCGTGTGGACCTTTCATCAGATGGGAAGTATAACCGTGGTCGCGTGTGGTGTGTTCGATGTCACCTGCACCTAAAAGAATCCTTACTACATGGGGCAAAGTGCAGTTTCCGGTATAGGAGCTCTCTCCCTAACTCTCATTCTAATTTACTACACTGCAAGCAGCCTTTTCTTTGGCCAATATGGCAGTGGAGAGACTAACTCGCAATCCTTCTTATGATACCATAATACTCCTATAACCCTTAACTATAATTCAGGTCCCTCCCCCTTCACAATACTAGCAATGGCAGGATTTTCTTTGATGAAGCCCTTCACCCTATCCTTTCCAAGGCCATCCCATTGCCGAATGACCTTTGGCAAAAAAGACCAGTAGTATGAGTCTAACGTCAGTGGAGGAAATGGTGTTAGGTTGGCAGTCGACTGTGTAAAAACGCTGTGTTCAAAATGGGACAAATATTGGCATCCAACCCTGCCGTAAGCGGGAAAAGGGGGTAAGTTATGATGGTGAGTGGTTCATCGTAAAGGATTGCTGATTTCCCGTACAGGATGAATTCTAGTTGCTTCTTCTAAGACATGGTGGGCTTTCCGTTAGTCCGTATGTTGCTTCACTCAAGAAGGGCATTTTGTTGACTTCCGATATTACCTTTAGTGCTGCTGACAGCTTTCGTTAGCTCTAAAAGATGGCTACCAACTCACGTTTGACAGTGATATTTAATATCTTTATTGGGAAATAAATGCTTTTCGTTGTACCAAGCTGATGGTCATGACTTATGTTAGCCATCCTTGATGTAAGGAGAATACTGAGTAGGTTATGATTAAAGCGACGCATTTCAGTAATTCTCGTGTTAGAAATAATCAATCCAAACAGCGAACCTATAATGGTATGTCGTGATAGTCTATCATGGGTCGATTTACTGGTGCACCTTCCTGCCTGCCAACTAATCCCCATTAATAACTCGATTTCTATAAATAGCACGAAAGTGTTTCTGTATTTATTTATTCTGTTATTATTCTTATTAGTTTGGAGTTCGATACGTCGTTTGCGTGTGCCTTTTATCTGGCAATTTGCTTACTGGAATCGAAATGAAGGTTAAAATATTTAAGAATTTATTGGATATTTATTAATAACTCTTTTGATGCCGGGAGAGAGAGTAGACAGAGACGGTATGAGCATGTAATATGAAGATGGAGGAATGCCGTGGCCCCGTTTTGGGTGTACAATGTCACCTGCACCTTAAAGAACCCTTACCACTTGGAGTAAAATATGTGTACTTCGGCAAAATTTCAGGTGCAGAAGCTCGCCCCTAAAGAAATAGGCGGATGGCAAATAAATATAATGCAGCATTAGGATGGTAGTCGGCTGCGTAAAAATGCCGTCCTCGTGTGTCTCAATGGGGCAAAAATGGGCATCCGACCTTGCTATAAAAAGGAAAAGGCTTAATGATGATGATTAGGACAAAATTAAAATTTGGAAGAGTTGCATATTCTATGATGGGGATTCCTTGCTTTGGTCTTGAGAATATCCTGACCTCTACGGCAATCCTGTATCATGCAGCATCTTTTCTGCTCTTTAAGTCAGGTTGTTCCCCTTACTAATTAACAGTGCCACTGCCTCTTCTATCCTGGTCAGTTTTTGGCCACCTTCTTCTGACCATCTGTAATTCGTAAATACTAAGTCCTGCTCCAGGCAGGAATGAACTAATAATTGTGAGATAGAAGACCGGTCGCAGGTGCAAAACAGATAACTGCTGATCATTGAAACCTATTACATGCTGCTAAAGTACTTCAAATTTTCTGCCTCATTCGAGCTGAAAAATTAGGAAGAAAAATAAGACTCTAAATCTTGAAAAATAGTGTTTTAGTTATCAACGGTTTAGAAATTTCGTTCCTGTGACAAATTAGGATGACTGGAGGGCAGCGCGTAAAATCTTGGCACTATGGAGAACAAGAACTGGGACGGCTGATGCTCAAAGATAAATTCAGCACAAGAAGCTTCGTAAATATCAACTAAAATTACTTTTCGTTGGTTTTTTTACAACTGACAATTCCTCGCTGTCTTATATCATTTTTATAGTTTCCAGGAATAAAATATATCTGTCGACCCACGTTATAAAACCACATCGTATGTAAATTTCAAATATTCCAATATTTTATGCTAGGTGCTGTCGGCAAACAGACATCACAAGGTTTCACAACGAGCCAATTTTACAAATGACCCCACAGACCTACTCGCTGTCGATTCGTAGATGGAATAGCCCTTAATAATTTAGTTCCAATACATTCATAATTCTATTGATAGGACTTGAAATTAATGATTAAAAAATGGATGATGGGTAATATGAAATATTTATCACTCAATTTCTCTACTTTAATGCGTTTTTTTAAAGACGTTTTCGCATTCTGCCGAATCGATTTTTAAACGATTTTATATACTACAAGTGGTAACAAATAATGTGATATGTAGATCAAATTTACCATTAGCACGAAATACTTTTTTAAATAGAGGGATCCGTGAGGGGAACAGTGTTAGAGGTAACCTAGTTTTGATCCGTTTGTCTTTTTAATCACTCAATGAATAATTTCATAGTGTCGCCTGTTAGATCTTAAATATTTGACAACCTGTCATATACCGAGAAAGCAATTTCATAAATTACCTCTACATTGTTTACTCTTAACCGTATTTCTTATATAACGAAATCGTGTTTTTTTTTTTTGTAAGTCTGAAAATTAATCAAGTAGGGCATGAAGATTTAAAAGTTACCCTCTTCAATTCGAGAAATTATTTGCAATGGAGTCTTAAGTAGCTTTAGCACTAAATATGCTCGTTTTTATCTATTGCACGGTCTGGATTTCGTAGGTAGAAAAGTTATTGCTCCTTTTTCTGTAAATGTTGGAGGAGACCTTGACGTGTTATCCATTTTAGTGTTCCCCTAATATCTCCAGCGGTTTAACTCGTGATATGGATGTGAAATGAAAAGAATTGCAAGCTCTTATCTGCTTTTATTGAAGCTTGAAACTTGGCTGTTTCTGATGTTATTGTTTGTTGGCACAACATTTAACTGAATAAGTCTGACATTATCAAAATCTCTCAACGATGGAAAGAAAATTGAGGCCGTACAAAATTTTGAGTGTGGAATTTTCTGCAAAGCTGCTCTATTCTTCAATTAACAGAAACCATGGCTTTTGTACCGTGTAGGAAACTGGCCTAAAAAGTAATTACCTAAAGGAAATAGTTTGGACCACCATTATTCATTTGTTTGTGAACAATTCTACTAAAGAGTTTGAAAACAGTCTATACGGAGTTCATTCCCTGTATTCGTTTTGTGTCCAGTTTTCAGATGTAGAGATATAATGGTGCTGCCACCGTTGTTCTTCTCCCTGTCTTTATCATTTATTATAACTGTTTTCCCGCCTGTGGCGGGGTCAGGTGCCTAATGAGTGAGCAGTTGAACAGTAGTGTTGCCCAGCTCACTGCCAAGTTGATGCGTTTAAACCCCATACTTGCCTATCGCTGATCAATTTTCATTCGTTGGGGCACTTTTCCTCAACTGACACCAACTGGGGCGAGCTCCTACACCTGGAAATTCTACTGAACTATTTTATTCCATGTATTAAGGGTTCTTTTACATGCAGGTGACACCGTACGCATCACATAGGGCGCCGGTTTTATTATCCATCAGTTTAAAAGCGCCCTGAAGCCTCTCTCTCGCCCAAAGAAGCCAAAACTCATCGGGCCAGGATTGAACCTGGAAGGACTAGGAAGCAGATGGTGGTTTCTTTAATTTCCTGTTTGAGACCTTGAAAGATGTTTGTCGGTTGTAGACAAAGTAAACAAATGGCTAACGTTATCATTAAAGTTTATAAAAATACTTTTTGGGTAGACGAGCCCTCGGAGGTGTGTACTAAGGGTTTGAAGTGATAAGATTTTTGTATTTTGCAGTAGTATTTCACTTGTTTACAATCCATGCGTGAACTTAGAAAAGCATAGGGCAGTAAAAAGAGATCTCCATGTCATCTTTATAGATTTGGAGAAGATTTATGACAGTATTCCATGGCAGGTATTACGTAAAAAGGGGGTAGAAAAGGTGTCTGTTGACATAGTGCAGGATATGTGTGATGGTTCCGAGACCAGGTAAGGATTTCCTTGGGGAAACACTGGAGGCTTCCCAGTGAAGGGGTTCAGCACTAAGTCCAGACCTTTTCATTCTGGTCAGGACGAGCTGCTGACTGGAGTTGGAGAATGGCCCCTTCAGTGCATAGTATTTACAGACGATGTAGGGAAACTTAGTGACTCCAGGGGATAAGTTAAAAAGGGGCTAAACGCTGAAGACAGAGTATTTAGCTTCCAATTGGGAAGGGCAGAAAAATAATAATGACGTACTCTTTGGGTACTCTTTGAGGTAAAGTACTTAGGATCAGTGTTCCAGAGTAATGGGGAGATACTCAGATGTGACTCATAGAATCAGTGGGGTATGGTAGAAGTGCAGTCCTAAGTGATAAGAGGGTCCCAATAAAGACAAAAGGGAAGTTTAACAAGGCGGTGGTTAGGTTAGCTATGCTATATGGAGCAGAGTGTTGGGCAGTGAGGAAGAGCCACGTAAATAGAATGCAAGTAGTCGAGATGCGAATGTTGTGGTATATGAGTGGGGCGTCGAGAGTTGATTGAATTAGGAACGAGTATATTAGGGCTAGCGTAAGGGTGGGGAACGTCGCAGAAAATATGAGTAGATTGAAGTGGTATGGACACGTAATGAGAAGAGGGGAGGAAGAGCTCGTTAGGTCCATTACAGGAATGGAGGTGGTTGGGAGCGTCCGAGGCAAGGAGAGACCAAAGCAGACGTGGCAACAGGTTGCTTGTGAGGATAGTGGTGGGAAATAGGTGGAAGTGGAGGGCTAGAACCTGCAGATCCGACCCTGCCACAGTCGGGATAAAGGTATGATGATGATAACATTCTAGACGTGAGCTCCATATGCATAAGAAATTTACAGAAATAATCCTAAAATTCATTCTGGTTAATATAAAGGGAGGTTGATGACATCACACTAAGATAGTTAAGCTGATCTATAACACTATGTAACATATTAAATTTTTTCTTCTGTTCCTGGGTATTAGGTGTTATTTCCCAGTACGTTATGTATTTTTGTCATTTCCAAATGTAAAGTAAAATACTGTATGTACATGTACACATTTGAAAGACCCAAGCATACAATGGAGTAGGTTGTGCAAAGGGACGTGACGGCGTGTGGGAGTGGGCGGGGATCTGCTGGAGGATAGTCAGGAATGGAGAATTAGAGCCCACAGACCCGACTCCTGCGAAGGGTAATAATATGATGATTATGTGCACTTTTGAAAATTTAAATCGCTTCCTTGTATTCTGCTATATGAATACCACCAACACAGCCTCAAATATTATAGTCAGTAATATACCGGGGTACTTTAGGTGATTTACAGGGCAGTCAACTCAAACAGACGTCAGAGACCAAGCAGTGTCGCAGTATTTGCATGCGTTATTTTGATGCTGCTACTCTCAGTACCAAGGTAACCAATCTCGCTAAATATTACTTTCAACCCGAGCAAACAGCAAATATTGAAAATATATTTTCTCTCTAACATGTAATGAATTTAATATAAACTGATATTAAATATTTGAAGAGAGCAGGACAAAGACCCATCTTGTAATTTATTTCCTGTTAGGCTAGTGGTCCGTTACGCATTTAAATAAACGTCTTACAATAAGGCTAGTGGCTGCATAAAGATTAATTTTTCTCAAATTAAGTGCACCTAATCCTGCTTTATTTAAACAGTAAATCATCATTACTAACTTTTTCCCCTTGCCCCAGTGTCGGATGCCCATTTTTGTGCCGTTGGGGACACCAGCAATTTGTTGGATGGTAGTTTTGAAGCCGCCGGCTAGCGGCTGTCATCCTAATGCTGCAACCCCAAGTGCTTATTTATCATTAGCCTAGTTGTCATCATTCAGGGAACCGACGCCGAGGGTGAAAGGTTCAAACGACTGGGAATTTTGCCGAACTACACGTACATTACATGTAGTAAGGTTTCATTTCTAATTTTAATTCTAGTTCACTGCAAGCAGCCTCTACGGCCAATTTGGCAGTGGAGAGACTAACTCTCATTGCTACATAAGAACCCAGAAAATTTCTAAGACCCTAAGCTACAGTTGCTGTGTCCCTCTACAATACTTGCAACGTGGCCTTCCCTTTCAGTAAGCCCTCCACTCTATTTTCCCCCAAGGGTATTCCATTGTCGAATGGTCCTTGGCAAGAAAGACCAGTAGTATGAGCCTGTCTTCGCCCTTAGTTCCTTCAATTTATATGAATGATCCTTTCTTTCCTTATACCCAGCCTGGGACACACTTCCAGCCAGAGGTTCATTGCACCCCATCAGCAACATTCTTGTGAACAGACCAATGCTGTGAGATAAACGCATCTGGGAGGATGACATCGTACACACTGAACGGTGTTAGTCCAGGCTCGACCAAGGCGAAATGGTTATTATTTTATGGGCTGCAGTTCCCAAAATTCGGTACTTTCTTTAACTAGGGTATTGGGTTAGCATTTTAACCACGTTAAATGGAAATACATTGTTAACAAAGGGATTGGGTTGTTTTCTAAACCGTTTGAAATAAAAATAGTATAAAAGATCCATATTAAAACAAATTAGGTGTATTTCTGTAATGTAAATAGCAATAAAACAAATTTAAAAAAGCATGTAACGAGTTAGATGATAAAATATGTCCCTTGTAGGCAACCAGGCATGGCTTAGTTGATTTGCAGAGAAACTGTAAATTTATTGAGATTTTGTGGAAGTTCTTTCCCGTTTTCCTATCGGAACCGACCAAAAATCAAGACACATTTATCATCTTTCTCGTAAAGTAACTTAAGCTGTATTTTACTTTCAACCCTAAGTTTGACTTGTCACTTCCAACTATCATCTCGGACATAATTAAATATCAAGTGCAATTTATCGTAGATGCACTACTAACAACGTTGAGATTTCTAATTTAAGAACATTTCTGACTCTGGGGTTATGCTATCCTCTACTACATTTAGTATTAAATTGATTATGTACTAAGTTGTGCAAGAAATTTCATTAAATATCTGTTTCGTCTGGTAACAAGAGCTTCAGAAGATAAAAGAATAAAGAATTGACATTTAAGTAGATGTTTACTCTCTGTATCTCTTTCACTCAACGAAGATTTGCCTTATGGTTTTTATCTACTTTTTTTGGTAGTTTGCAAAACCTAGACTGGTAATGTAAGAGAGAGAGAGAGAAGGGTGGGTGCGTTGTTGATACTATGAAACAAAACGGATTTACTTCCGGCGACATTTTATTCACTAGGGTAAGAAAGTAAGATTCACTTGCTTGATTTTTATGTAAAACACTCATTATACTGATGATTATGAGCTTCTTACATAAGACTGGCATCTGTTTAGTGCCCTTTATTACGCATTCACTCGGCTCAGTGCTTTAGTTAACAGTTGATGTGTGTGTGCAACACATTGCAGTACTTTTTTTTTCATTATTATCATAATGAAATGGTATTTTTGAAAGTGAACTAGAGAAAGGGCTTTCAAGACAATAGCAAAGTGTAAAACCACAGTGTACTTCATTAACATTATTATGTTTTTGATCTTCCTGAGTAGGATATTACTAAATTTGAAATTCAATCTTCGTTTTTAGCGTAGTGAATCATTTATTTTAGTTCTGTTGAAATTATCCTAGTTGTTGGTTATCCGGTTTATTTAGGCAACATCGTATTGTTTTAATCTGAATATGGCTTAGTGCATGTGAGGCGCATTGTTAAGTGAACAATGTAATCGCTTTATCAACAGATAAATGAGCTCACTCTGAAGTGCTTAACAGACTAATTTTCTGTTTCATTCTTGTTCGCGATGTGCAAATATTGCTGAGAAAATGATTGCCGAAAATTGACCTTTTAAAATGGGATGTTCGTACCATGCTAATATCAGTTTAGTTTGCGAGTTATTTCATAGTAAACCATAACCTTGGTGATCATCATAAGGGCCAGAGAGGGAGAGAGAAAGAGTGAAACAGTTACGTGTGGTAGTATTTTGTAAACATCGATTTCTTCTGCTGCTTCTGAGATGTAAAGTACCTAGTTGGATCAGGGATGAAGTAGATGGCTCTCTTGCTGTTGGTTTTAGACATTGATGTCAATTTAAATAAGGCTATATTTATAATCGTTGTGTAGACCCACGATTGATCCTGACAATTGAATGCTTTAAAAAACATGTTCAATTTGTTTCTACTGTCACTACAGTGTAAAGATTAGAAGTGGTGCAGAATATCACAAACTAATGTTGTCAGCTCCGTTGATCTCTCATAGTATGGTTAATGGTTTCACTTTTTTCATCTTCCTTTCTATGAACTGTGATATTTTCGTAATTTGACGCTGTTCGGCAGTTAGTAGTGATGCCATTAAATTACTTTTTTTCTAAGGGAGTTTACTGGATATCATTTGCTACTTTCTAGCAGTGGAAAAACAGCTATCAACAATCATGACTGGAGTGCAAAACGCATTTCGTACTTAACCGATTCAGTCTTAACTTCAAACAAAACCTTAATGATCACAATAGGCAGCAAATGTCAGCAGGTTACCAAGTAGAAAAATATTTTTTTTTTCGGTGGAGGAAAGCAGGATAGCCGCATGCGTTCAGGAATATCCCTGTTGTCTATTGTTACTGTGCAATAGGTCAGACACCATACAAAATTATAACCACCAAAGCATTAATTTCCCTGCCAAAGTTTCTATTTTGATTTCGAGTAGGCCAGCATCCACCACAAACAACCCAGCCAATATTACTACAGGCGCCAGACGCCTGGTTGGGGTGTCACAAGTCAAGAGAATGTTCGGTGGACCCGCAGACCCGATCCTGTCACAGGCGAGACAAGGAAATGATGATGGGGGTAAGCAGGATAGACAGCCATATCCTTGAAAAGATCAATTAGAAGCAGTTGTTTCCCCCATCATTTCAAATTTTTAGCTTAGTTTTTGTGGTATACGTTTTATTATCAACAAAAGAGGTCTACTCACTGCCAAAGACTTCATATAATTCACGTAATAACATGGCGAATTACAATTTATCATAGTGGTTCGGATTTTTAAGTTTATCACGCATGTGGTTGGTTTCGTATGTCATGTTTCTTATCGAGATGCAATCTACGTAATTCTGCCATATTCTCTACGTGTCACATAATCGTGAGATATGAGCAATTTTAACTTCATATAATTCCTAAATAAACCTCTTATCATTTACAGTAGGTTCTCCCCAGTTCAATTAATTTCCCTTCTTTAATAATATTCACTGGATGTGAATGAGCTCTTTGTAATATTTTGAAAAACAGATGGCGATAATAAACAACTGAAGCCGTCTGTGATGTTGGTAGACCTAGTAAAAATATCTTATATTCAATTAGAGATGTACCGTCAATGTCAACTCCCGGATTTCTAGCTCAAAATCCTGACGTAGGTCTCCACCAACGGTATCTTAAGCAAGAAAAAGTAAAATTATCAACATCATCATCGTGCTTGGGGCTAAGAGAGAGGGACTAAGTTCATCGTCTTTGCGGGACGAACACAAGAAGCGGTCAATACGCAAAAGATAATGATCAGTTCCAGGGACCAATTCGTTAAAGCTGGAATAATTTTAGGCTGATGATTTCATTTGTAGTCGTCAACTTCCCTTATAAGAATGCATCTAGAACAAAATAGAATCTGCTTGTAGGTTACTGGACAGAGATATTTAATCAATGTAGCTCTTCACTCCTGGAAGAAATTATTGAAGACCACAGACATACAGACCGCAGTTAGTGCACCAAATGTCGAGATAAATGCCTAGGGGAGGATGACTCTAAAGCATTTGGATATCTTCAGAAGCTTTGGGTTTACTGTGATCCAGAAAGTTTGTTATAAGGAGCAAATATTCTCAGCTATATTTTTGAAAGCTCATCATTTCTTGTACTTCCTAATCTGATAGGAATGCTTTCAAAATTTACTTCTCTTGGGTAGATTCCTAATGGACTAGAGAAGAAGTGCTCTGATGTAATTTGCTTTGGGTTGGTATGAGTGCTTTCAATGTAGAAAGACGGGGGTTAACCAATTTTACAGATACAGGGTAAGTTTGAGCTAATGTTCAAGCGTTACGCAGTGATGGAATGGATTTTCTTTACAATGGAATGGAAGGTTCAAAGGGCATGGTTCAAAACTACAATGACAAATGTTGGGGTATAGAAAAACCATGTTATGCACAACAGATTACAGTAAATATTCAAAGGAATGACCACGGGTGATTATGCACCACGTCGCCTCATTGATGGTCGCACCCTTTCAAAGATATCTGGCATGTCAACTTTATTAATATTTCCAGCATACAACTGCAATATTGGAAACCAGGTGCTCTGCAGAGTCAATAGGATTTTCATAAACGTGGCTCGTGTCCCCATAAGAAGAAATCGGGACATGACAAATCTAGAGACCTTAGAGACCACCCTTCTCAATCCGTTGGGTCCCAAAGGATGCAGTTTTTGCATTGTACGTCATTTCATAATTTCACAACTGTCATGTTTTGTATCCCAATATGTAGCGCTGTAGTTTTTTAACCATGCACTTTGGGCTTCATATTGGATTTGCAGTGGATTGGTGGTTCAGACTAACCTTGCACATTCACCTACATTATTGTTTAAATTGTACTGTACTTTTCTTCAACATTTTTATGGTTTAACTCTCGTTTGTGATTTACAGGAGCCTATCTCCCTTTTACTCTTCCTTTCTAACTTAATTACTGTCCGAGTTCTGAAGTGTACTTTAGTGTTTTTGATTGTTACTGCTCTATTACCTGCCTTTCTTGTATATGCAACTAATGGGCAAATAGATCCTCTCATAGGTGGAGAGTGTTAACATCGTCAAACCCTTTTCTATCGCCCCTTTAATATCGTTTAGCCCCTTCTCTACTTGTTCTCTGGAGTCAATTTCCCTACATCGTCGGCGAATACCACGCACTGAGAAGTCCATTCTCCAACTCCATTCAGCAGCTCGTCCGTAACCGGAATGAAAAAGCCTGGACTTTGTGCTGAACCTTGGTGTACCCCGAGCCTCACTGGGAAGCCCCCAGTAGTGCCCCAATGTGTCCTTACCCTGGCTATGGAGCTATCATACATGTCCGAAACTATTCGTATAAACCCTTCGCAATATCTCCCAACTACCTGTCGTGCAACACTGTCATAAGCCTTCTGCAAGTCGATGAAGATGGCGTGGAAATCTTTCTTGGCTGCCTTATACTTTTCTGTTATGTTCCTAGAGTGAAGATTGGTTCCATTGCGGACCTAGTTGGCATAAACCTAAACTGATTTCCATGGACAACAGTTCTATCCAAGAGACATTCTATTACTTTCTCTCCCAAAGCTTAATACCTTTATACTTACCACAATCTTGGACATCACCTTTGCCCTTGAAGTGGTACTATCTAACTCACGCCATACAAAAGGCATTCTATCTTCACTAGCTATCCTATTGAAAAGCTTCCCCAAAAGAAGTAGAAGGGGTGTCGATGTTATCCTCTCCCCTTGCAGCATTCAACAGGCTGTGGAAATATTTTTCCCACCTCCTCTTTACCCCAGACGGTGGAAACCGGACCAACCTTTGCTATCCTTCACTATTATGGCTCGGAGTATATTTTTAGCTGCCCTATCTCTAGCCTTGGCCGGATTAAAAACTTCTCTTTCCCCTTCCTTTGTCTCTAACTGATCATAGATTACCTCATACTTTTGGTGTTTGGCCAAGGCAGTGATCCTCCTAACTGTAGCCTTGGCCTGCCTACATTATATTTTAAACTCCTAGGCCCCTACCCATCCATCTGTGCAAAGCAGCCTTCTTTTGCTTGATGGCTACTTCTATCTTGTCATTCCACCACCATGTCTGCTTGCCCTGGAATGTACCTCCTATTTCTAATCCTTCCCAATCCCAGTCTACCTGCCTTTAAACTTCCTGTGTCTTGGTGGGCAGTTTCCACCACCTGATAACCTGCTCTCTTTTCCATGAATGTGCCATGCCTGCCGCTTTCACTGTGGCCACATTCTTTTTGAAAATTTTCACTGGGGAGTGCCCAGAAATGACGAATCTCTACTTTATGCTGCCCTGTGACCATAAAGAAATCTTTGGGTGTTAAATATTACTCATCCAGATGTTTTGGAAAACTGATGGATAAAGTCATGAATTACTTGTTGTAAGGAACACTGAAGTCCTAATCTTTTTATGTGTTTGCCTTAAACGTTATCTTATTTCAGTTGGCTTGAGTTACAAATTTAACTAGGCATAGAAGTGAGTAATTTGAATTCTGCAAAAAAAGGATTAACTACCAACAAGCCTGGCATTAAATGGAGGCACTACTTTACTGCCAAGTTTTATTGCTATATTTCGAGAACTGTGTCCAATGAATTGGCTGAAGCTAAATAGCTGTTTTTGCTAGAAGTTTCGCTGAAGACTTGTTTTAAGTTGATTTGTTCGAATGAAGAACCTATGTAACAAGAAAATGGTTGGTCCTCACCATGTGAAGAGATCACAGTTAATGTGCTGTAAGCATGCTTGCATTGTTTTGGTCAACCTCTGTATATTTATAATAAATGGTCTATCAATGGCTTTGAGAAACTCGCGAATGATTTGGGGCAAAGACCTTTGATGGGACGTGTTGTGAGTTCATAATACAAATTGCATGCCACGTTGTGAAAGGAAACGACACATTTCTCCTCCTCCTTCGTTTGCTATTAAAAATTCTCAGCTATGAAGTAGAACTGAATTGAGTTTGATTGATTCTCATTATGGTTGACTTATTTTTATACGCAAGTCTATCCTTACTCTCGCACACTGCTGTTAATATTTTTTTCCCTTTTCTTCGTGCCCTTTCTCCTCCTTCTCCTCTCCAGATCTATATTAGATTGCAAGTGTTATGGGAAATATACGTATTTAGTTGTGCTGAAAAGTCTTTCTTGGAGACTGATTAATAAAATTAAACCAACAGTTACTATGGCAACTACATCTTATACTGTCTACCTTGGGATACATGTTCCCTAGACTGAAGTGGATAGGAGCACAGTTGTGCAGAAATTAAATATAAACAAAAAAGTCTTGCGCAAAGTTGAGGAATTGAAATGTACCAAAAATGATTTATTACGTCGAGAAAGAAAGTTTAAAACTATTTTAGATTTCTGGTCAGATTTTTTTATTTAAACACTGTAGGGCAGCTGCAGTTTAATAGTGGATGTCCCAAAAAGACTGCCGTTCTAAGAAGGTAGATAGATTTGTAAATTTGTTACGATTTATTGGATATTATTTGAAATTAATTTAGTTTATAAGCAATTTCATTAAGAAAAAATTGGAGAGCGGCTTATTTCGTTGGACACACCAGTTCTCGCCTGATCATTGAAGTTAAGCAGCGCAACCCCAGCTAGTACTGATATGGGTGGCCACTTGGGGAAACTGGGTACTGCTAATACCCAAAAATCGTCGAATTAGTGAAGTGTCTGTGCAGTCTCTGCATCAGAACTATGCTGTGGACGGAGTTCTAATGGTATTTGTAGTTGAAGGGCCCTAAAACACTAACAAACAATACTAACAAGTCGTCTGATCACTGATGTTATGCAACCCAAGCCCAGTTAGTACTAACATGGGTGGCCGCTTGGGAAAACTGGGTACTGCTAATACCCAATAATCGTCACATTAGCATAGTGTCTGTGCAGTGCAGTCTCTGCACTAGAACTATGCAGTGGACGGAGCTCTAATGGCCTTGTAGTTGAAGGGCCCTAAATCACCAACGAAAATATGGAACATTATGCTAGTTAAGTTTTTTCTATTTATTTTTATATGTTGTATCACTGTCACTAATTATTATAAATTCCACTAAACGAGGGCCAGAATGACCCTAGAGGAAGATAATCCGTATTCGGATTATACCATAATATCAACAACACCTTATCCTAGCTAATTACAATTTTCAGACCTCCGTTAACATACCCATTTATCAAGGGTATGCTGTAAAATTTAGGTTGAACGAGTTGCTACCCTTCGCGAGTTGTTTGAGGGAAAAACTCTTTATTATTCTCATGTTTATATTCATATCTCGTTGAACTAACAAACGCAATTTACATTTTTATGTCGCCTCGTCCTATAGCTAATTAAATAGAAATGAGAACTATGATAACGCGAATCCTGTGTTGCATTAAATTTAGATGTACTATGTAGTTCCATATGAATGATTAAAATAAGAGGAAAAACCTATAGTTCATAGTTCGAGTTAATGGATCGAACGAGTCTTGGCTTACACTTAGTTTTTCAGTTACTATTTCCTTCACCGGTTGTATCATCAAATATTTCACTTCCTTGTGAAAAAATTATTAAATTAGTTTAAAATCTTGGCATACCTATGTTACGAGATTGTCTCAATAAGGATGTTCTTTTTTATCTCAATTTATGTCGCATTTACGCTACACCTTCAGCTTCGTAATTAAAGGTTTGATTTGACCTACATTATACGAAATTTGATTGATCTGTGAGGGCTGTTCAATAATCCCGAGTTTCATAAGAGAAATGATGGATGTGTTGTCTTAAGTAACGCCAATAAAACCAGATTTCCTGTTGGTTCTACAGATTTGAAAGGTGCATAATATATATTTGATATACTATATACCAATAGGTGTAATTTATTTGTATTACTGTTGTAAGCACAGCTGTGAAATGGGCTTTAATAACCTCCTTCTATTATGAGGCGTTGTTTTCAACATAATTGTGAATCAGTGGCTATTGGCCGACTAGAGCAAAGTAGCACAGCAGTTCAAAATTGCTGTGCTACTGTCTGATCTGTTAAGTGAAATGTCATTTTTGAAATTAAGAAAAGTGAATGACCATATTGCCAACTTTATCCCACTGGCTCTGTGTTACGTGTTTAACTCGTGAATTGATGGTAGAAGGTTTGAAGCTGGTGTATGGGGTCTTTCGGGTGAGAGGCACGCCCCACGTGTGACTCTCTTATGCGAAAGGAAGTCTAGCTGCAAGGGTCATCTGCATATCAAAGATTGTAGCTGAAGGGCCCTAAAACACCACCATCTGCACACCAAAGAGCACTTTGTACTGCAGTGAAAAATAACTGCTGAGCGAAAGTTTGCAATGGACTAGAACTCAAATACTCCGCGGTTCAAATTTACCTGTGCATGAGGACAGTTGTGGATATAGTTAGGGCAGAAAATTGCATTTCAGTAGAAGTACATCAAACTGAAAGAGAAACAGTAGTAGTCCATTTTCGAAGAAACCCTACTGGTTTAGTATTCGGGACGTTTTACGTCCTAATATTTTATGACTTGCATGAACTACAAGTTATATACGAGCTTGAAACTGTGTCTTATTTAGGTCAGTAAATAGAGATCAGTAGGATGACGTCTTTATGTTTTGGAATTTCTTTTTCATATTGCTAATACATTGCGGAAAATCACAATCGGTGATAAAAATGATCCTTTAATGCCTAGTTTTTGTAGATGCATGCCATAATGAATATACGATGGTCCAATTATTTGGATCTTGGCCTACTTAGTGTGGAGAAAAAGAAGAACTTGAAGATATTCAATAAAATAATATCAAATTTATATCCCAGTAGAAGTCTTAGGTTGTATACTATTGTATTTTCTGATGAAAATACGCATATATAAAATACGTCATTATATGTATGATATTTTTTTTTGCTAATCTGACATTGAGATGTCCTGGTCAACATAGGCCAAACTCAAACTCCGGTCTATGGGATATTTAAACGATAACAGTATAACGAATTAGTTACCAAATATTGTCGACAAACAAATAAAACTCTATTTTCAACCCGTTTATTGCCTGTGACGTGATCGTATACTTGTGTACCTTTTTATTGAGTTCAGTCAGAATGAATAAAACAGAAAAAAAGGTGAATTTTAGAGTGCTTATAGACAAAAGGCCACAAAGGGAGTGAAAGAGGTTGACATTGGGAAGTTGAGGTAAAAAAATTAGACAGAGGTTTTAAGTGCCAGTCTTGCATTAATATTTTAGTGGATTTTCATTAACACAGAGAAGAGATTCACAAATAATTCAGGCAAATAAATTAATGGTTTCCTTACAGAGCACCGGAGCTAGCAGTGATTGCCTATTTACAGGGGTCTCCCTGCTATTCAGTCGACAACAAACCCGACGTACGTGTCATTTTCATTCCGGTTTGCAGTCCTTCCACCATATACAGTAAAGCTTTGGGCTCCACAATAAGAATGTCATTCATTTACACAACAGACAGCTTTCCATCCAATAAAATTCACGGGTCACCTGGCACTTCACATCTCGCTGGCCGCCAGTTTGCTCTCTTGCTGCATACGATCTCACCAGCATCACCAGCAACTCCTAACCCTTTTCTCGCCCATGGCCGAGTCGGGTGCACATCTTGTCCCCCTGAATGGAGGGGTGAATTATTGGACAGCGTTTTTACGCAGCCGGTTTCCCCACTGTTCGTTGGAGAATTCCATCGACGCCAAGGAGTGGGCTCCTGCACCTGGAAATTTGGCGTCATCTGCTCATTGCGTAGTAGATATGGTTCTTTTACATGCACATGCCATCGTACACCACACGGGACCTCGGGTTTACTTCTCATACGAAGAAAAGCGCACTCGGGGTTTCTCTCTCGCCAACCCACCTTGGTTTAGTATTGAACCTAGAATCACTGACGCAGTTACCGAGCACGCTATCCACTGAGCCACCGAAGTGGGATACGACCTCACTAATACGTCGAGTAAAATAAATCCTTTCTATACGGAGGATCACTGCTTCCACCTGGCTTCAGTAACATATACAGGTAGACAGACCAAATCGCATCTGGGATCTGGAAGCGAAAGAGTGAAAGGATGGAGGCAGAACTGACGGTATGAAATGACAAAATTGGGAGGGGGAAACCATGGTTTATTATGGCCTTTTGCTGTCCTTCTAGCGAAGGGACTTCTAAGGCACTTAATAAATGCAGGGAGAAAGTGAAAGTTTCTCCCAAAACTTATACGAGTGTGTTACCATCTGATGTAAGAAAACATATCTAGTCCATCATCTTTAGTAGCAATTCTGATGCTTAAAGATGGAAATTGTGCTGAATGTCGTACTGTAGATTAGCTTTGCTTTATACTGCGCAAATATTTGCAAACAGTTAAGTGTGAGATTATCAACTAGTGAAAATTTCGGCTATTTGCATTCCTGCAAGAATTTCTGTTGGTTTGAATAATTAGCACGAAGTAATTTTAACTGCAGTATGTGGTCGCCACCGCCATTAGCAGAGAAATTCCATTCGCAAATCTCAACAGTGTTGTTATTCGCCTTAGTAATTTGCTGGGCATATGCTTATAGTAATATAATCACAGTCGTCGTTGTCATTATCATTGATTGTAACCCATTCCTTCCACCTTTGGCTCCACCTCGAAGTGGATCCAAGTTAAAGTTGGATAAAATAGTCATACGGGCAATAAGAGGTAGATATTCACTGTAGTTAATTTAAGTTTTTACGTGGCTGTTTGCTGACCTTCTTCAGCTTGTTCTGTTGTCTCTTGAGACTTCACGGTGTGAGTCATGAACTATTTTCAGGATTTCTCCCGTGAAATATGTTCAAAGTTTGAAATTTATTAATGATTGACTACAGTCATTAAGCATACAGTATAAATATAATATATTTCTCTTTCATATTTTTCAGGATGCTTGTTGAGTGAAAAATTGTGTACTAAACACGAATGGTGTTACGACGGTGAGTCATAAACATGTCACTAACTTTATGAGTATTAGTTTGTTTACACTTTTCCAGGTAGTTCATGCGTGATGTATTTGATTAGAGACAACGATGGTTACTTGTAACGACGACAATGGTATCCCTTGGGGACTTATTTCGAAATTCACCGGCCTTCCATGAAAAATCGCTAATTTGATTTCGAATTAATAACATGCCAATTCTATGCGTAGAAATATATGTAATCGCTCGCAATTCTACAGTTTTTTTTTAATTTTTAATTAATGCTCTACCAGTTGGATTTACGGATGTTGATCCAATGTATCTCTTAATTATTTATCCGCCTGGAATGAAGTTATTTTGTTTGGATTTGCCTACTGCGCGGGACATCAGATGCGAATTCTTAACAGCAAATGCTTTTGGATAGTGAGACGTTACTTTGAGTGTCGGTGTAAGTCAAAAGTGAAGCGCTCCCTAGTAGACCATTGTCACTACTACAATTCAACTGTCTATAAATACGAGACCTTGTGGCTAGATCAAGGGCCCTTGGTGACGGGTACAAAGTTATATACTACTAGTGAAGGGGACGAAATGGGATGGGTATAATATTAAACTGTTTGCCTTCTCGTATTGCCCAATATATTTGACCTTAATATTTGCCCGAGTAGAAGGCATAAAAGTTTGAGCTATTTTCAATTTGAGGACTGCTTTTATATGACAATTGACAGCAATTACTTAAATCCTGTCCTGCCGGTTCTGTCTTATTTTTCGTGGTAATTTGATTCTCTGACAAAAGTCTTTATTTCACGTGTTTTATATTAAAATTCATTATTTTGAAAGGAAACCCTCCGAAACTCACAAGACTCTAAAGGCTTCTTTAGTCAATATGTTGTCTTATTTTGACCCACTAAATGTCATCACTGGTAATATTTAAACAGCCAAATAAAAAATTTTGTGATTTGTGAAGCTGTGCGAGGTTATTTCGTTGCCAGTAAAGACTTTGACAGTTTTCCTCTGTTGACTAGAAGCCAGAGTTTTAAATTTCCATCCTTTTAAAAATGGACAGAATGCAGTTAAAGATTGATATTGAATGACGGATTTAATGATGTCCACATTGTGACTCTCATTCGTATTATTTTTGTGGAGGCGAATGATTCACTTTTTTACCAAAATAATGAAGTAAACCCATTCACTTCTTTTTGTATTATCATTCCAAATGTTGTTTGACAGTGTGATTCAATAGAAGTAATGTGTATGAAATGAAAATTACTTTGAATGCCATTTTTTTTATTTACTTATTTAGATTTTGCATTCGGTCGTTGTTTTCCTTTCAACGATCGCATTTCTACCGGTGATCTTTATCGATATGGCTTGGAAAAAGAAGCCTTAAGTAAATTGGAAATCGAAATAAGACGTTTATACAACACAGGTAAATATCACAAAAATGTTATCATTCGTTCATCCAGCAAGCAATCAAATTGATTACTAACGTAGCAAGTATGGTTTCAAAGACGAATCCATCACTGAATTGCACCTGCTGTAGTTGATTTAATTAGAATTGTCAAATTTCTTAGATCAATGTCACATAGATTGGAAACGAAATTTTTTTATCGGGCATTATGTAGTAACCAGAAAAACCCAGTAATGTAGGGTTCATCGTCGTAACTCATTTCACCAGCGGTATTTTAGATCCCAGGTAGGAATTTTCGTCCACGTAGAAAGGCTTCTTATACAAGTAAGTGACATTGAACACACAACACGGGGGTCTATGGCTTGACTCCCCACCCAGGAGTAGACGGATTCCCTCTCGTCCTAAGGAATCTATCACCTCGGCCAGAGTCGAATCTGGATCCAGCGGCGCAAAGTGTCGTATGCGATTAACTTACCGGAGGTGGAAAGTTTCTTTTCTTTTAACCAGAGAAATCAACCCCGTGATTCTTCAATGAATCCTCACGCCAGTGAGCCTTTTCTATATGGCGAGGATTGTAGCTGTAAATTGCCAAAATTCCCAGGCGTTTATTCGCTTTTCTGAAGAGAGATAACAGGTGGAGCAAAATGGCAGATCGACCTTAAATAACGCCGTAGATAAACGAGCGATTTGTTTACCGGCCAGCTTTAGATAACTCAGTGAAGCATCTCTGCAAAGTTTAGTGCCAAAGATCTGTATCTTGGATGTTTTTCCCAATACTATCATCATTACCTATCATTTTATTTTCTTTTCGTGTATAATAACTTAATGATGTACTATTTTTATGGAGGGTTTCTACATGTCCTGGCGGGTCATGTAATACTACACTTTTATCTTTTTTAGTGATATGCCACCTTTGCAGGCAAAGTGGCAAAATTTCACCCTTTCTTCACATCCTAACGTTTACCATATGGCAGTTCATAAATTATTATTTGAATATTTAAGATAATGATAACATTTTTAATAAAATTTAAGTAGATTTGTAATATTTGAAATATGAAATTACTCCTAAGAGCAGAGTAGAGACGTGTGTCAAGATCCCTAGGTACTTCATTTTCAAAGGTGCAGCCATTATTTAAATATTATCATGAAAATGAAGGAGGTTAGAAAATAAAGAAATTGCTGAAAATATTTAAATAATAAGTTTTATTTAGAAATAATATTCTGTAGGCATTCTGAATGCGGTGGGCGTATTAAAATGTTTATCAGATTGAATGAAAGTAAGAAATGCATTAATATTAACTGAAATTATTATTTTTCAGGCTACCGATGGGCCCACAAGTACACTCAGTGTATCATAAAAAATATATTACATTCCTTTCGCCACAAGTCGAATTTCGATAGAAACAAATGCGAAAATAAGCAAGATGATAACTTAGAAATAGCTCTCAAGTATTTGGAGGCTGAACACGAACTTGAGCCGAAAGATACGGCAATCATTAAATTTCAGCCCAGTCTATTCGATCCTGAATCTGACTATGGGGACGAGATGTTTTTTCCTTCTGGTGAACCTCAACAACGATATGGGAAGGAAGGCGATGTCTACGGAGGAATTGAAGCAAAATATTCTAAGGATGATAGAGGATTGTTATCAGAAGGTCTGTTGTAACATATTTAATTTAGTTATTTTGCCTCAAAAGATTTCTTCGATTCTACTTGATGATTTGAAATTAAGGTGAATGGCCAGAAATGAAATCTTGTCGAAATTAAGTCTGCAGTAAGGTGATGAAATTAAATCTTATTGCCAATGCTAGGTAACATCACTCAAATAACAGACAGCCTGATTTTGGGCTGTAAATGCCTAGTTGAAGAAATTTGATTTCTTTAGCGTAATGTTTCAATGCAAAAGTAAATTAATTAATAACATATACAGTATTTTAAAGTGATTAATCGTAGTTTTGCCACACTTTGGTTGTGATGATCAGTGGTCCAGTTTTTCTTGTGATTAATGAAGATGTAATTAATTATTCATTCAGGCGAAAATTATGATTACGAACCAAAGTTTCGGGAACACAAAAGGAAGATAAAGACAGGACATCCAGAAGAGTATTATGACAGACCAATAGCTGAAAAGGAACTGATGCAGTTGATTAATTTGATTCCAAGTGAGGATGAGGAGCCCTACTCAATTATGGACGATTATATTAAAGAATCGGAGGTAAATTTTTATAAATAATTTTGATGTATGAATTCCACCATTCTTTGAGTTCTGGAATAGACTAATTAAGTAATAGTATCTCAGTATTGCCCTAAGACAGAGGCCGATTTCTGCACAGGTGCATGAGGCGCGCGCCTAGGTCGCCTTCTTATTTAGCAGTATTCCCTAAATCAAATTGACAAGTGAATAACGCCAGCCAGAGTAAAAATCGTGTGTGTAGCAAGGGGGGCCCTCAAGTGCTAAATCAGTCACTGCCCTAAGAAGTGGCTAAAATGGTTGTAGCAACAGCTTGGCAACCAGTCATGTAAAGTAGGTCTAAATTTTGATGAATTGGCAGTATTATTTTTAGTAACTCGTGAAGTTTTTCATTAACTGCAATACCTTGCAGTGTGTTTGCCTACAGAATATTTTCGACATTTAATTTAGGGACACTGCTGATGTATGCGGTTTTTAGGGATTGAGTTTTTTTTATACCGCGTTTTAATGAGAGAGGATGTGCTATCAAAGTTTGCACAAAGGATTTTCAAGAGCAGAATTAAGTTTTAGTTACTTTTCCATCTGCAGCCTTAACATTTCGACTTCTAATGTATGTGTAGATCATACTGGCGAATTTTTAGCACTTCGCTTAAGAAAGCCGCTGACTACAGTCTCAGTCGATGTAGGATAACGTGCAATTTGATAAGGCTCGTTCTAACAAATTTGATGATCCACGAAAACATTAAAGTATAATTGCTTTAAAAAAACGACTTTGTCTACCGGATTAGACAACAATATAATCTGCAGTAGTTTAGTGAGAATGAAGAATTAAGTAAGTAGCCATAGGAACCATCAAATATGTTCACTATCTCTTTCTCATTTTCTGTGCAGCAGAGTTTCATCAGTGTTATTATCATGTTGTAATTGCAATTTGACTACATGGTAAATGGGGCCTCCAAACGTTAATAAGTACCGAGTTGTATGTTCCAAATTAGAGAATATGTACATTACGAATATTTTGTTGTATACTTTAAAGAGTTAGTTAAAATCACTAATAAATGGTTGCATAACTAAAAGATGAAATGATTGTTTATGTTAGCTGAATCCTCCAAAGACGTGGTCGTTTGCCAAGCAACAAATTAAGGACGATTTCAACTTCAACCCATTTTCATTTACTGATGAAAGTGATAATGACAATCCGATAAATTATGAGACGGATGTCGGTGTGACGGATGCAACAGGCAAGTCAAATTGTTGCATTTTTTATTGATTTTTTCTCTAGTGATGTTTATAATTTCGTGCCTATTAAAATGCAGTTCTAAACGTTCTTAATTAATATGGTACTTTTCATTGAAAGTTAGCGTCATTTCATGCTGACTTCTTAATATTTCTCTCGCAGATTTAAGCTCTGTTAAGTGTCATTTATGCTGGGTAATGACACGCAGTCACGGCTTTTTTATTCCTCTGTTATATAAATGATCCTCTATTAATTTTTTAATGAGAAATTTTCTAAAGACGTCCTTTGTAGATACACATTTCAGACAGAGTTGTGTAGAAAAGTGCAGGCCTCCCTTTGGGTTTAGTTACGAAATGAAATTAAATCAATGCTCAAGAGTCCTTTATTTGAAGCCGCCATTAAGCTCACTGATATAAAATGGTAAGAAACTCGCTCCAATGCAAGTCTAGTTGATTAAAATCATGCAAGTATGCTCATGGGTGATGAACGAAGAAATTTTACTAATGATGTGTAACGTGAGGACTACAGTTGGTCAATATTTAAATATTTGTTCAACTATTGTTACTGTGTACTAAAGAATGTGCTTTTGTGACTTTGAAATCGCGACGTTTTACTTAGTGGAAGAGAAAGAGATGTACAATATTAATCTCAATTAAATGATAAGGCTCTTAAAAGCTAAATTACTGAACTAAGAGCTTCATGATAATGCTTTAACGCTCACAATTTCGATATAGTAATTAATGTGGTAAACCATTCTGTCATTAATTTCAATCCCTGATTTAAATGAATAATCAATCACCAACTGCAACATCTCTGTAGTCAGTAAATAAATTAACCTTTGTTATCATCTCCGACATCTTACTTCTCGTATTCCCAACTCCGTCCATCATCTTTACGGTATAATTACTCATCTGGGCGCTCATGGTACTCACAAGAGTAAAGCATTCCTTTCTTCAAATTTTAACCTTTAAGAATTTACCATCCCAACTTTCCATCGGTTTTGGTTTTTGTGGCTTCCTGTGCTTAGTAGCTTGAATAGTCCTCATTGCTTCCGAACCTTCTCCTCTATGAGGCCCAAGGAGACGGTGAGATTCAATAGGACTATGAGGACTACGAGTGGAATCACGAAATTTTGACCTTCATACTTGGGGATCCTTAGCTAAACTTGACCCCAAGTGGTACAGGTAAAAAGTTTAAGGATTTGTCTTTTGTGCAAGTAGAGTTGCCATCCTGCAAAAGTAAGGGTCTGGCTGGTTCCAAGTAACCGGAAGATGAATTTTTAATTCTGATATATATTGTAAATTGCTTCTTTTTTATGTCCATAGAATCAATTCACTTGGATCCAACGCAAGCTTTTGAACGACCACATCGCTACGACGTGAAGAAACCAGGACCATATTTTAAAGTCAACAACTACGTGTTTCAAAAAGAAATGCAGCAAAATGTAACGTTTTGATACCGTCCCTTTCCACTTTAATATGAAACATTTTGTTATATTTTATATTGTTCTCTTTATTGTTCGTTATAGGATAAGTTGTCGAACGAGCCAGTAATTTTTAAATTTCATCCACTGTTTGAAGAAGAGAACCCTTCTTATGAGTCGTTTCCTTCTCACCATCTCAAGGAACCATTACCTGAAGGATATACTGCTGAGAGAATGATTTCTGAAATGAAGAATAGTGAAGATATCTCTGGTAAAAATTTGAAATTGAATATGTTTGTTTCTCAGAGGTCATCTCCTTATTTGAAGTTTAGAAACGAAAGAACATCACACTAATAAGCTATTTTCTCTGCCTTACGAGCCAACAACTACCCTAGAAACCATTTTTGTCACTTTAATAAGACTTCTGCTTCCCTTTTAAGAATAATAATTTATTTTCTTTTGAATATTTTGATCATAGATCATAATAATGAATTCAAAGTACTGGTCGCTCTCTCTGTCTGTCTTTCGCATATCAAATTATCTTAGAACTCTCTATTTAAAAATAAGGAGTTTGGTGTTTCAAGCCCGCTCTGTCCTTTTAGTCCAAGGATCATAAAAGTGCCCGAAAGGTGTTGAGGGATTACATAGCTCATGAACAATCAGAATATTACAAACCATTTATATTGGGTACTGATGGATTAAACGGCATTTAATTAGATCATAAAATTGCGGTGAATTCTTAATAGTTGTCTGTTCAACTTAGTTTTGTTTTCAGAAAATGCTTCTACTGCTTTCTTTTGTAATTTTAGTTGAAAATAATAAGTCAACGTCAGATGGCGTCAAACGATTTGATTATGGTTTTGAAGACAATTTTCCTGTGTATTCTGCAGGCGATGATGAATCACTAGATGACTATTACAACTCCGGCATTCCATCTGATGACAGGTAAAATAGCTGTTTAATTGCATTCCAATACTATTTCTAACCATTGTCAGATCACATAACTACCTAAAGCCAGAAATGTGATTAAATGATATTTCCCGGAAACCTTTATGATAATGTATAACATCTGACTTTCAATATTAAAAATTACGTAAACTAAATGGGGTATAGGTTAATTTCTCCTCATGGCTTTTCTGCGTTGGCGTAACGTATAGTCCCTAGTGACTCACTCTGCCATAACTTTCAACCCCGAATTTATAGTGCATTAATTTTGACATGCTTACATTTAAGGAATTTATTTTTTTCAGAGTTAAAACGCCCCCTTTTCTTCCTGATGAGAGTATCACTTTACCCAGTCAAGATGATGATCTGCCGTGGTATTTACCCGAGTATGCTATACTTGTTTTTCTTATTAAGATATTTAAGATCGAAGCCACTTGACTACAATTAACTCGACTATGTGCTTTTTATTAGCAATTTCGATAAATCTCCTTTTCCTGATGCCAGTATTGAAGATACTGTACCATACGATAACGTGGATGACATTGGTAAGTGGTAGGGAACTATTTTGAGACTTTTTCAAAAAATGCAAAATTCAGTGCCTTATTCAGCACCGGAATGTATTGATATTACTACCTGGTGAACTATTATAAATCTTAGCACGAAAATGGTATTGTAATAATAGCCAATATACTTAAACACTTATATTCATTGTAACATGGCGTCAATACTTTTGAAACCCCAGGCTATTTTCTTTACAATCTCTATACTTTCCTCTAAAATACGCCTTGGAGAAAATAAGGCTTTTATTGTATTTAGAGCTCAATAATGGTAAGATGGGTGCCATTCTAGTACCATTTAGGATAGACAATACACTCCGAAATATTCTCTCCCTAAATTTAGTTTTGGATGTTTGATAGACTAACAGCACTGACAGTGAAGCAGCCATTGATTAAAATGGAAATCCATAAGTTGAATTCTGCAAATCAGAGAACATCAAGTAATGAAAAATTATTTCTTTGCAGACAACATTGATGAATTCAGAGCTGATCTGAATTTACGGAAACAACCTGACGAAAAATTGTTGGATGTGATTAGATATCCCATCATTCCTCGAGGTATCTTAACAATAGATTTAAATTTGTTCTAGAGAGATTGGGGAGAGCAGTTGGGCAGTCAAATAAGGACTTGTAGGCCAGACCCTGTCATAGTTGGGATAAAGCAGTGCCGTCTTAACAGCATCATGAACCCCTGGGCAAACCAGTGTGCTGGCGCCTCTGCGACAACCATTCACAAGGGACAAAATGTAAATGGTCGATTACGTAGAATTGATTTCAATGCCAAATATATATATACTATGCAGTAGTATTTATTTATGGTAAGTCACTTGACATATCCAGATCAGCATGAGGTCCCCGGGCAAGTGCCCAGCGGGTCCATGCGTTAAGACGGCACTGGATAAAAACATCGCGAGGATGGGGATATGTCTGTTAATTTAAAACTGGATTGCTGCTGCCAACAGTATTTCTCACTACTGTTTATTTTTATCAGCGGAAAGTTTAATCGGAAATGGACAGCACTTCTTTTCTGCTCACAAACCAACACCGACACCGCAACTGAAGCATAATGCAAAAATGGAGATCAAGCCAACTGTTAATTCCAATCCTTACGACATAATTGATACAAGCTATGCCTACATCGTGGTTGATAAAGGGTGAGTCTTAATACAATTAAAGTGTTTATTAAGGCGTTGTTTAAAAGAAATATGAATGCCTTTTGGCATTCAATTCATACGTGAAGTATTTATTCAAGTCAATTCTTAACCATGTGCATACATCCTCACTGATCTTACTCACAAATGACTCTTGATTGGATGTAGTTCAATCTGGAAATGAGAGGTGAGAGAACTGTCCTAATTTAAATGGTCCTTTTCAAGGAAGTAGGACGTTTACTAGGAGCGGAATCGTAGATTTGTGAAATCCTTTTCAGCCGTGGAGACGCCAGGCAAACAAAGATCATATTCTTGTTGTCAGATGAAGTTTCCATGCTTTAACTCCTCAATAATTCTGATATATGTTTTATTTAGTTTTCTGACAAAATTATTAGTATTTAATTGAGTTGGCCATTTGCTGTATATCGCTGTCCCAGTCTCCGAATTAATGTTTAGGTGCTTATTTGTATATCACGATTGAAAGATTAAAAGTTTTGTTACTCGTTTTATGCTTTAAGGTTTGCTGGTTGGAATGAAGGCAAAGATTACGTAAAAAACTTAGCGAAACTACTGAAAGTACCAATCAGAACGTTTTCAAATATTGGGTAAGTAAAGTTGTCATCTTCAATTAATGTCTTTGGTTACTGTTTTGCAGTAATACAATGCAAATATTTGTAATCGCAAGATTACAATACAGTCTCTTAGATCTCCAATGTTTTTAATTTTATTATAGGCAAAATGCAAATAAAGTCACGTTTAAAGTAAATAATAATCCACAGAACTTGAATGCATCTATGGTGGCTAGCAAAGCTGGTAAGACAGTTTCTTTACCACTATCTTCTTGTCAATGAGCTGCCATAATCTTGAGTTGCGAAGGTTTTTATAAAGAGACTGCTAAGTGATTATGGGAATTCAGAAATGTTAGTCAGAAATTGTACAGGATCATAATTAACTCTTCAGGTCGATGGTAAAATAGAGGAAATACAAGTCGTACTTGTTTTTAGCTATTCGTTAACTTAGGAGAGAAGTGGGACGTTGCAATAAATCATATGTAGCTACCGCGAAAACTTTGTGGTTTATGGAATTTGAGTTGGGTGTTGGAGTTTCCTGAATTGGTCACTACATATAAGCAGTAATATTTAAATATTTATTTGAGATGCATTTTTAAGCATTTGGTTTTCACAAACCCACACATTTCGAAATATTCTAGTGATAATTGCGCATCATTTGTGTATGGTGTGTGTAAATCAATGACTTGAGAGCCAAGTTGCGTTATACACACCAGTTCTCGTGAGATCACTGAAGGTAAGCAACGCAAACCCACGTTAGTGCCAACATGGCTGGTTATAGGGAACTTTGGGTGTTGCAAATTTCCCCTCTCCTACATCCCCTACACCTATCTAAGCAGCCCCCTAAGGGTTCGGCCTGTTATGGCTGTTTGGCTGACTTCCCTACCCGTTAGTGTAATATAGTAACATAGTTGATAGTAAAGGAAATCCGTCCATTGAATGAGACATGAGTAGCAGTCATTATCATAGAAAATTGATCGTCTTTTAATAATGGATTATGAAGAATTCCCATTATTTAGCAGAATTAAAATGTAGATATCATGTTTCACATTGAATTATGACCTGAGGTACATCTTTTCATCATTTACTCTAATATCTCCGTATTTTTAGGCATATTGGTTATAAGCGGACGCCGGCGCACACATTCAAATTAAAGATAATTAAAAAACTATTTTACTAGCTTTGAAGTGTATCTATATTGTTGTATATACATTTCATATTTATTTCAAACGTTTCTAAGGATTGTTTAATTAAAGGAGGGCTAATTTTCGTCTGGAAGGTGATAATGAAAACCGTAGGTCGTGCTGCAGGGTAGCTAATCTGTTTTTGTCGTCTGTCCTTCTCATTCCCGAAAAGTTGGTTGTTCAATGATTCTTTGTATTAAACCTAAGTTAGACCAAGGCCTGTGATGGTCTTTAGCATTTGAGATATGGGTGCATTGTGGATTCTATCCTTGGACTGCAATCCGAAGCTTTAATCGTTGGAAAAGAATGAGCATCGCAAAAACAGGATAATGATAATTTCGGGACTCCAGAACAGGGCCAACATCAGTAGTAATATTCCAAGGGTTAATACACAAGGTGTTCAGCCATAAATATGACCAGTTAAATCATTTTACAAGAAACGAAATAAACCGCCGACTTTTAACAAGTTTTCCGGATAATTTAACAACAACTTGTAACTCTCCCAGATCGTGTAGGTGATGGGAGAGGTTAGGAATTGTCAACAATAACTTTTTCTTGTTTTTCACTTTTTTAAAAAAGAAAATTTTTTTTACAGAAAAGATTAATAAAACTTGGTATAACAAACGGTATTTACATACTGTCCTCACAAAGTTTACTTCCTGTCAGTAATCTTAGTGCTGATTTTGTATAGTCCACCATTGGTATTTGAGGTTCTCAGTTGGGCATGGAGACTAGTTCCCCATATCTTCATCAGGGATCCCTTAAATAGTGTTGACTACTTAGCGCTATCAGGTTACAGGGCTGCTATTAAAAGAAGGAGAGACTGACGCTGGGATGTCAAAATGCAAAGTAAAGGAAGCATGTTATTATGTACAAAATTGTTCTAAATTGAGATGTTCATCATAAGATGCAATCTGTAAATTTTGTTATTTTAAAAAGAATCTACTTAATCAGATGTAATGGATAGTCGAATGATATTCATGTTCTCAAGAAGGTATAGAGTTTAACGAAAATAAGGGGCTTATGTTGTCTTGGAAACTCTTGTGGTGTTTCCTGTTTATCAAGACTTGGAGAATGGGAGTGTTTTTTTTCCTTCTGCTTCTTCTTCATTTCCTCTTTACATGAGATAATAATGAAAATTATGGTAGCAATTCTTGTAATATAGCTTATATTCTAATAATGCAGCACACAATTTTGGGTAATTCAATATGTTTTTAAGGAAATACATTCTTTCTAAACATAAGTATTCCTCAATATCAAACTCGTAGATTTTCTTCAATTTGTGCTAAACTTGTCTTGAAGTATGTTTAAAAGCCTCATTTACTCAACTCGGCTCATGAGTACAAGTACAATGATGTCCTCTGATGAGGGCTTAGTAGATGCACTATTCAAATTTCAATCAGTCCAACATTGAAATCCATTAGTGAATACTGTGCGCGAGTTTCCCATTACGAAGATCTATTATGTATATAAGGGGGGAATTTGCATAAATAGCCTATATATGTCTCGACATTTGCATCGTAAAGATGGGTATTTTGAAGGTTCATTACAACAAAATAAGGAGAAAAATCACAGTAATTTTTATAAAGCTTTACTACATGTCATTATATTATACATTGCCATGTTCTGTAGTATCAGATTACTGCCTGTTAGACCTTTTTTTGTGTGTAAAATGTGTACCGTACCACTATCAATTCAGAATTTAATTATAGTTCAATAAGTTGACTATGAAATAGGGATTGTTAGAGGGATTCGACCAGCTACAATTCAGGCTTTTCTCTGTGCTGCTTTCTCTCCTCCAACACCCTCTATTCTCTGAGTACCTGCTACTACAAATTTCAATGTTGTTAGTCATGAAAGAAACGAACTAAATTGACCACTAGCTATATAAAATGAAATTATCAAGAACCTAAGTGGGTTGTGAGAGGGAAGATTCAGAACTTTTTTCTCCCATTGGACATATTGAATAAGCAGTTTCTTGCTCATTCTTCTCTTCCTCCTCATCAATCAATTTTTAGATGGCTACTAGCATCGGTATCAATAAGTCCCACAAAACTCCTATTTCGCCCGAAATATTATATAACTATGGTTTTGATAGACGGGTATGTATGTTACTTGTCCTCCTCCCTCTCTTTTCCTTCCCTTCTATCCTTGATGTGAAGAAATGTTCAAACACAGTCTTGAATGTTAAAGCACAGAGTGATGCTTAGATTAAGATTCTCATATTGGAATTACAGTAAAATACGTTTATAACGTTCATGGCTACAACGTTTTCACGGCTATAGTGTCTGTTTGGGCTGGTCCCGGCAGAGCCTATGGCTTTTTAATGATAGAGGGTCACGGATATAGCGTTTGCTTTCACGGCTATAACGTTTGCAAGGCCCTGGTGGGCAGCCAAGTTCTTCATATCCTATCATGTATATGAAAAACTTCCAACCCGTATGTGCACATGTCCTGATTAGGAATGTTGCATATGTGCAGAATGTACAACATAAGCCGTGCATTACATACATTGTACATGAACAGACCCCTCAATTCTGCCAATGTGTGATTTTAGTAGTAATGACACAAGCGACCTAGAATTGAGGTGGTAAGACTATTTACAATGAACTTGTGTAGAGGTCAGCCAAGATACCAAGAGGATATGTGTGCCTCAACATCCAGAGAGGGAGTAGCAAATTGCATTGGACACACCAGTTCTCATCTGATCACTGAAGTTAAGTAACGCAACCCCAGTTAGTACTATCATGGGTGGCCACTTGGGAAAACTGGTTATCACTGTTATCCAAAAATCGTCACATTAGTGTAGCATCTGTGCAGTTTCTGCATAAGAACTACACTATGGAAGGGGCTCTAATGACCTAGTAGTTGAAGGGCCATAAAACACCAGCAAACAAACAACATCCAGAGGTGGAAGCAGCCATCCACCATGAAGCAATCATCAATTCTTGATTGCTGTACACATAGGGAAATCATTTACAGAATGTACCCCAACATGACGTTTTACCACTATGCGGTATAATGGATGGAAAAGCACAAAAAGGCATATCATGGTTATAACGTTTGTTCCCTTTGATCCCCAACAAAACGTTATAAGCGTGTTTTACTGTATATTGAATTTTTACCAGTGTTATTTCTTTAATCCTGTGAGTTGGAGGACAACTTCGAGCATCATCTGACCAATAATAGATATATGTTGAGAGTTTCTACCTCAATAATATTCGCTAGATTTGAATATGATCTGATAAGGATTTCTGGAAATCCTGAGATGACGGTCTAATAGAGCAATTACTGCAGTACTTCCTCTAAATGAATTAGCATTAGGGAAAGAAATAGATTTTAAGAATTGTTTTTCTGTTCTTACCTCTGCCCTACAGTTGTTGCGATTATTGCTGCAGTGGGAAATGTTTCATTGTTATTATTGTTTAAAACTTTTTTTGACTTAATTTGATTGTTTTTTCTTAATTCCCCATCGGAAAATTACAAGGATATAATTAGCCAAACTCAGTTTTCGCTTCTTTCATGGAAATTTATGGCATAACATGAGTAGGTGTTTACAACGCATTCATTATCTTCGTCAGTATGATTTTCAAACGTATTTCCATCCGCACGCAGGGTTACAATACCATGAGTAGAACACTACTGAAACCTCCAGGATAGGGGTTTTGGGGTTGCATTCCCCCCCCCCATGCACATATAAACTTATATTCGGATAATACTGTATGTGAGTTTTACCCCACCCCCCCCCCCCGACGAAAGTTCTGGATCCGCCACTGACTGAAACAGTTCTCTACAGTGGACACCATAGACTCTTCAAGATACCAATGAGGAAGGGAAGGACTAAACCAGTGTCGCCCAACCTTTTATTATTAGATCGGCCCCACTTAAAAGAAAGGGATTAGTTCATCGACGCTCCCTTCCATTTTCCCCTATAATTAGCATCTGATATACAGTTTATAACATTCCGCCTCGGTGGCACAGGTGGTTCTAGGTTCAATACAGGACCGAGGTGAGTTGACTTCTTTCGGGAGAGAAAGATGCTGCAAGTGCTCCTTCCTTCGGGTGAGAAGCAAGACTGAGGTCCCGTGTGGTGTTTACATATAAAAGAACCCTGTCGACTATGGAGCAGTAGAGGAGGCAAAATTTCCAGGTGTAGGACCTCAACCCCTGGCCAATCAGTGGAATTCCCCAACGGACAGTAGCCCGACGATAAATAAGCATAGGGAAAGCAGCTGTGGTCGGCAACTGGTTTGGAAAAAGAATTGTCCATTCAGAGGAACAAGATGGGGACCCGACCCTGCCGTAGGTGGGAAAATGGTTCGGAGTTGCTTGTTTGTTCCAGAAGGAAGTAACCTACAATGCATTCAAATAAATATTGCATGCTTAGATGTCGACCCCCAGTCATTGACCCCCTTTAAATTTTCAGTGACCCCCAGGGGGTCGATACTGACCCCGTTGGGAAACACTAGACTAAACCAAAGATTCTCAAACTCACATCTCATGCCTTTGATGAAGAGAACAGTCTGCAGCATTCAAATTGAAATGATCATCATGCTGAATGCTGAAAACGATCATCGTTCTGGACTGTCAGAGGCCTCAGACTGCTTGTTTTTACCATTTTCTGTTATTTTGTACTAGTTTTTGGTGTTACTTCAGCATCCCTGAACTGGGAAAACAGCTATGACAGCCTCGCCTCGCCTCCAAAGCTGGGAGTTGAACTCTGTCCCCGTGCACACCGCACGGAGTCCTAGCTCTGCTCTAAATTACTGAGGTTATAAAATGAGAAATCTGTTTGCGAAGATGTGCCACTTCACATGCAATTATTATTCCCGAATACATTTTGAAAATTACGAAAGTAAATAGAAAACCCATAAAGGAAGAATCTTTCCTACAACCTTAGGATGAAATTTTTTTTTATAGAAAATTAGCATCACTTTAGGATACGTAGTGAAAATTTCGATGGAGGGGGTAATAATACTGTTGTAGATGCAGTCATTCAAATGTTAATTGTGTGAGGTGGATGTTAATTTGTGCTAGCAATTACTTGTAGGGTCGGAAAGAAAAATCGGCTATTGAAGGTACGTTAGCAATAAGTCAGTGATCAACCAACATTTCTTATCAGACAAAGGTTGTACCGAGAACTTCCTCTACTAAAACTATTTAACAGATCCACTTTAATCTTAATATATAGGAACTCAATTGATAAGGCAAATTTTTATCCTCTGAAGAGCCTACAAAATCGTGCCAATGTCATTCTCGTTTTCTTAATAAATAATTTATGGAGGGGAGAATGTTATCTCAGTATTATTTGAATGTAAGACTAGTCAGTTAACCATTACTTATAATTATTTACAAAATAACATTCTCTCAATTTAATCGATTTTCAACTGGTACGTAGTTCCTAAACTATAATACGAGAGTTAGGTAGATCGAATTTAGAACCATGGCTAAATTCCGTAAATTTTAGCTTATCTTAAACGCCGTTAACCAACAAATAGACAAGCATATCAATGAGTTGTTGTTGTTGTTTGTTGGTGTTTTAGGGCCCTTCAACTACAAAGGTCATTAGAGCCCCGTCCACAGCATAGTTCTGATGCAAAGACTGCACAGACGCTACACTAATGCGACGATTCCTGGTTATTAGCGGCACCCAGCCTTCCCAAGCGGCCGCCCATGTCAGTACTAGCTGGGTTTGCGCTGCTTAACTTCAGTGATCAGACGAGAACTGGTGTGTCGAACGCAATTCGCCGCTCTCACATCAATGAGGAATGGACTTCGTATACTGGAAGAAATTTAAATGACGAATTCATTTCATTCTTTACATCCCTTAAGAAAGTGCACATGTACACAGAGGTGAAATTTTCAGGTACAGCAAAACCAGGTACAATAAAAGCAGCGCAACATTTACTCAGCGATTTTGCTGAGGAAAATGAGGGTTTAAACTCTAAACACTCCTCGAATTTGCCTTTGGATATGCCTTTTGAGCTCTTGGTGAGTACCTAGGTTGCGTTCTGGTGGAGGTTGGTGTTTTCCTTTGAGCGAGAGGGCAACCTTCTCAATGATGCACAGTATGAGGTGCCACTTTCTCATCACCGAGCATTATTTATTGTAAGATTAACCAAATTTTAAACTTGATCCTTTTCTTAAGTACCTGCAGTTGACCAAAACTGAATTGATAGCCAACATGAGAGTTGAATTCTGAAGTATGAGTTGATTGGGGTAGAGTGGACTAGAATTCTTGTCTCTGCGTCACCATCCTGACTGAAAAAGGATCTACCTCACAAGATTTTTGCCAGCCTGCTAAACTAGCAGACAGGAACGTCGAATGACCATGGGGTGCAGTTTCAGATATTGGGCATTTATTTTAAAGTATCTAGCATCAATGGCATGATCATGGGGTGATGTCCTGTCCTTTGTGAAACCCAGCCCTGCACATTTGATAAAACAAAACGATCGACTCAACATTTGCTAATTGCAATAGTTGTGCGACAATTTGATGACTTTGAAATCTTTTCCCTGTAAATGTTACAAATAATAATCAAGATTACCATTTAGTTTTCTTAAATTAAGAAGATGGTCGTTCAGAGCGCCATGGATAATTTGGAGAAATGCGTAAGCAGAACACCACACAGCAACTGCAAAACGTGAAAGTTTATTCCATAAAAAAATTGCTCTCGTATGGCAAGCTACATTTAAGTTGCTATTGAAGTTTAGAGAAATCATCGTAAATTTGTATGCACAGTATTTATTTTTTCTTCGTCAGGAAATTGCGCTGAATATTACAATTTAATTAGCTTTGTTCAAAGTCAAGTCTCTGTGTTTAGCGGACTTTCTACCCTTTAATTTTCATTACGGTTTTCTGAGATAGTAGATTGGTACTTGTCTTGTAAAAATTTACTTCTCTCCTTTTCCCCTTCAATGTTGCATAACTTTAATTTTCTTGATTTTAATGCGTTCATATTTACTATTTGCTATCAAATTGGGAAGGGCGTTATCACGTCTTTTGCAGTGCAATCTGCGAAATTCTAATTATCACTTAATTAACCTTTTATCATTACATGAATGAATATTTGTTAAAATGCAAGTTGTGCGAATACAGTACCGTATATGCACGTTGATCTGAAGTTGACCTGTGACCTAATTGAGGGCTGCAATTCTTAGTCAGCTGCTTAAATTCCTGTCACAAATTATAACATTTTCATTAGTGTAGACGTATGTTTTCAAATTTAATAAGTAACTTTGGATTCATTAGAATGCTGCTTCAATGTTTATGAACTGCTTTTCATCTTTCCTTTCAGATGCCCTTAAGGAACAACTTTTTCAACAAAGTGGTTACATGCTCATATCATCAGGAATTGGTGATAAGGTAGGATAATATTCAATTTATACGTTATGCGGGGTATTTTATATGAAATTACGAAATGTTGAGGTCGATGGGACAGAATGGCAGAAGGCAAAAAAATTGATGAAATCTTTAAGAGAACATTTTGATGTCAAGTAGTTTTGAATGCTTTTGTAATATCCAACTCTTAAGTCGTTTGCCGCGAATTTTCATCAGACATTGGAATTTCAACAATGCGCTGCCATAGAATAATTAGTGTATCAATCTCCTCCAGTTAAATATTTTATTAATAAGGTGTTTATACTCATAAATTTCAATTTTGTCATTTTAATTTAAAAAGGGAGGTCATACTGCGTCATAATCATGTTATCATTTTGTAAATTATTAAATTATTAGACTGTCTTTTAAAATTTAAAAATGTATAGACAGCTTTTAAGTGCTACAGACTATTCTATTACAGTTTGAAACATTTTCAAAAGCATCCTTGTCTGTATAAACAAAGGGGGGCTAGCTGGCAATTCCCAGGATTGAAGTCGGGCTATTCACTACACATCCACAAGAACTAAATCCTACTGAGTGTGTATACTTGTGAAATATTTTATTGAGTTATTTAACAGCTTTAGTGCCTTGCAAAATGTTTCTTTTTTAATTCAAACATCGAAAGAAGTGGGTTACAAAAAAAATCGTTTTTGCCCACCGGTTGTTTCATTTCTATATTTGATGACATGCCAATGGAGAATTTCCTTTAGCATTTTAACCCTTAATAGACAGATATTAAGTTAGTACGCTCAAAAAAAGGTGCTTGTGTCTCTAAGTATTCCGAAATTGAAATTTTGGAGTGCGATTCTGCGTTCTGACGGAAAACCATTTCAGGGAAAATCTACAAACAGAAACAAAATGCATTTTAATTGTGAAAGAGATTAATGTTCAACCATTAATTTGAACCACAGCGCTCAATTTCTTTTGTCGCACTAAATTCTTTCAAGGCGTTATCTATTCTACATGGGACGTGTTTTCCTACCCGTTATCTGTCTCCTTCACCAATATGTAATTCTACAGAAATGTTTTCGGCACACTTTTTGTGGCATAATTTTAAACTATCTTGGTTTTCTAGTCGATGTGTTCTATTGTTTAAATGCCACGTTTACGGGTTATTTTAGGATGCAAGGGTATCCCAATTGGAAAAGAAACATTAAGAAACAAATCCCAGTAGCACCCTTTGTTGGATTATCGACTTGCTTTTATGAATTCAGCAATATGTAAGGCCAAATTTTGTCAGAACATTGGATAACTACTGTAATATCAGGAGTGCATTTTGGAAATATTTCAGAGATGAAAATTTTCTGTTTTGTTATCAATCTTAAAGCTCTTCCCTGCACTAGGCTGCATTCAGGCCTGGACTTGGCACACTGATATTGATACTCGCAGTAGAAGCACTGTTAACGACTACGTTCTGCCTCCCAAATTTTAGGAAGCACACTATGCAATTTTTGCACACCAGAGGTTATCCATCCGTACCGGAATATCGGCAGGATTAATAACAGAACTGAACTATAAATTAACTTAGGTCCATTTAACCTAAGGACAGTATTTCAGTAACTAGATGCCATCGAGGAGGTGACTGTCATTTATTTACCATTTCTTTTGGTGTATTCCGGTCTCTAAAAGTTCTGCTCTCTAAAAGTTGGCCCTCGGGGCTATCCATTAGTATTACTATCAACAGTAGTATAATCTTATGTGTAACTGGGTTTAGAACTTTTTAGGACTGGTGCCTGATGTACTACTAACCGCAAGTCGACTACTAGCTGTACTGGTATAAGCGATTCTGTCGTTTGGCGTGCCCTCTGCACTCCTTCTTGCTTTTGACAACCCAAAGTTCAAATCCCTGTTGTGCTGAAGTACAAATAAACGCCTTGTAACGTGATAATGCATCGAGTATTTTAAACATTCAGCGTTGTTAGAATGTTGTTAAAGGTGAGTGTTAAAGCGCAATTAAAGACGTTGCACTTATGACAGTACTGCCGAAAAGTGAATGTCTTGTAGGCATTTCAGATATTAAAAGATGTAACATAAA
Source organism: Trigoniulus corallinus (assembly GCA_013389805.1). Taxonomy (NCBI): domain Eukaryota; kingdom Metazoa; phylum Arthropoda; class Diplopoda; order Spirobolida; family Trigoniulidae; genus Trigoniulus; species Trigoniulus corallinus. The sequence continues at coordinate 10,456,730 of JAAFCE010006156.1, forward strand.
ATTCGGAAGAGTTTCTGTCAAGAATTACTCTAAATTTATCGCAAGACATCTCTTTTTTGACTGCATAAATGTCGATAGGACTTTTTCGCTCGATATTATTTGATAACTGAGTAGATGTGCCTTGGTGGGAAACAACGTCAATCAATTTTATTTAAAGAGTAATTAGCGCCAACCGACATGTCCCCCTTAAAAATACTTTGTCACAAACTGGCAATCACGCATAAATATGCAGTGGTTTCAGATTAAAACCCATGATGCAACGATTTGTTAAATTAATGGCATCATTATTAATGTGTTACAGGATAAGTTTACGCTCTACAGAGTGGGTCAAAATGATGTGTTCCGTCTTTCTGATTCTGAATAGAAAATGCTTCATTTCATCAGCTGGTCGTAAATTAGAGAGTACTCCATCCGTTTAAATAAACGAATAAAGGTTAATTCACACTGGCCGAACTGGCGTCATTTTCCCCTAGTGTTTTGTAGAGGCGATGTTCGCACTATAACCATAACTGGTACTGACTTTTCACCCCCAACCGTCACCGTACTGTTGGGGCGCAAACATGAAACTATCGTATTACTTGCAGAAGCAGTTAGCAGCTACCCACCATTGCGAATCGCAGTTGACCTGGCCCACCGAGATACAGGTGACCGTGGGTCATTTAGATTACGTTCTACTCCAGCCCAAGTTCGGCTTTTATGTGTGCCGGGGGCTAGATTTCGAATACGACTGCACGGACAAAAATAACTGAAAGGTCATTTAACAGGTTATAATTGCGCCAACCCGTTTTTTCATTACATTCATTAATTACCTTATTTTGCCACTGACATAAATAGCCAAAGGCATAAACATGCGTTGATAATGGAGCGACAGTAAGACCAGTGATGTCGCATAGTGGTCAGAGGGTTGGCGGAACCGATACGACAGTTTTAGTTTGAAGTGAGTTCCTCTTGAGGAGACCAGTGTTCTTTCGAGAATCACCTGGAAGGTTTGAAAGCGAACTACTTCCTATAATTGCAGTCGTCTTAATTTTCAGTGTATGATGGTTTAATTAGCCCTTCTAAGGAGAAACCGACTTGGTAGCTCATTTCACACTGCTAGTAAAAAGAAGGTCAGTAACTCAAGACATTTGACATAGGCATTTCAAAGAATTCCTGAAATGATTGTAAGAAAAGGTGGAAATTATGCCTAACTGAGATTAGACTAATTTTCGCTCTTGGTACACCAAATAGACGATGGAATGTGCTGTAAAAATCAAGAGATGGGAAAAAAGTTTTATAAGGCTATTCAGAAAGTTGGTTGGTTGCATGCTGAAGAAAGTAGATATCTCGTATAAATATTTTGAAGTGAATTTAAAGGGCCCCGTTTATTGAATGGTTCCGCTTGGTCATGCAGTGCTGATTTATGAGAAGCCATTCAATTTGTTTTTCATTAAAGTACACATAATGGGGACTAGAGAGAAAGAGAGAGGAGGGAGGTCTTAGTTTTGATTTTACTCAGTCTTTGAAAGAAGATTATTTGAGATATGCTTCAGTTCAATCACGTAGTGTGTAAGTCGTGAAGAAGTGATTTCATTTTTTCCCTTTGCTTCTTCTTATTCTTCAGCATCTGTATATATAAGGTTCTTAAAATTTTTATATTTAGCATATGCCTTTTTTTTTTCTCTTCGGAGTATTGAGTCGGCATGATGTCTTATTTAACCATCCCAATCATAGTTTTTTTTTTAATTATTTTTTGTGATGGGAGGTATTTTTTGTTGAATAATAGATGATTCAACTTTGAACTGAATGCATCTAAATAGATGGTTTATTGACACATAGGAAATTGGAATCCTATCATATGATTATCATAGTTCTGGATTATAATTTCATATTTCTGTTTTTATCTCTTTGAATTCATCTTAGGATGGTTTCTTTTCTCCTTACTCTTTTATTCGAAGCTGTAATTGGGCCACATTTTATGTTGAAATTTGTCTTCAGCTAGTTTTTTATTTGGACTACATCTTTCCTGCCTTTAGCACCTTATTTTTGCTACAATTCATAAAAAGAATTTTTGAAGGGCGAGTCCAGAACTTTTCAAAGTCTTTAGTGAGTTTTTTGTCGAATAATAGAGGAATCTTAGGAAAATGAGATTTTCAAGAATTTCAAGAGTGAGTAGTTTTTCTTCTCTAAAGTCTTAGAAGATTTATGTCACATGTTATGCCCCTAAGAAGTGCAGAAGAAAGAGGGAGAGAGCAACTCGACCCTCCTCACCATATCTTTTTTTTTTTTTATATAAATTTCGAGTTGATAAGAGATTTAATATTTGAATCTCCGCCCTATTTCTACGAGCTGGAATAGTAGCGCACTCTGTAATACGAATTTGTCAACTGACAATCTCCTATTTTGTTTATCCCTCCCTCATTCCCTTGCCTTCCTGCTTACCATCATTTTTATACCCCGCACCCTCTTCCCTACACCCTCCATCCTCTTATATGCATTACCCTCTTCACCTTACTCAACTCCTTATGCTTAGGGGTAGAAAACCATTATTTCTAATGAAAAGTTCCCATGGCAACCATCGAAATAGCAAGGCAGTGATTTGTGATGAAGTTGACAAGGGAACCATCTCGAGTGAATACGTCTATTTCACCATATTTCTCCTCTTACTACTACTGTCTTATTTGCTTTTGACCCATCTACAGAAAAGGAAGAAGTGGGGGAGGAGGACTCGTATAGGGCATGACTTAGCTTATAAGGAGACGGAAAACCTATGAAATGTACTTCTCCTTATCTCTCAAAGTTTTCTATCGCATCCCTAATCTTCTCAATCCCAGCTTCTGTTCCAACTATCAATCTCATCATTATCATCTATCTATTAAAAACCCACCGAATTTACATTTTAAAAGAGTATTCTTTATTCATCAATATGTATCACTGAAAATTAAATCTTAGCTGTTTTTTTTTCTTTTCTGAAAAAGGATGGAGTCGAATAGGGAACTATTAATTAATATTTGAGGTTTTGATATTGCGATAATGTCTCTTTGGGTTTGTTCGCATCGTGCGCCATCTCGTGAACGTTATGATCTTAAACATCTTAGATTTGTTGTACGAAATGTACCCTAAGTTTTTTTATTGCTGAGGTGAGAGGCCAGATTTGTTTTTCATCCCGTTTTTTTTGCTGAATATGTTATGTTTACTCGTATATATTACGTATGTTACGGTTTAAGTCAACATTAATAGGTCGATCAGGAGGAGAAGGGGAATTTTAGTTTGACAAGCGTGAGTGTATTTTTATTTGCGAACATGTAACAAACATCCAATGTTGTGCTAGATTGATTTTATTTCTGAACTTCCAGAGGCATATACCAGTTTCGATTTTTTAATGTAACTTACCTAGATGAAAAAAATAAGTGGAGTGCATTGGTGAAGCTTTGACATTTGTAATTGTTTGATAGTTTTGTAAAATTGTAAGTGCGTTCGTCGTACTTTAGTAGAAATCTTTGAAGATCTTACCAATTCAGGAATATTTCGCGGGCAGCTGAGCAGCATTTTACAAACTGCTGATTCCCATTCTCTCTTTCGCCTTTGTGCCATTTTTTATAGCACCAAGTTGTTTGCTTGTTCAGAGAAGATTGAGGAATGTTACCAGTCTTACAAAAAAAAGGATACCTTGGCTTTCAAAAATAAGTGAAGTTCTCCCCTAAAGAATTAGAGCTTCATTGGGATCCTAAGCCCTCAATGAAGCCCGAGGGGAGTTCTATAGGACAGTGGTTAGGCCATCTATGTTGTATGGATCAGAATGTTGGGCTGTAGAGTGTTGAAAGCAGCAATACTGCACCTACTTCTTACATGTTTGGGGTGCGAAGAACAAATAAAATTAACATAATGAAATTGTGGGTAATTTAGGAGTGGGGCACATGAAGTAAAAGACGAGGTGGTGTGAGTATGTTAGAGTTGGAGCTGATAACGTCTATCACAGAGATCTAGATGATCAGGTGCTGAGGTAAAAAGAGGTAGAGCCGAGAGCAGGAACTTGCAGACCCAATCTTTCAAGCCATAGGTGGGAGAAAGAAATGATATTGAGGCTGACTTTAAATTCGACTGCAAAGCTGAATGCTTTTTCCAGTTTTACTTATAAATTCAAGTCATTTTTCTCCCTCTCACTCTTTTTCTAAGAATTTCTGTTTTTAACTGTTCAACATTTTGTGGCTCACATTTTAAGATAGTAAGTTTCTAACTGCAGGTGCACTTCCTGTTTTTATTCATTTAATCCATGTGGATGGTCATCTTAAGCCTCCAACTCTCCAAATTGTGCGTCTCCATTTTTTTAGGAAAGCCAGTTAAATGCAGATTTTTCCTTATAAACTTGGGAAACTTTATTTGTAGGGAAGACAGAAAAAATTTCAGTTCGTTAAATTTCCAGAGTGAAAGCCCCATTCGATGAATGAGACAGTGACTAGTAGAGAGAGATTGTCATTTTCACAATGTGATTGTGTAATGAAAAGAAATTGCATGTGACTATGGCCTTTTTAACGCACCATTTTAATATATAGCATTCTTTCATTTCTCTCCTTGAATTAGTTGAACTTCTTATTAAAAGATTTTAAAAAGGCAAACAAACTTGATGTGTGAAATTCACACTTGTGACAAATGTGCTTTGGAAAATAAATGGTATATTGCATTTATTTTACTATTTCATCGAAGAAAAGTGCATGGTCCTCGCGTTTCATTTTAAATAATGCTCCTTTTTGTAATTTACCTGATGTGTTTCGACAATTCCTAAAATTTTTATTTAATGGATCAAAAATTATGTGGGTGACTTGCTGTTGTGCTTGATTTGAATGAAGAACGACATGAATTTCACTGTTGTTCATTATGATTGGCATGATGACAAGGTTCTACTGCCATGAATGGAATGAAAATTAGGTTAGAGATTGCATCTTCCAAAGTGACTGTTAGTGGTCACGATACATGACAGACTGCATCCCTCTTTACATATATTGGTTTTTCAGCTTCTGAATATCCATTTTTTACTGGGTTACTATACGTCTCCTCTTTGGAATTATATTAATTCAAAAGATTATTTGTTTTTGTGCCACGTAGCCAACTAGGAATAGTTTTTGCGTGTGTGTCCAAAGTTAAGGTAGATATATTTCATCTTCCTCCTCCTCCTCCTCCTCCCGGTTTGCAGACAAGATTCGAGGCACTTGGAAAGCATTTTGAGATGCTCTCGGTTGCTAAGAAACATCATTTCACAGTAGTTAAAAGGATTTGCAGGTGCGCGCAGCAATACATAGTAGTAAGCAAATTATGTGTGCTTGAAAGATGAAAAGAGATATTTGAAATCGTTGTTAGGGAAAGGGCACCGCTGCGTGTCCCTAGAGGAAAGCAAAAGGATGGCTCGTACAGGGATGCAAAATATGCACATATGAACATTTCACCTCTACCTCTCTCCCTTTCAAAAAAAGGATGTGACTATGATTTTTACCGTTGTTCTTTGGTTACTACTATCATTTTTTTTGGATCCAGTTATATTCTGGATGAAAGTAACTAAAATGAAAATGGCGTGTTTTTTCTCCTTCAGTATTGCAAGTTTGTCAACATGTTCAAACATTCAGAGGCGCAGTTTGTCGCATCTCGTCTCCTGTGTGTCACTTTTCCTACCTCTAAACGATCATTTCTACTCGGCAAAGGAGACGTTGGAGTGCGTTACATTTCGGCTACCATAGAGGTTAATGACAAATACCCATCGAAATGAATGACCTCATTCCTTGCAGCTAAAATCTGCATTAACTTATAATCGGCACGATTATAAATTAAATATTATGCATGTTGTCGTCAGGAATTATACTTTCATCTTGTTGAAATACAGTAAAATTTGACACTATGCTCCCTTTCATCTGTCAACCATTTTGATTCAAATTTACATTAATTTGTATCGATAGTATTAATTAAAAATATTAATAATTGATTGCAATCGAGCGTTGGACTTCTAAGTAATTGAGACCCACGAACACTTCGGTGAATTTGCAAAATCACTGAAAGGAAATCATGATTTTGAAATTATTAAATGCCCCATCACCCGCACAACATTTTGTAAGGATCCTGTTCAATTTTTTGAATGTAAATTTATATTGTGGTAATGGTCACTTGGGTAACTACTCTCTTCGGATCGGGATCTACCTAAACGCATACTGGTGATTCGACTCGAATAACACCTAAATTCTATTTGATTTTTAGGAAACCCATTAGTGGCAATGCCGAATTAATGCATAGGTCACGTAGGTCCAGATCCTAAAACTTGTATTATCATTCGTCATCCCAGTTAGGATTTCGATGTTTGAAGACTCTAGATCAGGGACCCATTCTATCATTTCGGCCTGGAGCCCAAAAACGAATCAATCTGGCCATTGCTAGGGAGAGAACAATTTGCAAATCAATAGAAACCTCCACTAACTATTTCAATATTCTCTGCATCCTTCCTCAGGTGTATTTGTTTCGTGAACCATTGTTTACAATCTATATGGAGTCATTTAAACTCGGTTAAACCAAACTGAGTTGAAAGAACAAATTACGCAAATTAAGAAAAACACAAGGGCTAACTCTCCTGAGGCTCAATATGATCCTAAAGCATGTGCTTCGTGCAGCCGAAATCACTCATCTAAGTTACAAGCAGAACGGTTTTAGTAGCTGCAGCTGACCTCTTTCTTACCTTGTGCAGCCAAGTTGCGTTGGACACACCAGTTCTCGTGAGATCACTGAAGTTAAGCAGCGCAAACCCACGTTAGTACCAACATTGGTGGTTGGTAAGGAACGTTGGGTGCTGCAAATTTCCACTCTCCTACGTCCTCTTCTCGGCTATCTCCTCATCTCCTGCCAGCAGCCTCCTAAAGCTTTGTCCTGTTATGGCTGCTTGGGTCTGTTATGGGCCCCAACCCATGAAACTAAACTAATGTGCATTAACAGTTGGTTTAGCAAAAGATATCATACCGTTATGCCGCCTGTGGCAGGGTCGGATATGCGGGTTCTAGCCCTCCTCCAGTTTATCTCCCACTAGGTCTCCGTCCATATCCTTACTGACAACCTGCTCCTACGTCTGCTTCGGTCTCCCCTGCTCCGGGTGCTTTGAATCACCTGCAGTCCTGGAATGGACCTAACGAGCTCCTCCTCCTCTCTTCCCATTACGTATCCATACCACCTCAACCTATTCTCCCTCATTTTTTCCGCGATGTCCACCATCCCCAGGCTACCTCTAATATACTCGTTCCTAATTCTATCAGCTCTCGGCACCCCACTCGTGTACCGCAGCATTCGTAGCTCGGCTGCTTGCATTCTATTGACGTGGCTCTTCCTCACTGCCCAACACTGCTCCATATAGCGTAGCTGGCGTAACGACTGCCCTGTAAAACTTCCCTTTCAAGGTTTGGCAAAATACGACTTGAATCGAAATTTCTTATATTTGAATACTGAAAGTTGTGGAGAGCATGTATCCCGAGGGTGAAGAGACCGTCCATAATCGGCAGATGGGCCTTATTAAACCTGCTGTAAGGCAAAAGTACACTTGCCACCCATTCTGTTGCCTTCTTGCAAGAACAAATGAAACCATTCAAATGCATTTGATCACGTACAGGGTATGACAGAAATGAGGTTGTACAGTCCATCAGCATATTTTTTATTTTTGGAAAAGCCCAACAGAGACCAATAAAAAATCGTTTATCACATAAGTGAAACCGTAAATCTATATCATGAAAAACTCAAATCCTAACCATCTGTTGCACAGTGAAATCAACTTGAATGTCGTTGCGTTTGTGAAAAGAGAGGGAGAGGAGGATCACTGCAGAGTGGAATAAATTTGCGGTGGTGTCTCCCTACGTATGTTACACGCATATTTATCATTATTCCTAATAAAAATATCTCACAAATTGATAAACGATCTACAAAAAAAGTCTATAAAGAAAGCACTGTAACAGAAATCTATTTTAATAATAATAATAATAAAAAAATATTATGAGATCTGGTCTTATTGTATAAGGAAAATTGCCATGGGGCACTCACTATAACACATGACGATGCAATCGAAATATAACAGTTGGACTAGGGATTTTTTTTTAAAAAATCTACTTATAAATTGGTTAACATTTCAAAGAAATGTAGATGAAAAGTTTAGAATATCACCGTATGAATATGCCCAAAGAGATACAAAAAAGATATACAAGTGCTAGTTACTACTACAACAAGTGTTTTTATCTTCAGGCAGAAAAGAAAGAGATAAAATATAATTTTAAAATTACGCTCTATTTGTCAGTTAAAAACCTATACAACTTTCAACTATCGACCATAACGCTATTCTTGCCCCAGTGTTTTCGTTTGAATTGAGATTTGAAGTTTAAAAGAAGGCCTTAGATGAGGAGAAAGACTTGGAGGAGGAGGAGTTCCTGTTTTTTTTCTTCCACATCATCTTTATTTGAAAGAAATTTCAATTCTGGACCCTTTGAAAGGATGCTTTTTTTTCGATGAGTTTACATTCATCATTTCAAATATTTAGACTATAAAATCACTGTTATCTGAATATCTCATCTAACTGCAGCTATAGTTTACCAACCGTCCGCTCCACACACCCCCAAACCCCCCAATTTCCCAATCTATCTCTTTATAGTAATATATATCTAGAATTGAGGACTTGTGCATCCTTTTACTTTGCAATTCTGTAAAAAAGCCCCCAGATACATAAGCAGAATTTACTTACTGTTGCTTAGATAAATTCTGCTTCATTTTGAACTGATTGGCAGAATGATTGGGCCAATGGGGGGCCAATATGTAGTTACCTAGGTTACGTGCTGGCACACCATATTACATGACTTTAGACTTAGATTTCACTTAGATCAGGTCTGACTTAGATGATTAATGCTAAGATTCCAGAGGCTTGCTGCTGGAGAAGAAGCAGAAGATGCTGTAGGAAATAAAAAGGTAGTTTAATATGATACAGGAAAGGAAGAAGAGAGAGGAGGAAGGGGAAAGAGGAAAGGAAGTATAAAAAAAGGTTAACGGGAAACACGAAATAGGTCGGATAAAGGAGTCCAAATATTTTAAAGTCAATCGATCGAGTCTCCTTAACAAGCCGTCTTTTTCCTTTTTCATTTTCAGTAATTTAACTCTTCACCGCAAATTTACATAAAGTAGAGAGAGGGGGAGATAGAGAGAGAAAATAGAGCTTTTAAAATAGGTGAATAATTCAAGAATAATGCTTGTACTTAAGGTCAGTTATCACCATGATGAGAGAGGAAGGAGGTGGTTGGTAATATAAATTTTTTTTCGGCAGACGGAGGGGGAGGAAGAGAAAGAAAAAAAATCTTACTAACCCCATCTTTTTCTTTACGTTAATCTCTACTACTGAAGAAAAATAAACCCCTTTCAACCTTGTATTCCAAGAAGTTCATTTCCTTGAAATTCATCAGACGTAAAAGAAAATTAAATTTTTCGCAGAAAATAAGGACTTTCTCGGTTATGGCTCAATTTGACCTTCCGTTCATCAAATTTCATTGATGTCAAAATGGCATTTCATGATGACGTTCACAATAACACTACTAATAACAATAATTAAAAATATACAATATTTTATGTAAATTTGATCGGCACTGCATTCTGTTTCAGAACTACTACAGTTTGATTTCTTGCAATTAAACGTTATGTCATAAATTTCCTGAATTTTTTTATTAAATTTGGGCTTATCCCTTTCAATAGCAACGTCAATATTTAATATTAAAAATATAAAGGCGTAAGGGAATAGTTGTAGGAAATGTAAATTCCTCACATTCCTAATCCACCCAAGAAATGTTTAAAAGACTTGGGTCGGCTTTAACTTTAGATGCTCCGAATGCAACCATTTTATATAACAAAAAATATTACTGCTTTTAAATGGCAGTTTACTTCTTCCTTCCGTTTACTTAGCTGCTTTACTTGAAAATTTGAACATTGTAATAACTGCAGTAACCCTTTATATTTTTTTAATGTGAGGTGCATCTTCTTTACCTCCTAACTGGTGACAGAGTGTGTGATACTTTTTTCTAGCCATTTTACATTAAGTTTTGAATCTTCATTTCTCCAACTCTGTACACCTTAGCTCCATTAACTACTTATTAATAGACAACAAAGTTTCGAGAGTTCACCTATAAAATAGCTCTCGAAATTACCCAAAAGCTCGTATTAACACCGCATTACGAGCACAATTACGCAAACTTTTGCACCTCTTAAGAAATATCAAGATACCGTTTCGTCATCACTTATTTTTAAGTTTCTGGGTCCCTTTTTTAGCTAACGTCATTTATTACGGCTAGTTAACTAATAACACAAAAATTAATTTAAGAACATGGCACTAGGTAGACGTCAATTATTGATAAATATAAAATGATGATAGTCTATGAGTTAGAGCATGCCAAACTGAGAGTACCCGGAGGGCCACATGGATAACATGTGCGTTGTCTTGAGGGCCATGCAGTGTTGACTTTTTTTTTTTTTTTAGTAATTTGTCCTTAACATTATCAAGACACCCGGCCTGACGGTGTCGATTTAATTTACCTCCATGACATGACATGACAGTTGTCGTTATGGTATTTAATAATGGTTTTAATCAAAATATGGTACGTAGAGCCCCAACTGGGCCGGGGGCAACTGCCCGCCTCTCGTTACGCCTCTGAGTAGCAGACTGTATATGTATACTACATGGTATCGATTGTGAGGGCCGCAACTCTAGGCATTATGGGGTGCATGCGGTCCGCTCGCTACCAGTTTGACACCCTTGAGTTAGAGGCTCCATATCGTCATTTACGCAAAGAGTGCATGTTACCGGATTAAGATTAATATTAAAAATGCCTGCCGTAATAATATATAATGTTCATCACGAGAATCTATTGTAGCAGCTGGTAGTACTCTTTGAACTCTCCACCTCTTCAGTTACTTTGATATTTGTGTGTTCGAGATATTGCAGGATAAACAACATAAGCAGAAATTGAAAGTAGTAGTGGTAGAAGGGTTAAGAAGTATGGATATCTGAACTTAGGATGCCACAGCCCTTTTGACTGCATAAGCAGAAAAAGAGAGATCCCATCCTACCTAGAAATCACTGGTGTCCAAACAGATCATTATAACGTCGGATTGGCTTTAAAGATTAAAGGGGGAATTACAGAGAAACCACAGACGCCGAAGAAACTATCAAAAATCAAAATTAAAATAACTAGAACCTGCATTTTTCACCAACATTTGCTAATTACGGAAAATTCATTAGTAAGTCAATTGCTGGTTGCAATTTAATCAACACTTTTGAAGTATTCATGACATAATACTCGCCTGTAGAAATTTATAATTTTAGGCATTGTTCTATCCTGAAACTAAACGAAATTTTTAGCTTCTGTGTGTTGTTAGTAGTACAGTAATTTATTATTCCTTAAAACGTAAATTGACCATGCTCATGTTATTGGATGCCAAGTAACCTTAAATCTTAAAATAGCAAGGAGACACCAGTGGAAAGGAAATGCTAAAATACCTGCAATGCGGAAGATATGAGATGTATTAATCTACAAAGTGATTCTATTAATAAAGTATGCAAACCAAAATTCTAATCAACTTACATCCTAGAGATAAAAGCTATTACCCAAGTTGTATGCAGCAATCATGCATAAAGTGTATTAATATTGTATTTTACCAAATAACTATGGTACTGTCCTGTAAATTTAGTAAATATGTATGCTATTAATTACTTCTAGTAAAAAATATCAAGGGGATGCAATGAGAAGTAGAAAAGTTCGCTCAACGTAGTAGGCGACTGCTAGGGTCATTGCCATGGGCACTTTTGAAAAATCATTCAATGTAAACATGCTATAAATGCCAATATACGAAAATAATAATCAAGGAGTCGTGTGCTCTTCATCTGAACCTCTGCAGCCTCTCCTGCTGCTAACCAGCCGCCTCAGCCTTAGCATGTCATCTCTACTTCTTGTAGTGACGCACCCTCACTACTATAGGTTTCCTTTCTTCAATCCCCTGTAGTCACCAAAGCCAAAAATGCGTCCAACTATTGAACTCATAAATATCCTCGGGCCCTTGTATCCTGAAAGTTAATCAGCAGATGTACTTGTCTCTCACCTTCCATATGCTGAACAAATCAAACCAACTGAGGTTTGCCTCGCTGACCCCTTTACCCATTCCTGAATGCTTTTAATATTGGCTGCATAACACCTCCAAATCTATAGGACTCACAGCTCAGGAGCTCTGAAGTATATCACAGCCCTCTTATCGCCACTTATGATCACGCAGTTGGTCTAATTTTCTAGTACCGAACTCACGAGGGGAAATAATTAGCGCTAAATCTCAACTAAAAATTAGTATTAACTCATGCATAATATTATCTAACCCAGAAATGAATATATTAAGGATAGTTTTAGGGGTTGTAATGAGAAGAAGGGGAGGGCCTTGTTAGATCCATCTGAGAGATACTGGTTATAGAGAGCAGACTGGGTAGAAGTTGACAAAAGTAAATATAGAAGCAGGCTGTAGGGTGGGAGATGTTCAATTTGGTGGAGTGAGCGGGAACCGGGTGGTGAATAGAAAGGAATGGGAGGGGCAGAACTCACTGACCCTATCCTGTCCATGACGAGATAGGGGTATAATGCTGATGATCGTATTAACAAATCCAGGTGTGCTGTTGTGGGTTTGGATGGGAGGTAGATCATGAGAGTTGCGAACTCGGCTGTGAAAAATTCGACGATTTTAATTGGCGTGTTCTAATGGCAACAACAAAAAATTTAACTGATAACTACAATCGACAAGCGTAGGCGTAGAAAAATCCTCTGAGAATGTCTACAAATTTACACTTACTTCATAATCTCAATCCCTTCAGCAATCAAAATACCAGCAAGCAAGTCTAATCTTGGGCAAATCGTGTTACACGATCTCCATGTCCTCCTAATGGCGCTCGAACATCCGTACCTCAATTCCCAATTCGAATGGAAAACAGATGAGGCAGTGTCGACATTAAATTTAACTTCTCTCAACAATAGACTGACTACAGGCGAGAGGTAGACAATACTTCTTTAAATAACTTCACACACATTGAATGGGCGCTTAGAGCATCATTCACATCTTGATATCCTCTCTTATTGCGTCCTCCATTCTCTCCTTCTCTCTCTCTGGGCATCTCTCCTACGTCTCTCCCTCTACATCTCTCTTACTGTCTCCCTCTACATCTCTCTTACTGTCTCCCTCTACATCTCTCTTACTGTCTCCCTCTG
>JAAFCE010006156.1:10470091-10485277 GCA_013389805.1 Trigoniulus corallinus
TCTCTCTCTGCATCTCTCCTACTCTCTCTCTGCATCTCTCCTACTGTCTCTCTCTCTGCATCTCTCCTACTGTCTCTCTCTGCATCTCTCCTACTGTCTCTCTCTCTGCATCTCTCCCACTGTCTCTCTCTCTGCATCTCTCCTACTGTCTCTATCTCTCTCATGGCATCTCTTACTGTCTCTCTATGCATACCTCCTACTGCCTCTCTCTCTGTGCACCTCTTCTACTCTCCGTCTCCCCCTACTCCGCGTGGGTGGAGATATGGCTTAAATTATCAGGTTGCTAAATAATAACGGGTATCGTGGTCAGTTAAGTCTCGTATTGGAGATTGCAATCTTATTAAATTTCCATGAACAACTCCAGTGTAGTAATTAAATGGCAAGGTTGTCCCAATTTTTTTTGGTCCGAAATTAACTCAGAAGATTGGGACAAGATGAGCATAAAAAGAATGTATTTTAATGACTATAAAATAATTATAGCGTAATAAAATTTTCTTCAAAAGTCGATGAGGTATATTGATGTTGCCAGACACATGTAAAATTATCATCATCCATTGAATTTTATACTTATATTTATAAAAATGCAGCAACCAGCTGCTCTCCAAGAACATAAACAACCAGAGTTGATTTGCACTTGGCACAAAACTGGGAAAATTGCACATCTGTTCAATTGAATAAAAAATATCGTCATTTGTAAAAAGCATCGATTAGCTCTTTCGATACATTTATACTATAAACCAAATTTACATATGATAGCTGAGTTATATTGAATTCTAGCTCTGACGAATATGTAACAATTTTCGTCATCTTTAACTAAACATTAACTTACAGAGAAGAAAAAAAATCAGATAAACATCTGGTATCAATTTTAGATGGATCGAATCCCCTCTCTTAAAATTTATATATTTTTTCCTCTGAAGGATATATTCATTTTCACAGTATGATTTACAGCCGATGCCATTATGGATTTCGTAAAAAAAATATACAGCAGTGAACAACATTATAACCAAGGTGCAGATTTGCTCAAACGCAAATATCCTTCAGCATTGGGCACAGCAATACCGGTGTTTGTTTAGTGCGAACATACTGTCCAGCATTTGGATCGACAGTTGACAAACTGATCCTTTTCGATCGCTCTTAAAGCTGCACCTCAGAGGAACTGTTGACCAACAATATTGCTGCTATAATTCTCCCCCTCCCCCTCTAACAACAACGTTCACGCCTATGGCAGGATGGGTGCATCATTGACCAACAAGACACTTATCTTGGAGAATTACATACTGTTGAAATGCGGTGTTTCAGATGAGCGACTGGCCAATCTTACCGGTGGTCCCAGGTTCGATCCTGGTCCAAAATAGTTTAGCATCTTTCGAGAGAGGGAGAGAAGCTCAAGTTCACCTTCTATCAGATGAGAACTAACATCGTGTCCAGGAACGTGTTTACCTGGGTGTAAGAGAGCTCTGGCAAAATGGAGTAAAATATAGGCATAGTTCGGCAAAATTTCCAGGCTTAGGAGCTCGCCTCCTGGAGTCGGCGTAGAAAAACGCGCCCCAACAAGAAGGCTGGGCATAAATAATCATAAGGATTGTAGTGAAATGTGGTTATCTCCTAAGAGCTAAAGGATTAACAAGTCAACTTCCTTTTCATTGACTTCTTGCTGTCACCCGGCCTTTCAACTAGGGATCCTCATTTCTCCCCTGTCTGGGGAGAAGTGAGGTTGGTAAAGAACGGGTAAAGAATGGGTGATTGGTAAAGAACGTTGGGTGCTGCAAATTTCTCCTCTCCTATGTCCACTACCTACCTCCTCATCTCCCGCGAGCAGCCTCCTAAGGGTTCGTCCTGTTATGGCTGCTTGGCTAACTCCCCAACTCATTCAATTAATCCCGAATCCCTCACAAGAATTCTAGGTTGAAAGCGCAGAATGAGTCCCTAAAGAAAGGATCCCAACCGTGATGTCGTACTTTTTCTACAGCAGAAGGCCTTAAAATGGCATAATAACCCAACTATGGACATGCAAATATAAAAATATACAAGAGTCTGGGACCCTAAATTAGGATTAAAATTACGCACCACATATAGAACCAGATCTTTTCGGGATCCTATTCTAGGTGCATTTATTGGCCACCAAATTTTAATGCTTTGTTGAACTTGTCAAACTTTGTCTAAGTGATTCAGTTGTTACTATGTTTGACTTCATGAGGGCAAGGTTTTAGGGGTCAATCCTGAAGTAGATGGCTTCTTGTGTGCAGACGGTTCCATGTGTAAGAAATCGCATCCCGGTGTCGGTGCTAGTAAGTGCATCGTATTAGGTTCCCAACAGGTCGTTCGTGTGTCGCAGTGGGGAAAAAAGATCACCCTACCCTGCTTAGGTGGGAGAAATGGATTTGGAATGATGACGACGAGAAATTCGTTGAGGGGAATATAATGCTGTGTGGATGGTTAGATGAATTGTTATTAGAGATGCTAAAATAATAGCAGAGTAGCAGAATACCCATGTTGAAATGTAATTAAAGTTTTCCTCAGATTTCTTTGAATGAGATTAAAAAAAGACTAATTTTAATGTCTTTGAAGAATAAATATAATAATGGATGTGTTTCAACAATGAGCAATAGCAATTATTCACTTTTTAATGGAAGAGAACAAAGTCTGTAAGACAGGACGAAAAAATTCAATGGATGTTGCCGATTTTCATTAGATGCAATTTGATACATAATTTGTATTACCTCTAATTATGCTTGGGTATGAAATTTTGTCTATTCTGGTAAGGTGAATAATGTTAAATTTAATACGTGACTGTTCGCAAAATATTCCAAATTACATGTTTGAACTGCAAATGTTAACCAAAAGTTCATCAACGTTTTTCAGGAATTGCAGACCTAGTTAACCGACCCTTTATTCTCCTATCAAAATATAAAACTAAATTCAGATATTCCTAATATGAACATGTTTTAGACATATGTGGTGTTCAAATTTAATGTTGTACTCCATATTCGGTACAGGCTGTTTTTCTTTCAACCGTTTGGTTATGTTTTCAAAGACTTCTTTCTTACTCGTTGTTCGACCTGATAAGGTGACAAGTTTTCGGTATAGTCGTTAACTCGATAAAGTAATTCATGTTAATTCTTTCGTAGCGTTCATCGATTAAATAGCTTTTCTGAATAGACGCATGCCAAGAAGTAAATTTGGTTATTTGAAATTTGCATATTTATTAAAGTCTCATGACCACGATGATCATCGAGTTGACATTTGATGAAACCTTGATACGGAAACTGGGGATTGTGAGATTCGTCTCAAACCTCTTTCATATGCCTTGTGCACCCTTCCAGAATGACTTGAAAATAGGCAGTGACGTCTAGCTTGCTTTTCATAAAGTGAAATTTGTCTAGGACTCATTTTAATTGAGTTGTTTTTCGGCGAGGAATTTCGCTATATATGGTCGAAGTAAATCGTCGCAATTGTTTCCAGGCTGTGCATAATCCATTTAATTAATGAGGATTTTTGAAAAAAAAAGAAAACTTAAGAATTTTGGAGTGGGACAAAGGGTTGTAATGACCCAACTCACTTCGTCAGAGGTAAGAGTAAGTGGTTCCAAGTTCAATCCAGGGCCGAGAGGTGCTTTGGCTTCATTCTTGTGAGAGAGAGATGCCCTCAGTGGACCTTCTATGCGTAGATAAGCAAAATTTCAAGGCGTGGGAGCTCGTTCTCGTCTGATCACTGAAGTTAAGCAGAGCAACCCCAGCTAGTACTGACATGGGTGGCCGCTTGGGAAAACTGGGTACTGCTAATACCCAAAAACCGTCCCATTAGAACTCTGCATAAGAACTATGCTGCGGACGGGGCTCTAATGGCCTTGTAGTTGAAGGGCCCTTAAACCCCAACAAACAACAACTGCGATAAACAAACAGAGGGTTTGCAACTTTAATTTGGCAGCAGGCCGCGTAAAAATAACGTCCCACAGATCGCTCATGTGTCCCAGTAGGACAAAAATGGACACCTGACCCTGCCGTAGGTGTGAGAAGCGGTTAATGATGATGATGGATGCTTGAATGTCAGTGCGGATCATCCCCAGCTTTCCCAGCAGTGGAGAATAGGCAGATTTAAATTCCCAGTTTGAGAACATGATATCTCTACCATTCTTCATTGGCACCATGACGGATAATTTCCAAATGTGACAACTGCCATTAAATTTTCGACATCTCAAGCATTCCAACTGGAGTTTTCAACCTCACCTTGTATATTTAAAATTCATTTTCAGTAAAACTCGGTGTGGGGATGAGGGAGGAGAATTTGCATTTAAAGTTATCATCAGAAGTAAACTGAGCTGCTATGCCAAAACAATACCGATATTTTCCCCGTAATAGATGAATAGTCCCGTTGTGTATATTGGCAACCTGTTGGAGATGATGTGAAACCAAGTCTCAATTCCCTGTTGAAAATCAATGAAAGTTCTGTCTGTGAATGTCGCGCTGTAGAAAGTTGATATGGTCAGATCAAATATCTTATCTAAACAAGATTGTTTAATAATATTCCACGGATTCCTCATCACTTTTATTCGCAATGTCAGTTTTCATTTCGTTTCTTTTCTGCCTCTTCCTACCCATTTCGGACATGTTTTATATAGAGCTGGAAAAATCTTATTCCCGTATCAAATGTGAAAACATTGCTTTAATACGCCGTGGATGAGTTTCTTTCATAGAATCCTGTTGAAATTCGTGGATAGCAATTTCTGACAGTGTGTTTAGTTCAATTTGAGATAATATTTAGAAATGAGTTTTTTGAAGGTTGAAGATGTGCCTATGCTAATCTCCTCGTGTTTGTCCCTAGATAGGAATTTTTCAATTATTATTTAAGCCGAATCCAAGTTTATCCAAATTACTATTATTAAATAATGCTGGATTTAAAACTAAAAGCCATCATCTACCTGCTTCACTTTTGAAGTTGGTTCTTAATTAGTATGTTATATGCTTTTGGTATGTTGACTCCAGGCAGTTGTAAACAAATGTTTCGTAGACTATTAATCAGTGGTTCAGTTTTGTTTGATATTTAAAACATGGACTTCTTACAGTTGATAGGAATATGTGAGTGTAGGCAGGCTGCTCAGATAAATATTTTACTTGCAGTGAGTCTTTTACAAACTTTGAAAGTCAAACGAATGGGGAAATTTGTGCAAAAGTAAATGCAGTTTAAAACTTTATAACATTGTTGTTGTTTAACCACATGAATGAACATACAAGAAAAGAATTAGTTGGTCAGAAGTATGCAACTTTTTTCGATGCAAACAACAAGAAAATGTGATGACCAGTGGAGTGTTATCACACGTACACAAAATGGATATTTAATAATAACAAAAAACTGAATGACTTTCTATATTTGCGCAATTTACTGAGAAGACCCTCGTGATAATAAATTCAGTAATAATGCTATCAGCATCTTTAGCCATTACTATGTCACCCAATTTCTAAGCCATCACAGCTATTTCTGCGCCTACCAGCCTAAGGTAGTAAATACGAACTTCCTAGAGTGTCCGTTGTGTCCACGGGTGGACGATTACGCTCATCTCACGTTGTTCGCCTGTGGCAGATGGACCACTCGGCACACAACGCTGGAGGCTTACCTGGTTACCTTGTCCATGACATCTTTATCCACGCCATGCTGACTGGGGTGAAGTGAGGACTCCTGGAACATGGCCTCCCAATATGTCGATGACATAACTTATTACATGAAGAGTGAGCTGGACTAAGAAGCGTCCTGGGCTCACACTAATAACAAGTGAAGCCCTAAATGCATAACCAAAGGCCTAGCTTGAAGTAATGGGTTTTATAAACAGTTGTGGGCTAGTGTCCCGGCTAGAGTCCGGCAGTCATTGAGCAAACGCATTTCCCTTACCCAGAAAAAGCATCCTTGATCTTGATAAAAAAAATCACACACCTTGGTAACAAAAATAAAACAGCTAATAAATAACAGGCATCCTTAAGTTGTGGTGTGCTTGGTTAGACTTCAGTAGCAAAATCTTAAGAAGGTTTTGGTTAATTATCCGTAGTTGGACAACAATTTTTAGATAATACTTTGTGTACCGAGACAAGAATCCATAACAAATGTGACTAAGATGTTCAAGTAGAGTGATTTATTTTGTTTTTCGGTAGAGATAATTGTTGTCATCAGTAGATGTAGTTGACACTGAGAGCATGCTTTTATTATGGTATTATTGCGATACTCGTTTGACAGCGATTGTGATAGAAAACAAAATGCTTGCACTACTGGCAACAAATCCCTCAACGCCAGGAAACAAATTTTCAAATGCAGTAGTTCTGCGTCACAGAAATTACCTTGACCCAAGATTTTTTCGAGTCCAAGACTCCTTGTTGAGAAGTTAGGCAACTAGGCCAGCTTACCACAAAGATGAGTAAGGTAATTGCACCGTAATAGATAAATGAATGACCCAAATGGGTACCTAAGGTGGTGACGTCATTGAGACAACACTGATGAGGTTTGAATGGGCGTGAAGGTTTGTATGAACTGTTGCATGACACTTTTGGCATCTTTGAGTGAGACCCTAGGTCAATCCATACGTCCAGATTTTACCAACAGGATTCAAATTTGCAAATATGATCCGTATAATCGCTATCCCAGTAGCTCAGTGATCGATTCCTGCTGATAAAGGACTGTTTTTTTTCCACAGAGATTAGTAAAATTGACCCCTTCTCAGGTGCCAGTAAAAAAAGTTACTGTCAATAGGTGTTGGGAGAATAGGTTGGGACCTGGCTGCATAAAAATCCTTTCCAACAGATTGCCCGTGTGTTCCAAGTACTAACTGAAATTTACCTTCTTGAATTTGATCTGAATTTTCTTATCGTCCTCTATAGACTAAGGCCCTCCTAAGTTTTTCCTGAGGATTGTGTCATAACTCTGGTCGGTGACAGGAAGTTATCCCATTTTTCGGACCTGACTATATTCGGTTAAATCAGGGGTTTCCAACCTTTTTCTTAGATCGACCCATTTTGTAAGTATGAGCTTAGTTCATAGCCCCCCCCCCCCTTACATTTTTCTCTATTATATGCAGTACCGGTATACAACATCCACCTCGATGGCGCAGTGGGTAGCGTGCTCAGTAGCTGTCAGTGGTTCTCAGTTCGATACTGGGCCGAGGTGGTTTGGCTTCATTTCGGGCGAGAGAGGTCCCTCAAGTGCTCCTTCCTTTGGATGAGAAGTAAAACTGAGGTCCCATGTTGTGTACGATGGCATTTGCACGTAAAAGAACCCTCTGTACTAGGCTGGATGGGTGGATGAGGCAAAATTTCCAGGTGTAGGAGCTCTCCGCCTGGTGTCGACTGAGTGCCCCAATGAACAAAAGGCTAACGCTATAGAAGTATTGGTGTTACAGCTGCTATTCGCAACTGACTGGGGAAAACGCCGTCCGATATATTACCCTTGTATCCATTCAGAGGGACAAGATACTGTAGGTACTGTACCTAATCCTGCTAATCGACCCCTTGATCATCATTAACCCCCTCTAAAATTCCATTTACCCCCTCCCCCCAGGGGAACCCTGGGTTAAATTCTCTTCAAGAGGGATGTGATGCAACATTCAATGAGACCTAATGTTTTGTCCTATTCCAGCTCGGTAACCCTGGTTGATATCAGTCTAGAGCAACGATTCCCAACGCTATCTATATGTCACCATAGGGCATCAGATTTTTAGAGGAGCTTAAGTGGGGCATGGCCAAAAAAAGGTTGGGAAACACGGGTCTAGAGTTTACTGCTCTCATTAAATTAGTTTTCTGAGAAACATTACGCTTAATGAGTGTTATTCTCTTGCAGTCCGTTGTTTATTTGTGCGCATCTTACTCTTACATTCATCTCCATTCCGTATCCCTATCCATTGGCTATTTGATTGAATTTGCTAAACAGGGATCACTTAAGAAAACGGGACAAACATAACCGTTTTATACTCAATGCTTGTTTAAGTAATATGACTACTATTGCTGAAACTCTATTAACTTCTTTAGGTGTGATTTGTAAAATGTTTGAATATCAGCATGGGATACAAATCTTTGAATGTTGGCAAAAAAAGAGATGTGGAGAGGAGTGAAGGGGATGCAGACGCAGCACAAAAAAGAGATAAAGTGAAGAGGAGAAGGACACTAAACAAAAAAAGTTGGGGAATAAGGAAGCATGTCTTGTCAGTAATGCTTTTATAGTACTTTTTTTGTACTCCCCCCTTATATTTTTTTATTGAAATAGTACAATGTGTCGCCATATCCATTGGTATCTATGGGAAACTTGGACTCGAAATCTGTTTATTCCACCTGAGCAAATGCAGCTAGTGACTAGATACGTGCTTTGTTAAGTTTCAGCCTGTTGAATAGCCCAGGGATTTTTCACTCTAATTTAAGTAGTGTGTGTGTGCGCCAAAAAAAAAAGAAAGAAAATGAGATGAGAATTTGAAGAAAAGAGATGTTTCAAAGGAAGAAAAATATGTAAGGTACTATGAAAAAAATGTATAAATATAATATACACGTGTGCAGCTGTCGTAAGGGGGGAGGAAGGTTGCTATTTAGGAAATTTTTACATTGATTGCGAACACTGTGGGATATCGTGTCTGTTTTTCAGATTTAATATATAAGAAGAAAATGAGATAAAGAATAAAAGTTGGGGTGGAAGGCGTGGTTGTTTGATAAGCAACTAAAATACTTGTGTTTTACATTGCCTCGGTTACCAAAAAAAGGTTGTTTGTTGCTGTCACCTAGGTAATGTTGCCATCCTCATCATCATTGAGATGTTAAGGAAAGTTAGAGACTATGGATTTCTTGTTTCTTGTTTTGAAAATTTCCATCCAGAATCTGTGTGTCCTCCTCTTCCTCCATCTGTCCCATTACTTACGGTGACCTGTGGAGCATAACATCTGCAACATGATGAAGTATAATCGTTGGTATCTAATTAATTTGTTACCCTCCTCATACCTCCTTCTTATCCAGTTGTTATGTGAGTCGTCATTATCTCCGAAATGAAAATAGGATAGTAAATACAAATTTGACTTTTAGTTTCGGTAATTTCGTTATAAATACATATTTCCTGAAATGATGATTCGGGGTGAGGTTTTTCCATTAGCAGAGCTCATTTTTTTCCTCTAATAGCTGTAACTATTAATTTAATGATAATGCAAAAAAGAAAATGTAGAAAAGGGTCAAAGGTTTTTTTGTGCACCACAAGGCATTTTAGTCTAGTTTTGTGGGCTGATATTATACTGTAATTTAAGATGTTGAATCTAAAATAAGAATGTGAAATATTAATACTGGTCTTATCTTGTAAATCAGAGATGTTTCCGACTGCCCTGTAAGATAGCGATGTCGTCGCATTCAATTCTGCAGTTATTTCATTCCATGATGATGTATATGCTCTACAGCATAATTCAATTCAGGAAATTATTTTTGACAAGCAACAAATAAATTATGTGGATTTTTTTTAAAGAACTATAATCAATTTAATGGATCTGGAATATTTTCTTCAAGTAGTTATTGGTGGACG
Organism: Trigoniulus corallinus; assembly: GCA_013389805.1. Classification (NCBI taxonomy): domain Eukaryota; kingdom Metazoa; phylum Arthropoda; class Diplopoda; order Spirobolida; family Trigoniulidae; genus Trigoniulus; species Trigoniulus corallinus. The sequence continues at coordinate 10,479,617 of JAAFCE010006156.1, forward strand.
GATTTACGCATAGTCCAAAAAGCTGCATGTCTCTTAAGATCCTCGAGAGGACCTTGTGCTACTTCGGCTTGAGTCATTTTGATGCTGGATCGAAACTTTTTCGTATTTACATATCCATAGTTGGATTATCCATCCATCGTGTCCTCTTAAGGTCCTTTGCTGTATAAATATGCCATTCCGTCCTTTCAGCTTAGGTCCTCTAAAACCGTTATCCGGCACTGAATGAACTGAGCCCATTTGACTGCTCTCAGGATAAATTCTTCTCACTTCACTCTGAAGAACTGGTTCCTTTAGTTGCCCTTGGGATTCTACAAAACGAAAAATAAATACTATTACATTTTAAATAAAATACATTTCTGTTTCACTGAGCGTAATGAAGGAAACCCACCATTTTTTCCGTTTAATAAAATACTCTATTGAATTTCAGCTGTGTAATTTAATTTGAAATAAATATTTGTTATTAAAATTTGGGCCATCATGTATTTTGTGAGACATACTGTTCACTGTTGCGGTTCAACGTTATTGTTTTTAGTATTGATGTTTCTTGACCAAATAAATAGTTTGAAGTAATTTACCATTTGAATGGAGCAGAAAACGAGTTGTCAACCCCCGAAGAGAGGTTCTGTGTCATTAAGTTGCGGGTATTTCAAAAAGAACTTATTTCGCTATTGACATAGGTATACTGCTTCTTTCCCCATCATGTGTTTATGTTAGTCGCGGTTCACTTGAGCCACATATCTTCAGGATGTTTCCAAACTTGTTAATCTTTGTATGCCCTCCTTTGTATGTATCAAGATGCGTCGTTTTGACATCTCCGTATGTACCTGATAAAATGACAACGTACCCTTATATTTATTATTAATCATATTGAAACGCATTATGTTATTTAATGTCTGGTTATATCATCACTCGGACTATGTGCCACTACTGCGCTCGAATATACTGGCATATAAGTCTCCTTTCCTCTTTTCCAGTTTTTTATCTGGATCATTTTTTTTAGACAACTTCAAAATTTTCTTGAATTGAAGATCAATCAGGCAAGTGATATTTACATATCAACAAATTTAGTTCTGAAAAGTTAAACAGGATATTGTGGTTTTAGCCCAAATACAGTATCTCCAGTAGCAGTAGTGCAGAATAGAAAATACAGCTGCATTTTCTGGCGAAGGACCACCGTTGCAGTTTTCTGCATAAATAAACACGTGTTTCCATTTATTTTATTTGTAGAGAGAAAGAGAGAACCGTCTTTTCATAAATTGTCGGGCTTGTTATTCATGCTTGAACTTCTTTTCGTAACCAAAATTGAGATGCAAGTTTTCACATAAACTCGGAAGAACAAGCGTGAATAGAGCCGATTGAAAGAGATGATGTGCGTGAAAGATGAAGAGAGCAAAAGGAGGAGAGGAAAGAGTAGGAGGTGGGGAAGAAAACAAGACAGTGTTCCCAGTTGAGTTGATGTTTCATCAGACATCCTTTAGCCAAAGCAAATCGATTTGTACTAGTAGCCCCGAATTCAAATGTAAGAGATGGGGCCAATTTCATCATAGGTTAGGTCACATGAAAGACGTAGTATTGTGTTTGTTTGTGACATGGCAGTTTAGAGTTCATGACATTGATAAAGAGAGCGCGAGTATCTAAGGAGCATTGGAAAGAAAGGATGAATGAAAAGAGGGTTGAAGAATGCGTCCTTGCTCTGGTCTCTTTTTTTTTTATGAAATTTCTAAATGATCAAAAAGACCTTTCGGCCTCAATGTTGGTGTAGGATGAACTGTAGTGAAGAAGTGTGGTCTGCATGATCAACTCATTTATTCATTTCTCGAGACAGCGGTAGCAAACATTAGGGCATAAGAGTTTCAGATGAATTGTTTAAGCTTAGAGCCCTGAATGTAGCATCAGGAAACCCCTGCGAATCTTCGACTGACATCCCTCTTAGCTCAGCTGGAAACTAGAAGCTGTATAAGCTATTCAAAACTTTGGAGTTTACTCCTCCCCTCATGTCCTACGAGGTGACTGAAAGATTGTGGCATTGAGTTTGCAGCCAGTGAGCTGAAACTACTGTTCCTTCCTAAGTATCCTTTGTTTCTCTTTCACAGAGCAGCGAATTGCGTTGGACACACCAGGTCTCGTCTGATCACTGAAGTTAAGCAGCGCAACCCCAGCTAGTACTGACATGGGTGGCCGCTTGGGAAAACTGGGTACCGCTAATACCCAAAAATCGTCGCATTAGTCTAGTATCTGTGGAGTCTTTGCATCACAACTATGCTGTGGACGGGGCTGTAATGACCTCTGTAGTTGAAGGGCCCTAAAACACCAACAAACAACAACAATTTGTTTCTCTTTCACTCTCTCTTGACCCACCTCTCCCTTTGCATCTCTCTCTCTCCATGCAATCCCTTTTACTGGAACTTTGTTGACCTGTTACACAATCAACGTTTTATCTGAAAACCTCCCTAAAAGCAATTCATTATGCAACGACTACGTTGGTCTCATAATTCTAGACCGCAGAAATGACTAGGTCCTCATCATGAAGAATATTTTATATTGGGGGGGGGGGCTTAATTTCAACGTTATCGAGCCTCCAAGCCCACTAAGCTGCGAAGCCACACCCAGCACTGTTGACAATTTGCCAATTCCATTCTAAAATTTCACTGCTACTGCCTGTGTACATATACCAGGACCATATCCAGACGTGGGACTCCTGCCCTGTCAAGTCGTTCTGTCAGTCTAGAAAGTGTTTTTGACTTTTCACACAGTTATCACCGTACGTAGTATAGTCAGTAATCCAGTAGTAAGTTGTTCCTTTCCTGCTAAGTCTGTTTAGGTGGCTCGGCAGTTAGCAAACTTGACTTTTGTGAGTCGGTGGTTGCAGGATTGACCCTGATAACTTCTTTTTGACTGGAAGTGTAATCGATAATTCGTGTGGTACAATGACACCTGCAGTCAATCTTTGTGAAATGATTTGTATAGGTCCTGAGAATGGCGGAGGTTGAGGTGGAGCTTGTAGAATGGTTATAAAGGGCAAAGATGTTCCCGGGATGCTGGTGGAGATGTAGGCACATGGGTCTAGCATGACAAATCCCATTAGCAAGGTATCCGTCACAAAGGATATGTAGGTTGGCAAAATCTCGAGGTGTAGGAACTCGCTTCCTGATATCGCTGATCGAAATTGTCCTCTCGAAGAGGAAAAATAGGCCAGTGTTAAATAAGCAAGAGATTGCAAATACTGTCCAACACTTCGCCCATGTGTCCCTAGTTTCTGCCGGACAAATGAGCACTCGATCCTATATAGACTGCAAAAAGGGGTTGGAATAATGATGATAGGGTTTCGCCTGCTGAAATATGCCTTCTGGATAATTTTTTATCAAGGTGAACAACTAATTGAGTTTTCGTTTTTAACCGAATCTATGTATGAATAGAAATATTTTTTGTCGTCGTATTTGATTTTCATTTCTTTCTCTGTTTGTCTGTCCATAAATTTGCCAAGTAGACGAATGAAGAAATCAATACCCTTTATATATACATAAAAGCCATGAATTTCTGCGATATTTATATACGGTATATCTCTTAACTGACAATTGAGAGATTTTTTTGTGTGTATTGCACATTGTATATAAGGTTATTTCTGAAGTAAAGCAATGATATATCCCTTATCCAATTTATTTGATATACACAAGTTTTTTTTTGTTCATCGTTTCCTTTAAACAAATTCTCAGGAGGGTTTTTCCACTACTTTTTGAAGATCTATGTGCCCATACCGGCAGAAAAGGAAACAAACTTTAGCAAATAAAAGGCTGGCTTTGGCTTGCGGCTTTCATTTGAAATTTTGGACCAATTCCCCACATCTAATTTACTTCATTAATTAAGTTGAGGGATCACATGCAGAAGGGGGAGTCTCATGTTTGCACATACTCTCTAGCTTTGCAACATGAAGAAATGTATCTTTTCTCTATGAACGGAAGTTGGGAGTTTATTCCTCATCACCATCCTAGTCATCTTATTCATCTTTGTCGTCGTCGTCTCCATCGTAATCATTTGCATTTCTATCTCAAATTGTACACGTATTTGTAAATATTGTCAGATGAATACTTTCCTATACTGTCTCGCCATTTGTACTCGCAGTGATCCATTTCACATTTCTATAGATTAATGTCCATTCCCCTTCTCCTTATTCCTGAAAAACATAAATGTGAATTCATTTTCTGTATTTAAACTTCTGGATCCTTTGGGGGGAACAAAAATAACTAATGTATTTAAGTAAATATGATTCTTATAATGCTTCATAACTTTTGGTTAACTTTCAGAAATCTTCTTTGATGTGTAGCATCTCCTTTTCTTTTTCTTACTTTATCTTATCTAATTTGATGTTCAAAACGTCAGGTGAACTTCACTTTCGATATAGGCGAAGTAGGCTTCTGTTTAGGGGGCTAAGCAGTAGGTCCATGTGTTTGAGACTCAATTTTTTCCTTTTGGCCACAGCTCAAAAAAATCTTAATGCGGCACTGAATACATTAATGTATTTTATGCAAATCTTATGTCAAACGTTGTCTTAAGAACAATTTCGTTAAAACGATTCATCCAGTTTTATTATCAAAAGGTAACTACATCTTCTTTTCAATAAAATATTCAAGATATTAAATATGTCTATGAACCTATGACAGATTTCCAAAGACAGAGAGAAGAAAAAAAAGTAACATATCTGTTGCTATAATTGTAGTCATTTTTTATTAGGAAACGTCTTATAAAGAATTGAAGAGGAACTAGTAGCAACAAAAAACTTTTAATATTAATTTTCGAAATGAGTTACCTACATAATGTGTATTATTAATTTTATAGTAAATTTGATATTAAATACAATCATCGTCATCTGTGCGTGTGGTGCAATATCTATTACTCTTCTGTAGTTCCTAATCCATCTTTAAACTGACACTCGAGAAGACTGATATATTTTAATTTCGACTTAAAAAAAAGGAAAGAGCTGAAGTTGCACGAATATATTATGCGATGAAATTCAATTTTCGATTATTCCGGTTAAGACGCTGTTACTAAATGACCTGTCTTTAAGTAAGACAAGCTTAATGAAATGAGAATAGTAATTTAATTTACGGGTATGGTTCCATGGCTGATCATCATCTTTCATGACAGCGTTTCTCAATCTGTGATGTGTGCAAAAGATTTAGCACCGGATAAATAACGGACATTTCGGATTTACGTGAAATAATGAATAGCATGAAAATGTATCAGTTGTGTTTTTCCTGGCGCATATATTAAATATGGTTAAATAATATTATTATATGAATATTCTGAAATCATAGTCTGTCATAAAGTATTTAGGTTCGTGATAGATGTAATTATTATCATCATCACCACCACTCATTCATTTCCTCCATAATAAGGTCGGATGTGCAAAACCTCAGGTTCCAATTCAATCCTAGTCCTACCATCTCTTAAGCTACCCTAAAGAGATGCCTTCATCCAGTTCAATACAGGCGTTTTCGTCCAGTTCGACACAGGAGTCCTCATTTTGACAGTTTCAAGCGTCCAATTGCAGCCTTTACACAGACGTCGCCTCTTGAAATCCTTAAAGATGTCTCCTCTTGCAGTCCTTACAGAGACGTCCTCTTGCAGTCCTTACAGAGACGTCCTCTTGCAGTCCTTACAGAG
>JAAFCE010006156.1:10490277-10595018 GCA_013389805.1 Trigoniulus corallinus
TGCAGTCCTTACAGAGGCGTCCTCTTGCAGTCCTTACAGAGGCGTCCTCTTGCAGTCCTTACAGAGGCGTCCTCTTGCAGTCCTTACAGAGGCGTCCTCTTGCAGTCCTTACAGAGGCGTCCTCTTGCAGTCCTTACAGAACACACACTTATTCAGTCAAATGAAGTAACCCATTTGGTGGTGCACTTTATTCTAATGCTTATGAGTCTCAGGTACACCCTTGATCTAGGTGTGCTATGCAGCTTAAAGTTAGGCCTCCATTATGGTGCACGGTCATTGTCATGCGTGTTAAGCAACCTTGGCAACACGGCAATTGCATACCAAAATTTGGGAACGTTCCTCTCTCTACCTGAATTCGGAGGCCGAAATTGAGTAATGCAATAAATGAGCAGAGCCCACCAAACATAATCCTCTGGAATATGCTAATTTTCTCACCATCATGTTCTGCAAATGGTATAAGATTGCTTGCGCACTGCTGTCTTATTAACTTCATCCGTTATGTGTGATGTCCTGTTGAATTCGAAATAGCATGGCCAATGAGATATATAGGAGCTGATTTCCTCACTATATTGAACAGCGCTTACATCATTGATCTTGGCTATCTAAGAAAATGGTTAGTTAACCCAATTAATATCATTAGTATGGTGACTCTGGTCTGAATATGTCGTAGGAAATGGAATAAAGGTGGTAAAGAATGAATGTTACGATGAACTGCATCAAAGGAACTCGAAATCCCTACACACCTTAGCTTTCCTCGAGAAGTGAAACGCATTTTCGAATGAAATTTTTCATTCTGATGAGATATAGGGCTTACTGTATACCAACGCTAGTTATCTCTGCTACTGAAGCATCCCAACCACATTGAAGGAAAGGAACTAGTTGCAGTCAAGGATATCATTGCGGAACCCAGGGCAGCTTATCGCGTGAGGGGGATCCACTATTGGCGGCATCTTTCAAAGATCCCTTGAGATGTTACAAAACACATACTATGTTTCGTTACTTTTAATTATGTTCAGAAAAGAGGAATTAAAGTGCAGCATCTTTTACTAGCTGCTAGCGTTTTGCCGAGAGGCAGCTGCTGCATTTCCCCGACAACACATGAACATTGTGGCAATATGTGCCCTATATAGCGATACGATGTCGGAAGACCGGTTAGGCATAGACTGAATCATGTACACACCACTTGGGACCTCGACATTACTTCCTCTCCAATAAAGCACATACTTACGTTTTTTTTCTCTTCCTTCTCGCAACCTCAAGAAACCATCAATTTACTCAAGATTCAACCCGAATATCATGACCTTCTCAGGAGAAAAGCCCGCTAATCACTGATCTGTCGGTCAATCCTGGTAATTTAATGATTGATCAAACAACTTTTCTAAATTACAAATAACTTCTAGATTAAAGTTATTTTATTTTCCTTTGGGCACAAAGAACAAGATGCTCCCTCAGTGTCTAAGCGTTGTACACTCGCTCTCGAGTGCCTGAAAGCAAGGTGACTAGCCTGAGCTTGTGTGGGATGAAAGGATCCTCTTACATGAGCCTTCTTTTGGAAATCCATTGTATCGTGTGATGTAGTTTCGTCACCTTCATTTAAAAGAACTCTCACTACGTGGATCTTGATCTCCTTTCCTCCCAAAAAGCAACTCCTAACCTTTTCTCGCCTGTGGCAGGGGCGTCGGGTACTCATATTGTCTCTCTGAATGGACACAAGCGCGATGTATTGGACAGTGTTTTTTCTCATCCGGTTGCCGGCCAAAGCTGCAACCCCTTTCCTTCTTTATCGTCGGTCTACTGTTCGTTGGGGCATAGCACCGACGGCAGTGGGCGACCTCCTACACCTGGAAATTTTTGCTTCATTTACCTGCTGTATAGTAGAGTGGGTTACGGTTTTACTTGTCATCCGAAAGACGGCGCATTCGGGGCCTCTCACTCTCTCGCCCGAAAGACGGTAACCCACTTCGGTCCAGTATCGAACCTAGACTCTCTTCCTCACATACGGTATATTTAAAATCCTGTTAGTACCCTTGGACACAGTTACTTCTCCATGACACCTTTTCCGCAGACATAATCGGACAGCCTCCCAGAAGTGCGTTACCGTAATAGCACCAATTTCCCTGACCCTACTGACAGGACAGATACTTTTGAACACCGTACTTGCCTTTTAAACCCAATGCAGGGACTCGGAGTTCACCCGGTTCGCATCCTGCTTGGCGTTGATTGTTGACTTGAAGGAGGTAGAATTATTGTCAGAAAAAAAAGTATTTATGCACACTTTTTCGTGATCTCGGTGTCAGTCACATGTTTCTTGGGGCACTTGCCTTCAATAATTTTGACCTGCTATCTGAATTTTTCAAATTTCTTTCACCAGATAGCACCACAAATACTGAATTGAGACCTGGTGATTGTGGGGGTGTTAAGTATCCTAGGTGCATTGGAGAGGAGATGCTCACTTGTAGCCATTTTACATTGTTTAAGGTTGTTGTCTTGTTGGAGGTGAAAGATGTTGTGCAAGCCTAACTTCCTGTCAACTTTCAATAAATGATTGCTCAACACATCAATTTAGACCAGAGCTGTCATAGTAGTATTTATAATGACCATGTCTCCATCTTCATCATAAGACATCCATCCCCTAACCATAGCCCTGCCTTCACCGTGTTTGAATTACAATAAGGGGTTATCTCTTGCCATTTGACACTTCCTTGGATTGAGTGTTATTTTCCAGAAAGAAGCACCCGCAATTACGTTAATGCTTATGCATCTTATTAAAAATCAAAGGTCATTTTTAATTTTATTCAAATTAATTAGGTGTGCGAATACTTTTTTACGTACATTTTAGTATTTGATATTTAAAAAAATTTTTTGATTATGTTTTTTTTTTCAATTTTGAATAAATGTATTAAAATAATTAATGTGAAAATTTTTTACTGGAAATTTTATTTTATTTGGTCACAGTTGAAAAATGTTATGGTATAATTTTTTTTCGTGCTAATTGTACCTTAGGCATGCCTTGCTGTACGATTTCATCTGCTCTCCACGAGTTCTTTCAGCATCCCACAGGTTTTCAGGTTTGTACTCCAGAGGTTTTCTGTCAGAGAGAGTGTCTAACATGATTAGGGAATTAAGGTGGGATACACTATGCCAACGGCGTGTATCTCACAGCATTAGTCTTTTTATCAGACTGCTGCTGATGGGGTGCAATGGGCCTCTGGTTGGAAGTGTGTCCCTGGCTGAGTATAGGAGGGAAACGATCATTCACAGACAGACTCTTACTACGGTACTGGTTTTCTTTTTACCAAGGACCATTCGGCAAAGGAATACACTTGTAGAGGACAAAGTGGGGGGCTTCCTCAAAGGAAAGGCCACCATTCCAAGTGCTGTAGAGGGCCACAAGAATTATAGCTTAGTGTTTTAGGAGGTTTAGGGTATCATAAGTGGGAATGAAAGATACTCTCCACTGCCAAATTGGCCAAATAAGGCTGCTTACAGTGTAATGAACTAGAAATTAGAATTCCAATAAAGTATGCCCGTGATCTACAGCATTAAAGAAAAAATTAATCCTTTGGTGTCGTATTTCTGCAGGACTACGAGAACCTACAGGTCACCAAGTGTTGTCTTTAAATATGCGGGGGAGAGAAAAGGTTTCATTTTATATGAGCAATAAGTGAAATTGTTGAAGTGGAAGAGGAATAGGATAGGGTGTACAGTAGGCGGGATACAGAAGAGATGAGAGGAACGTGTGTTGCTCGCCATTGGCAAATTCTGTCAATTAGATTTGCTGCATAACTAACTAGTAGTTGCATGAACTCCATCCAGAGACTTGGGTGTGCATTGGAATATACATGCAAATTCAAAAAGAATTCACAATTGAATTAATGAAAGGGTGTGAAGGAGTGATGAAGAAGAGAAGAGAGAGGGAAAAAAGGTTGTGATCCAAAGGTTAGAAAATGAAATGACTTTTCAAGGATTGAGGAGGGTAAAGAGGTTAAAATTGTCACGTGTTAAGATTTGCAAACTATAAAAGTAGTGCAGTGCGAATATTCTGTGTATGTGGATTAGGTGTGAGGAAAAATGCATCTTAATCAACTATAGTTAGTATAGAAGGTTTCATATTTGAGCATGGGTGTTTAGAGGCTGCCAGGTGAGGGAAGCTGCAAAAAAATTTTAATTTCAAAGGTACCAAAAGTCATAGAAGGACTGCGATATCCGAAGTGGAGTGTTCACGACCAGGCCACCACCACGGTGTCGGAATTTCAAAACTCTTATCGTCACCAATATGATCGCAATGCTCAGCATCCCAGAATTATTGTTCGAATCTCAAAGGCAGTCTCTAGTTGTTCAGCGCCTTTCGAGTTCACAATGCGAAATCTTGAACCTAACCTAGGATACTTTCAGGATAACTCTATGACTACAGTAGACGGGTTCAAAATATGCTTTCAACTTTTCGGAAGTCTTTGACGTTCGCCTACCTGGAAACACGACTTCACTTAAGAATTCCCAAAAGCATCTCACAGAGGAGGCTCTCGCAAATCCTTCCATGTCTCCAAGCACCAGTACGAGCTCACCAAGTGAGAACATAGTAAAACTGGAGGTAACGAAAGTAGAACATTTTTGGTTCGAAACAAGAAAGGTGGTTCTTGGAATTGTTCAGATTGCCGGTTAGGTTGAAACATTTTTGGATGGTGGTATGGTCAAACGAAAACACTGCCTCGGTGGCGCAGTGGGTAGCACGCTTTGTAACTGCGGCGTCAGTAGTTTTAGGTTCGATGCTAGACCAAGGTGGGTTAGCTTCTTTCGAGCGAGCGAGAGGCCCCGAGTGCGCCTCTTTCAGATGAGAAGTAAAACCGAGGTCCCATATGGTGTACGAGTGCATTCGCCCGTAAAAGAGAACCCTCTTTACTATACAAGCGGTAGATGAGGCAAAATTTCCAGGCGTAGGAGCTCACCCCTTGGAGTCAGTGGAATGCCCAACTAACAGTAGACCGACGATAAATAAGTATAGGGGCTGCAGCTTTGGTCGGTAACCGGCTGTGGAAAAACACTGTTCAATATATCGCCCTTGTACCCATTTAGAGGGGTAACATGGGTACCCGACCCTGCTATAGGCGGGAAAAAGGTTAGGAGTTGCTTGTTGATGTGGTCAAGCAAAAAAGGTATTGATTTAGTTCAAGGATTAGTTTTCTTTCATACGGCTTGTGCTACTGCTTCGATTTTCCATCAACGTCTAGTGGCTTGTGTCTCACCTGAAAATCGTGGCCTAACAGTTCATTTTAGATGAGCAAGTCCTTCGAGGAGGGGGATATCCATGGCGATTTGTTCCCATCTACAATCTTTTCCCTATCAAAGAGCATAGAGTTAAGCATTATCTTACTTTAAGAACTCGCAACGATTACAGGAATTTCAGGGTTTGGCCAGGATTCTGCCAACTCTGTGATGTCAACTCTACTCAAATCAGCGCCTGGCATACCCTCCATCTCATCTTGAGGCTAGATCACATCCTACTCTACTCCACCATAAATAGCACGATGTTATCATCGCAAAACAACTTCAAAGCCTGGTTAGCCTGTAGCGTAGTTATGAATCTAATTGGTCTCATCCTTTTCTGGATACATGTCCATATCTAATCCCAGTCAGCAATCTGATGGTAAAACATTATGACTTTAAAATCCCTGCGTGTGCAGTCCATTATATCGTCAATTAGTTTATTTACTTTGCCAGTATTAGCTTGTGACATTTAGGAGGCATGAGCATTATTAAAGTCATATTTACAGTACATTTACCACCGTTCATTGTTGTAACACGTGTTGTTAAAAACCTGCAATGTGTAACTAGAGCGCTCTCTTAAGAAATTAACAGGCTGATATTTCTAGTTATATTTTCTGGGACCCGATTACATCCGAAAGTGGTCATCTTACATCGCCACGTTCTTAAATGATGGTCAGCATGAGGATTATAATTTCGATCCATATATGACGTCACTGTCCGGTTCTTATTTATTAATACTGTGTAAAACGTATTGCAATTTCCAGCTGTAAAACTTCCTCTGTAATGAGACGCTATTATAAAGGCCTACTGAAGATGTACAGAATTGGCATAAAGAGGGAGAACGGGGATTCTAATTCACTACACTGCGAGCAGCTTTATTTAGCCAATGTGGTAGTGGAGAGACTAACTCTCATTCCTACATATGATACCGTAAAACCCCTAAATACTTGCAATGGTGGCCTTTCCTTTCAGGACGCCCACCACTTTACCTTCTCCAAGGGTATTCCATTGCCAAATGCACCAGTAGTATGAGTCTGGTTATACGCTTTTGTCCCTCAATTTATAAGGATGATCCTTTCTCCCCTTATGCTCAGCCAGGAGTACACTTCCAACCAGCAGCAGTCCGATAAAAAGACTAATGCTGTGAGATACACGCTTCTGTCTTAGTGTGTCCCACCCAAATTCCCTAATCACTTTTTCTGTGAGAAAACCTGTAGAGTACAATTCTTGCTGCCCTTGTGGAGTACAATACGCCCTGCCTAACGGGAAGCCAAATTGGACTACAGAACTTGTGATTCCTGTGATTCATGGGCTCAGAAATTGGAGAATCAGTCATTTTTGTTATCACTTCTATCAGTTATTCAGGAAAAGAGTGAATCTGAACGTATCTTACGGGAACGTAGCTACTATTCTATTCAGATGTCTTTTAATTCTCTTTATACGTTGACTGTTAATGTAAAAGTATTTATCACTTTTACGTGTTAGTTGCAATGTGCAGGATGTCGTCAGATTAAAAAAAGCCAGTAGAAATTCTTTATGAATAAAATATAATTTCCATTTGGCATTAGATTATCGGCAAATTAAAAAGATCACAGTTCTTCTCATTGTTTGTATAGCGATATCAAGGAATTAACAAAATTTTTCATTAGCAATTCTGTTTTAAACAAAGTTTCCGATTCGTTGATGAATTCCTTCACTCGAATCAGCACATTGCAGGATCTAGCACTACTAACTTTACCAAACTTTTTTACTACATATTTTCTGAAAGTATTTTGCAGTATTTTTTGCAGGAATCACCCATGTGCTCCTTATTTAGGGAACTCGTTTTCACTGTGGAATTCAACGCTTCACATCATTATTGTCGTAATGTGAGTTTGTGATTGTTGGTTCGAATCTAATTCAGCTTAGCGAATTATTGTTTGGTCCACTGTAAGACTTAAGGGTGAAACCAGGGGGAGCTGTGTAGCAATTACCCCCCTCCCCCTCAGTGTCTCAATGGAGCACATATTTCAGCTGATGCGTGATTCAACTTTGCAACTAATGAGGCATTTTTGCATTGCTATCCCCATTGCTATGCTACCAGTCCAACAGTTGCAGTCCAATCTGCATTTGGCTAAGCCACTGAAGATGGGACATTGGCGAAGAGGCAGTAGAGGACCTACTCTAATTGCTATCTAGAATTATACTAAGGAATTCTGAATATTTAAAAATATTTGGGGCGCACTTTTTTTGAAGTGCTCCCCCCTTGATCTGCCTCTTGATCCGCCCCTGATAACGCTACACAATGTCTATGCTGGTGGAGGAAAAGTACCCCAATGAAGAAATGAGACCTACGATAAAAAAACATGAGAGTTGTAGCGTTAGATTGCTAGCCGCTGCCTAAAATGGCAGTCAAAAGGTCGCTCATGCCTTTATGTGCAACAGAAATGGATACTCGACCCTGCCGTAGCCGGGAGAAATATCAGTAATAATGATAATGAAATTTGGGTCCGAGACTTCCACACACTTGCATATCCATCATCGGGTTATCAATCATCATACCGCCTTAAGGTCCTCCACTACCTAAAGGTTACGATGTCGGTGTTTGAGTTCCCTTTTCAGAGATTCAATCTATCATTTCGGCCTAAGGCCCAAAAACCCTTCAAGCGGGTACTGCCAGTTCCTTTTCTTTGCAGTTTCCCTGAAGAATACTATTAAGTTTGATTTTACTACAATAAAATTGAATGAGACAGATATAATTTAGTTAAATATAATTGTATGAGAAGATATTGAATGGGTCTCACTGTCGTCTACAATTTCTTCTTAGTATCTTGAAGTGATTGTCGGTTACTTAGTTGAAAGAAAATATGCACCTTTCTACACCTTTATTTTCTTCTCACTACTTCCGATTCCATCAGGGGTGGATTTTTTTCGTCTATTTTTTTGTAGTAAGAAAAAAATGCGGTTATAAATGTACAGTAATCGCGCAAGTATCCTGCTTAAAAAGCAGGGTTTTACGCCAAGATTTATTTTACACTTAGGTAAATAGCTGAGTGTATGAACTGGCACGTAATTGTACGTGATGTAGTCGACAAATTAAGATCTATACGTGACAAAATCAAGTTATTTGGGTCATTCGCAACGAGACAAGAAGGCTCAAAGTAAAAAGTTTGGATAATCTTTAAAACACATTAGATACAAGTGTATATCAACTTTAAAAAGATGCAACAGTACGGCAGAAGAAGGAAAAAAAGAAAAAGGGGATGGAGATAAAAATACTCGCGGCACAATTTATTTCCACCTCTCACGACTCTTACGTTTTATCATGCTAAATAAGCTATATATAAATTTTGAACTAATTCTTTATCAGTCATAATTAGGTAATTATGAATATGATTGGACCTCCCCATTTCCCCCGAATTGATGTCATACCATTACTATTAAATAAGACATCCTAAACCAAGTATTTTTTCTATCCAAAATATTCAGATGTTGGAAGAAGGCCATCATTAGATGAATAGTGGTGTGGGTTTTACCCTTTCTCTTGTCGTTGTATTTTTGGTTATTCCTGCTCTTTTGGTGTGGCGCAAAGGTGCAGGTTCAATTGCGACCTAGACAGACGGATGGTTTCTTTTGAGATCAGGTAAACCTTACAAGGTTAACTCCCAAGTGCACCTCTGATGTACAAAGTTTTACCTGCGCGTGAAAGAGTCCCATTAGATTAAGTTCTTAGGTTTGCAGCTTGCTGGTGTGTTTCCTGGGAGAAAGGTCGATTTATCTTCATATCAACTTGTTCCTGTGTTCACGACCCCGACTCTGACAAACTAACTAACTGGCCTGAAGTGGGTACAATAGAAGGGAAGCGGTGGCTTTCCATAGTTGCCCTGCCAATTATGTACTAGTATTTTCCCATCCCGATGCAGGAGGCGGATGAGGTTAATTCATTATTAGAGAGACTTAATTTGCAGGGATAGTCTAGCTGTGGTAGGGGACCCGCCTCGGTGTCTCAGTAGGAAGCACGACACTAAACCGAAGTGGGTTGGCATCTTTCGGCGAAAGAGACTCCCCGAGTGTCCCTTCTATCCGATGAAAAGTAAAACCAAGGTCCCGTGTGATGTACGATGGCGTTTGCCCGTCAATGACCCTTCTGTTTTATGCAAGGGGTAGATGAGGCAAAATCCAGGTTTAGGAGCTCGCCCCCCCCCCCTCTGGAGTCTGTGGAATTCTCCAACGAAGTAAGCATAAGGGTTGCATCTTTGCCCGGCAACCGGCTGTGGGAAAATCCTTCGCCATATATCGCCGTTGTATCCATTCAGAGGGACAAGATGGGTACCCCACCCAGGGTTGGGTCCAGGAGGGTAGCAATGCAGCAATTTCTTCCCCCTCAGTGCCTGAATGGGGCGCATATTTCAACTGATGCATGATTTGACTTTGCAACTGATGAGACATTTGGCTAAACCACTGAAGATAGGACATTGTCTAAGGGGCAGTAGAGGACCCATTATAATTGCTAGCTAGATTTGTACTAAGGGATCCTGGATATTTAAAAATATTTCGGGTGCACTTTTTTGAAATACTCCTCCCTGATCCAACCCTGGATCCGCCACTGATCTAACCCTGCCAGATCAGTTAGGAGTTGCTTTTGTACTCTGGTTGGGATAGACAGTATGAGGGACATCCTCACAATATCTATCACTTGCCTCCTAGTATTGGTAAGTTAAATTTAGCGGGAGGGTGGCTGATGTTGAACATCAGTCAACTACACCTAGTCAAATGGTTATATTAATGAGTACCTGTGGTCGTTTTACGTATACAGGTAACATCGTATATTGACTCAGGGGCCACACCTTTACTTCCCAAACTAAGTGTATTTGAAGGTCCTCTTGCCTCCACTATCGTTTGTCGCAGATCTGCGATATTCCTGCAAATCGCCTTTTTTTTACGGTATTTTTCTTCGGGAGTATCTTGACATCGACGGATAGCCTTAGCAATACTAACAGTAGCAGGTGTCGCGGTTGATTATGCTTGTATCGTTCAAAAATAGCCCATGATACGTGTTGGGCTGTTGACTAGCAACTGAATCAATTTTTTCCTGGTACTGGAGGAACTGCTTTGTGAGTTACAAGTTAGGACTTTTTTTGAATGAAAATTCAACGATACCATGGAGAAAAAGCTCTCTTGCCGTCAGTAGTAGTCTTTGTGTTTGTGAAAGGGCTTGTAATGAGATATATTGCAGAAAATGTGTGTTCATAGTTGATAAGATACCAGTGAAACGGTATCATCCAAGCATCCACTAGATCGTCTCTTACTCTTTCACTTCCCTTTACAGTTTCCCCTTTTGGTTGAAATTTTCATTTTTCCACTAATACGATACTGACCTTCACCTTTAGAGTCGTTCACATATGACGTGCTCGTGAATGTGAAAATGATTGTAGGCGACTGTGCTTTTTAGGACTTCAGGACGACATTTGGTTTTTATTTTGAACAGTACACATTGCTATAGCTGTTAGTTGGTTCCGGAGAAACGAAATACCAGGCACAATGCATTTCTGGATATCACTAAGATGCGACTAAAATATTGCCCATACTGAATTTCTTGTCCAATTCAGTCCTGTTGATGACTTAATGTGTTTGACCTGAAGTTAAATCGGAAACTGGGAGCAGTCGGAATTCCACTATTGTGTGTGTACTTATACACAGCTTAATTCTTAATTTATTTAATGTCACCCTGTTAACGGCTGCTATTACACTCCAGGGTTATTGGAGAGAGTCTTCCTTCTTGGAAACTCCTCCTCCAACATTGACTTGTCTTTCAAATACAAATTAAATAGTCATATTTAAAGTTGTCTTTCTTTCATGACGGATGGTCGGATGGTCTCACGCTATGGTTATGATATCTCAAGTCCCTGACATTTTGTCTTCCTCCTCAATATTCCATGATCGTTTTCAGAAAATGGATATACAGTAGCTGTCATCTCGAAAGGAAGACGAAACCTAGGGAGCTCCCTAATGGTTGAGACGCAAATGCGAATGACCTTCTTTGGTGGCACACAATGATCCTTAAAATTTATTTGTTTTTGGCGAGTCTCTAGTCGAGAAAGACATAGTGCGTTGTAGTTTAGAGGAGAAAGTGTGCAAAAGTCACCGGGTAGCACTGCTTTGGTATCTCTTTTACTGGGATGCTCTTGACAGCGTGTGAGTTTGCTACGCTGAAAGCAAAGGAAATGTTTTACTAGATGACACACCATGTTTCGTCTGATAGTATTTGAGTCCTGGTGAGAGCTGCTCCAACTCTGGTCCTGCGAACAACAGGTTATTTGTGCGCCTGTATTATAATAGGAATAGCACGCTTTCTCATCTGGTCGACTGATCACTGTATGGGACTTTTCGATCCTTTCAAGCCCTCCGTGGCTAAATTGTGAATACTTGGGCCTGAGACTTTGCATATAGGTTCCTTTCTGACCTATTCGACGGATGTCTTATTTCGGGCAAGAGTGGAAAGTTTCAAATACACTATGATGAAAGGGAGGGAGCGGCGAATTGCGTTGGACACACCAGTTCTCGTCTGGTCACTGAAGTTAAGCAGCGCAACCCCAGCTAGTACTGACGTGGGTGGCCGTTTGGGAAAACTGGGTACTGCTAATAGCCAAAAATCGTCGCATTGGTGTAGTGTCTGTGCAGTCTCTGCATAAGAACTATGCTGTGGACGGGGCTCTAATGACCCTGTAGTTGAAGGGCCCTAAAACACCAACAAACAAACAAACAAATGATGAAAGGGAAGTGAAACCGTGGAAGTGGAACCCTTATTACATAGAGTAGGCTAAAACATTCGGATATTTCGGCAAAATTTTCAGGTGCTCTGGCCGAGAGCAGCCATGAGAGCGGGGGAGCACGTTTGAATGGAGCAGCAGGTTGTTTAATTGCATAGTTTGAAGTGGAGTCGATTCCCGGTTTATTTTTAGCTTGCTTTCACTTAAAGACTGAATTGCAATACAAGGGGGGAAGGCCAATACAAGTAAATAAAAGAATTATCGCCTGATTTACTAAGTTATTTATTTATAACCTAATCTGGATTTGTTTCTATATCACCTTGGGACTTTGTTGACGACAAACACGATGATCTTTGTATTTGGCAATCATTACATCCCCCCTAAATAATAATCTTGCTTCATTTTAACCCTGTCAGTCTCCATTGTAAAAAAAATGCCATTCTAGAAGAAAAAAGACATAAAAAAATAAAACAGTAGAGTGGTGACATGTGTGTAGATTTTCTTCGTTGATCTTAATGCTGAAATTAAGCTTTTTATGTTTCTTAGTCCTCTTTACCGAAATTTGCTAGACATTTTATCATCTAGTTCATTACACTGCCACTGTTAATTCCTGAAGTTGAAATGGCAAATGTCAAAGGAAAAGACAAACAAAAAAATCCCGTGATGTTGTTACTTAGCTACTGTTTCTTAGCAACTTTATAGGGATTCTGTACTGTCACACAACAATTACACCATTTTATTGAAGGTTTATATTTATTTCCTCAGCGTTCGTTTCCTCTTTTCCTCTCCTCCTACTTCCTCTTTCCTTGAGAGGAAAAATGTCGTTTTTAACTTGTGACTAAAATCAAAATGTGATCATCTTATTTCAGTTCCATCTGTGACATGATGCGAAATTAATCATTACGTGTTAAACAGCCGTGCCCCTTTGTGAAATATTTGGAACGTATATTGCATTATTATAATTATTCCGCCGTATTTCAAGTCAGAGATCCATCGGGTTAGATATCCATGATGTCGAAAAATATCTGTCGAAATACACAGAAACAAAAGATGAAGGAGATTATTTTTAATTAATATGCGAATCTTATGCCCATAACCCTTTCAGGAACTGTCTCCTCTATTTTCTTTCCTGTTCATTCATCTCGGTGGCTTACTGGTACTTGATTTCTTTCCGTGGATGCAGACTTGTTCTTGTCATAGCGAAGGGCCCTAAGTGATTCCTTAATCGGATGAATTGTAAAACAGCGGCCCAATGCGGTTTTCACGACATCATTGCCCATAAATAAACCTTTCTGCGTGGAATGAACTACTGCTTATTCGTAGATCAGTAAAAATTCCCCAGGTGTATGAGCTCACCTCTTAGTGTCAGAAAATAAATTAGCCTCAAATATCTCTGGAATCCCTCTTCATGGTTGTAGTCGAAAACCGCTTGCCTTTGGCCAGAATGAATTCTGTGCTTATAAGAAATTTGCCTCTCTTTAATTCTCTTTTGAGAAGCCGTTTTGTAATATTCAATATACTGTGTGAGCCCGCTGGTGGTCTAGGGTCTACTTCGTCGTTGGTATCCCACACCATGGAGATTATCTCTTTCTAAGCTGGTGCTAACATCGTTTGTAATACTAAGGGTATAAGGTGTGTGTGTGTGTGTGCTTCCGTTTGAATATGCCCTGTCTGTCTCTGAATAATGCACCTAGCTAGTCAAGGATCGACCCTGGAATGTTAGGTTTACGAAATGAATATGTTAACCCTTCTAATTAGAAGCAAGATTAAAAAATGATAAATATCATACTCTCGTTTTTTTTGGGCATGTGACATACTACTGTTTCGGGAAAGAGCTGGGTCACTGGAGACGAAACAAAGGATGGCAAAGATCACAGGTGGAGAGGAGGGCTGTGGATGCGTGGATGGCTTTTCCAGCGCTTGATCCCTGCAGGAGGGGTTGGTGAACTCCAACTTGGAATAGGTTCTGGGGTGAAGCGGCTGAAATGGGTGCGAAATGCAAAGCTGTAGCTAGGGTGCTGGTGGAGATCTAGCAAGGTATCAGTCACAAAGGATTACATATTCATATGTGAGCGAACAAGGGGAAAGTGTACGCGTGGAAGAGAGAGAGAGAGAGAGAGAGAGAGAGAGAGACATAGACCTGGAGGATTGGGTGAATAGGTACAAAAATGGGTTGTAGCACTGTGCGGAAGCTGGTTGTTAGGGCTTCACAATTGAAATTTATTTAACCAATCTAAGAAAGGGGAGGAATTGATTTGTAATGTTTGGGTATTTTGTGCTCCTGTTACCTTTCACCCATACCTTTATTTAAAGTGCATATGTAATTAGCTCAGTCGTGTTTTGTTGTGAAATGTGAAAATTTAGTAAACACATTTATTTCTTATAAAAGTCAGATCTGGCATTCTGTATAGATATTTGTGTTTGAAATTGTCCCTTTGTTATTTCTTGGAAAATTTCGTATCAGTGAGGTTTCCACTGTTCAAAAGTCTATCAAGTGGAAAACGCTTTGATTTGATATGTGCACAGATTTTTTTAAAGAAAGTATTTCTATATTTGGAAATTTAAAACTACCATTTTAATAATACGTTGCCTAGAGTAAAAACTCGTTCATCATTATCTTTGCTGCTAAGAATTAATTAAAGGAAAAAAAGAAATTAAGTGGATGTCCTAGGATTTCATATCTGGAAATAATGTATTTAACGGGGCCAGAGGTTGACTGGAGTGCTGTCTCTTATATATAACGTCATTTTACCTGTTTAAAATCTAAAATAGGGCATTGATAGACATAGTTATGTGAAATATAATTCTTTTTTAGCAAAAAAAAATGTTTGTTTCAAAGAATCCTAATGGAGGTATAATAATCTAGACGAAACGTCAAATAGTGGGTTACTTTTTCGGAGATCTCACTGGGGAATTGTTGGTTGGTGTTTTCAAAAGCTAGACCTTCAATGGGAAGTTTAAGAGTAAATATTGTACGTTTCTCTTATTAATAGGAATAAAACGTCCATTTAATTGTACGTAATGTAGGACCCCAGAGAGTGTTCTTCAACATTTGGAAGTTTATCAAAAAGACTGCTTTAATTCTATCGAGCTATGAATTAAATTTCAATGCAATCCAACGTTTTGAAATCGAAGAGTCCCTGTATAAAAGTGAGGGAGGTACATCAAAAAAAGAAGACTATTCTAGTCCTCCTGAAGTAGTTTCTACTTGACATAACCAAACAGGTTTGTTGATATCATTCCAGAAGTTGTTGACTTAACAGTGATCCGAATCAAATTGATTTCGTCATATTAGTACTTTGTCAATGAAATTTCTCTTGTGGTCTGGGCATACATTTTAATTCCGTGATGATTTCTAGTACCAAATGTCACTGACTATCAGAGAGTTGAAAGGACGTTGAAGACCAAATTTACTAGCTAACGATTTGACATAGAGTTCAATTGCTTTGAATAAATTCTGTTTACTGAAAATCGTGCACTATATCGAGATTAGGACATTGGACAGATTTTAGTGCACCTTGCTCTTAAAATCCAAGAAAGATTCATCTCGTTGGTATTTTAGGGCCTTTGAACTACAAGGTCATTAGAGCCCTGTCCACTGCGTAGTTCTATTGCAGAGACTGCACAGACACCACGTTAATGCGACTGTTATTGGGTATTAGCAGTACCCAGTTTTCCCAAGCAGCCACCCATCTTATTACTAGCCGGGGTTGCGTTGGACACACGAGAACTGGTGTGTCCAACGCAATACATCTGCTCCCATAATTGTAATGTAAACGCGAGGCAACCTAGGGCAGGCACTGTTAGGAATACATTTTAAGGACAATTCACGTCACAGTTGTTAGGACTAGTAATGTTGTCCTGATTGGGGTGAGACTGTCATTCATTACGAAAGTTGTGATAATAACTTGGTAGTAAGGATGGTCGGAATTGGAAAGAAAATCATTAGGTGCATTTTGGAGGCAAGAGGTGTTGAGAAAGTGCATCTTGATTATGGTTTTGAAAAACCGTGGGAGCCACTATTGATTTGATGTGTTAGGGATAAATGGGAGTCCAAAATAAGTTTGTGACTATGCTTAATAAGGATCTAATTTGAAAAGCAACAGATTTAGGAACATGAACTTTCGGGCGTGGCCCTCCAGAAAGAAAGTTTGCAGAGTTGCCTGTTAAAGCGTTAAATACCAGTTTGAGTGAGGTGACAACGTTGTTAGGCGCTATTGGTTCTTGAAATTTTAAAATCAAACCTATGTTTTATTGAACTTCTAATCAACTTGTCAGTTGACTGGCCCGTAAAATAATTCACCGTTAACTTTTTAGCTTTCATTCTGTTTCTTTCTGCCGCACGCACATTTTCTTTCTCACCAATACTGTCTCGTTTCCTTCATCTCTACCTAAAGGGCTTTTTGAAATGAAAACTGAACCCGAGCCTGCCGCCAAGAGCTCCAGTTTTTGAATAGAGACACATTTTTATTTTCCAGTTGTCGAGCAAAAGCATCTGTAAACACAATCATCAGTTTTTGCATCATTTTTTATTGGAGTGAGATGAGTGTAATGTATATACAGATATTCCATTCTCCTCTTAAGTTCTCCATTGCATTTTCATTGTTTGCGTTGAAATTATTCTTGCTTTTTCATCTCCTATAAATTGAACTCTATTTACCTGTATGTACACAAGCGCACACCGTACAATCAACGCTCTCCACATGCCTTGGCACCGTATCACGTCTCCACCCCATCTTCCCCTTCATCGCATTTGGAATTGCTAGTAAAATTCAATGAAATGCCAATATGCCATTTCTAAATTTTCTATCTCTCCCTCTCTCTCTCTTTGTGTGTCTCTCTCTCAGTATTTCTAGCAGTATATAGCATTTTATATGATGTGCAAATGCTAAATGGATTGTCATTCTTCCTTTTGTATGTGTTTATATAGAGAATGGAGTAGCTGCCCCTTTCTACTCATTTGATATCCATCCATTCTCCCTTGAATCTCTCTCTCCTTTACTTTTATCATCTTTCCCCTACTGTCAGCTGTTATTACGTCAGAAAATAATGCATCTTAGCATCCAATAGCTTGCTTCCTCAACAAGTTTTGACACTTTCACATGGAGTTGCATGCTGGCGCTGTTTGGAGAAAATGAGAGAGAAATCTAAAGGATGAAGTGTCTTTTATGGACACCTACAGATAGTTCATCTAAAGATATGCGCTATAATTTCGATTAAGCAAGTTTACAGGTGAATTACGTCCCTCCAACCTCCTTTTGTTCTTCATTACTTTAGACAGAGACACCGTTATCATAATTATGTGTAGTATGCGTATACATATTTATATATGCTAGAAGGAAGAGGAGGTTATTCATTATATAGAAAGATGTAGCAAAAAAAATGGTAGTAGAAATATATATTAAAATGAAAACCTTGGAGTGGTATTTTTCGAGGAAGGGAATGAAAAAGGAAAGACGTGTTTATAAAGAGAATTGCGAATGAAGTAGGCATAATTACTAAACAAATAAGATGATGAAAGGACTGATTAAAAATTGAATTGACAAGTAGGGAGATGCAGCTGAGAGGAAAGAAACAGAATAAAGGGTGTACATTAAAGTATGCGACACCGGAAATATGGATATGTGAAGTTTGATAACACGGGTGTTCATCAGAATGTTTAAGGATGGTTGAAATGCCAACGAGAATGATGATGACTGAAACTTGGATGTAGGTTCTTGTAACCGTAATTCGCGCACTTCAGTTTGTCCTACAAATGATAGGGTTACAAGGCATGTGGGCCATTTTCTGAGGATGGCAGGGTTTCAGCACTATCTTCAACGTGTGACGAACCCATGCCCTACGGATTTCTAATTCTAATTCACGACACTGCAAGCAGCCTTATTTGGCCAATACAGCAGTGGAGAGACCAACTCTCATTCTTAAATAATTACTAAAAAGCTCCCAAAACCCTAGGCTTTAATTCCTGTGATCCCTCTACAACACTAGTAATGGTAGGGTGGCTTTTTATTAGGCCCTCCACCTTATCCTTTCCAAGGCTATTCCATTGTCGAATGGTCCTTGGTAAGAAAGACCAGTAATATGTGTCTGTCTGTGCCCTAATCTCCTTCAATTTATACGAATGATCCTTTCTCCCTTTGTACTTAACAGGGGACACACATCCCACCAGAGGTCCATCACATCCCAGCAGCAGCAGTCTGATAAACAGACTTATGCTGTGAGATGTTCGCCGCTGGCTTAGTGTTTCCCAACCTAATTCCCTGATCATGTCAGACACACTATCCCTGTGAGAAAACCTGTGGAATACAATTCTTGTTGCCCTCCTCTGTATCCTCAGTATGTAGTTCGCTCATTCATTCGTCTTCTGATGGAGAAATCATCCGATTCTGGCGTTTAAAGCTCATGGATACGCAAGCGGGATGAAGTACCGACACTTAAAATTCTGGGTCCCAGTGTATGTAGTGGCAGTGGCGTCACTAGGGGGGTGCGGGGAGTGCGAGCCGCACCGGGTGACACCACTCGCACCATGAGAAAAGGGGGTGACACCAATGCAGAAGAAGCGGCTTTTTTTCGGGAGAGGGGGTGACACCAACCCTAGCGACGCCACTGTGTAGTGGAGACAACCTTGGGTCGTTGTTAGGGGCAATGGGTGTATGGGACATGTGGCAGTGATTGCACGAGAAGTCTAAGAAGAAGCACACGTGCTAAATGTTTGGTCAGTCGTGATCTAATTACAGTAATCGTAACAGAATACAGAATTACAGATCATAGCAAGGACCATTTTTGGACTCATTAGATCAGCGATTCTCAACCTTTTTTCGTCACGGCGCACTTTTAATAACTTAAAAATTTGGCGGCACACTAACAACGATACATTTCGGGGCCCACAGACGCCAAAGAAAATATGAGTTGTAACCTAACCTTTTCAAAAGTTCGCCTCGGTGTAGCTTGTAGCACGCTCGGTAACTGCATCAGTAGTTTTTGGTTCGATATAGGATCGAAGTGGGTTGGCTTTTTCGGGCAAGAGAGAAGCCCTGAGTGCACATTCATTTGGTTGAGAAGTAAAACCGAGGTCCCGTGTGGTGTACGATGGCGTCTGCAGGTAAAGAACCCTCTCTATTATGAAACGGGTAGTGGAAGTAAATTTCCCGGTGTTGGAGCTTCCCCCCGGGTTTGGTGGAATGTCCCAATGAAGAGTAGAAAGACGACAAATAGCATATGGGTTGCACCTTTGGTCGGGAACCAGCTGTGGGAAAACAGTGTCCAATGTATCGCCCTTGTGCCCACTCAGAGGGATAAGATAAGTACCCGACCCTGCCATAGGCGGGAAGAGGATTAGAAGTTACTTGTACCCTAGCCCTATGCACACATCAAGCGGATGACTAGTAGACTAAGTTAGCTTTGTTAGCCAGTAGTTATAACTGTAATATTCACGCTCATTGGTTGAGCCAGTCCCTTCTAGGAAGGCAGAACCGATTGAACTACTTGTGTGACGTCACTTGTGTATGGGTGTTCGCAGCGCGGCACCGGAAGTGCCGCGGAACAGTGGTTCAGAATCGCTGCATTAGACCATTCAACTTTAACACGCTTGTTGGCCTGTTCCTTAAAATGACAATTTTCTTTGACTGAAATCAGTGAATAGCAGAAAATAAATTATATATCATCTTACATAAAGTGACCAGATTTTCCAGAGGGCAAAGCGGTACAGGGGCTTTTGGTGAGTGCCCCAAAGTAAGGGCGGTGAGACAAGCTTTCCTGAAGAGCAAAGAACAAAACTTGTGACTGCGAACCTACTGTACATTATAGCTTGAATGTAGGTCCACCCAGCACAGGATGCATCATCATCATCATCATACCCTTATCACGCCTGCGGCAGGGTCGGGCAACCTACCTTACGAACTTACGGACAACCTGCTCCCACGTCTGCTTCGGTCTCCCCGTGCCCTGGGTGCTGACAACCACCTCCTGAAATGGATCTAACGACCTCCTCCTCTCCTCTTCTCATTACGTGTCCATACCATCGCAACCTATTTTCCCTCATTTTTTTCGGCGATGTCCACCTCTCCCAGACTACCCTAAATCGGGACGTCTGGTCACCCTATCTTATAGCTTTTAGTTTTCTACTGATTTCTGCAAATTTAACGAGGAATCTTCTGAGAAACTGAAGCATTAGGCAAATGGAAGTCAGAGGCAGGGATTTTCCTCAAAATACCAACGAAAAAAAATTTTTTTGGTCATCACCGTTTCAAACAGTTTTGACACTTATTACAAGGTCCGAGAGACATAGTGAGAGTGAGAGAGAGAGAGAACTACTAGACGGTATTTTCAGGCAGCGAGCTGCCAACATCTCTTGCTTGTTAAACATCGGGCTATTTCTTCATTGGGGTATCCTTCCTCTGGCAACGTCAGCGGGGAGCTCCTACACCTGGAAACTCTGCCGATCTGGGCATGTATATATATCTCCGTGTAGTTAAGGGTCTTTTACGAGCAGTTGACTATCAGCAGCAGGCACCTTTATGCGGCTTTCACACCAAGGATGCAAGAGACAAGACATGTGCCTCCTAGATGCAGGCGGCATTAGTGTCTTGTTCCTTGGACAAACATGCTTGGCACCAAAGAGGCATATGCAGCCTGCATCTTCAGTCCGCTTCCACCTGACATAGAAATCAGAATAAAACTAATTTTTGTTTATTAATATCATTTTTTATGAATTTGTTCGTTGGTGTTTTAAGGCCCTTCAACAACATGGTCATTAGAGCCCTGTCCACTGTGTAGTTCTAATGCAGAGTACACAGATACTATACTAATGCGACGATTTTTGACTATTACCGGTACCCAACTTTCCCACTCTCAAAAGGTCACCCATGTCAGTACTAACTGGTGTGTCCAAATTACTAAGCTGTACCCCACCTTTTTTTATGTAAGGGCTCTCACATGTGCAAGGCCGGCCATCCGGTGGGTGCATTGCACCCGGGCGACACGATTGAGGGGGCCCCATCATCAGTACCCATCAGAGCCCAGATCATTGCTGATATTAAAAGTTTAGTACGTCATTGTAGGGGCAACGTCCCTCATTCGACCCTGTCAATGCAACATAACCTAAACGTAACCTAACAACTCTGCCATTGAACTACACCAGGGTTCTAAAACCTTTCTGGTGTTGTGGGTCCCTCGGCTGCTCCATGAACTGATTGCCAGCCACAGGCTGTCAAAACCAAACCGGGTTAAGATAACGTTAGGTGTTACATAGCAGGTAGGCTATAATGCATAATTAGAAAGGATGCACCATGGGCCACATTACAAGCGTCAATGGGCCACAGGTTGGACAACCCAAAATTAGAGGTTAAGAGTCAATAATTTAATAATGCTATTATTTTGGGGTTGTTGAAACTAAACTACGTTTAATAATCAGAAGTGTAATAAAAAAATATAATGACACTGGTCCAACTGAAAATGTGTCCCAAGGTGTGGACGTCCACATAAGCTTTCAGACCAACTCATAAATGTAATGGCGACATATTAGGACACATGGAATCATCCAAAAATGTAATACCTTCCAAAATTAGGAAGGATCTCAGAACGGGATAGGAGGGCATCTAAGAGGTGTCCATTTACTAAGAATCCTTTTATTTTTACTTTTGGAAAAATATTTTAGGGCCCCAAAAGGGTTTTTGCACCCGGCCCCTTTTATAGAGAAGGCCGGCCTTGCGCATGCGCATCCTGGTTGGAATAATCTTTAGATGCAGTGTCGTACGACAGTGTACTCTTTGAAGGCAGCAATAACTGTTGTGTTACGTTGTTGATTGTGAGGTAACAGGTTTAGTTTGTTGTTGTTTGTTGTTGTTTAAGGTCCCGTCAACTACAAGGTCATTAGAGACCCGTCCATTGCATAGTTCTAATGCATAGACTGCACAGACACTACACTAATGCGACGATTATTGGGTATTAGCAGTACCCAGCTTTCCCGAGCGACCACCCATGTCAGTACTAACTGGGCTTGCGTTGCTTAACTTCAGTGATCAGGCGAGAACTGGTGTGTCCAACGCAACTTGCCGCTCCCATAACAGGTTTAGGATTCATCCCTCACTGCACATTGGAAAGCGCATGTGCTAATTCAGGTTTTGATTGATATGTTAGTTTAAGGGCCCTACAACCACAAGATTCATTAGAGCCCCGTCCACTGTATAGTTCTAATGCAGTCTGTACAGACCCTACACTATTGCAATGGTTTCTGGGTATTTGCAGCACCCGGTGACTGCAGAACTGGTGTGTCCAATGCAATACAGCCAATCTGCTAATACGAAAGAATCACACACTGACCAAAAAGGCAGGAAGACACAAAATCAACCAACCGGTCTTCAAGGAACTTGCACCTCATGCTTCCAGGACGTACGATGCACATGTTTAAAGATACGGGTTGTGTACTGATATGTAGAATTTTGTGTTATGGGTAGTATAGGAGACAAGACACATCTGGATCAGGGCTGTGCTGGACATGTACCAACCACAGTTCCAGTGTGTGCCAGGCAGATACCAGTCTCTACACCAGGTATGTACCAGAGGTGCAAAAGCAACTGTAGAAGTGGTGTACCAGACACCCATTATTCATTGTTCCAGGGATATCCCAGTCACTTAGGGTTTCCAGTGTGGAGGATGTCTGCGTATTAGAGGTTTTCCGCCTATAGAGGTTTTCCGCCTATAGAGGTTTTCCGCCTATAGAGGTTTTCCGCCTATTAGGGGTATTCCGCCTATTAGGGGTATTCCGCCTATTAGGGGTATTCCGCCTATTAGAGGCTTTTCGCCTATTAAAGGTTTTCCGCCTATAAGAGGTTTTCCGCCTATAAAGGGTTTTCCGCCTAATAGGGGTTTTCCGCCTAATAGGGGTTTTCCGCCTAATAGGAGTTTTCCGCCTAATAGGGGTTTTCCGCCTAATAGGCGGACATTCTCCCACAAAAATTTTTTTTTCATGGGTATATTAATGACTATTTCACGACTACATTCAGAAAACTTTAGACATTGGTTGATGTTTGTTCCTGGACTTTCAAGAGCAGGCCTTTATCATGATACGCCATGATAAGCTTGTTTCTAAAATGTCCAAGTTGGGGATTCATAGTAAGGTTATTCAGTTGGTAAAGGCCTATCTTAATGGTAGGCAGCAGAGTTCCTTTTCATGGTAAGGCCTTTAGAATGGACACCTGTGACAGCAGGAGTCCCCCAGGGAAGTGTATTGGGACCTTTACTGTATATAATTGATGTTAATGATATAGCGCTTGACATACAATCCTTTCTTGAGCTATTTGCAGATGACACGTGCATTTCAAGGGTGGCCTCGGAATTGCAACAGGACTTAAACAAGATATGTTTTTGGAGCAGAACGTGAGAGTTGCCATTAAATCTGCACAAATGTAGTTTTCTTTTTTTAGGATAAGCAGGTCTAGAAAGCAAGTTGATTTTACTTTTTGCATAGGTGGTGTTAGGGTGAATAGAGTTTAGACCCATAAGCACCTTGGAGTTATTCTAAACACTGAGGGCACCAGGAAGGAGCGCATTAACAAATTGATTGTGAAGGCTGGGTGTGCTCTCCATTTTGTTAGAAGAGTTTTGGGAGACTCCACAAAGGAAATAAAATAAGTATCCTATTTTTGACTGGTATGGCCAATAGGGTCATAGGCATAGTTTCCCTTTAGGCAGGGTTTATCTTGGGAATTTGAAATGATACAAAGGAGGTCTGCATCGCTTCTCTCATAGGTTGAGCGTCTCAGTCATGATCATGGAATTAGGGTGGGACTCACTACGTTAGAGGCGGGTATCTGACAGCATCAAGCTTTCTCACAGACTGCTGAACTTAGGGTACAAGAGTACTCCAGGGGCAGCTTATTCCTGGCAGACTATAGAGGGAGAAAGGATCATCCTTTCAAAGTGAAGGAGGTCAGGAACGAACAGACTCGTATTACTGGCCTTTTTTTCCGAGGGTCATTCAGCAATGAACTTCTCTCAGTGAGGATAATGTGAGGAAGTTTCTGCAAGAAGGTGCCATTATAGCAGGAATGCAATATTTGGCAGAATAGAGGTTATGCTTCAGGTTCCTTGGCGGTTCAATGGGTTATAAATTAGGAATGAGAGTCATTCTCTCCACTACCCATTTGGCCTATCAGGGCAGCTTGCACTGTATTCAATTAAAATTAGAATTACTATAATACCCATAAAAATTTTTTCCTGGGTGTATTTGCAACTAATGTTTTCCATGCCGCAATTACAAGGCCGCAGCCGCGCCGGACGATGGAAAATCAGAATTTTTGCACTGGGCCTTAGAGATAACACCCTGCAGCGTCCTAAGATATGGACTCTAATGCATTTCGATGCGTGCAGATACTTCATATTATCTCTGACTCTGCCGGACTTTTTAAAACTAATTTTCCTATGTACAGTATATGAGTAAAGGAGATTAATGATATTTGTACAAGTATTAGTGAGGTTCATGTGTCCGTAAATTGCCTTTGTACTGCGCTTTTTCAGTACAGTATATGGGTCTGTTTCTCTGTGAGTGTGTGCACGTTGCACGGCAGACGATCGTTTGATAATCCAATTTAATCTTAAAGAAGTAGGCAGTTACCTGAAAGGGCACCTAAAAGATGCGCTGCCATTTCAGAGGATGTTTCTAATACTTTGTCGTTAAATCCTATTATGAGACTTCCGTTAACTATTTGCATATAGTATGTTGTCTTGTATCAGAGGAATTGCTTTTTTATGGACATTTTGAGGTGTTTGGTAGTTTGAAAGAAAGAAAAAACTTTCCCATATCATTGCCGCAAGACATTTTATTGGCTTATAAGCATGCCAAGGATGCTTTTTATGAGGAGGGAGAAATTGTTAGAGCGGAATTTGTTTAGTGATTATTTATTTCAGTCCTGTATACAGTCTTCTTCCCTTCCTCTGTGTGCGTATTGAACTTGTATAGAGAAAAATGTTACAGTTGAAGCAGTTTAATGGCAAGAAAAATTCATATCGTATCATTGTAACTTAAAAATGCAGTATACAGTACTTTAAGTAGTTTCATTTAACTTAGCTACACCACCTGATAGGATTAGGATAATCCTCGGTTTGTTACGTCTTGATATGTGCAGTGCAGAGAGTGATGCGATAATTGCGAGGCAAAATATTCATATACTGGCTTGGTGGTTGATTTTTTTCTGACTGCCATCATTATGCTGGTGTTTTTGTACTGCCAAAAGAAAAATGAGTGGATGATGATGGGCTGTGATAAATGCACCATCTTAAATGATGGAGGGTAGAAATCTTTGTTATATAATTTCCTTAATTATGATACACGTACTAATCAAGTCTTTGTTCGTCCATTGTAGATTCTGAAAGATACTCACTCTAACGTTACTCTCTAGTTGCTCATTATTGCTAATTGTGTAGTCTCGTACATTATTGCAAATGAAAACATCATCGCCATCATCACTGGCTGATCTTTTATAAGAAATTGCCTACTGCTACTGTTATGTGCTTTCCAGGTACGCCACATTGGCTGGTGAGAGTAGGTTGGGCTACAAGAGGTATTGGTGCTTGGAAATTGTTTTCACTGGCAACGTGCAAGATGTGGGACTTCTCACTTCGATCGCCAATACAGTGGACAAATTCAGACATAGTATTTTATAGTGTTTATTGAAAAACATTCTTATTGGTCCATGTAACAATGTTTATATCTTTAACCTAATCAGTTGGACCGAATGCAGCACATTTTTAGAGACGGGAAATCAGATTCTGATAACGTCAATAAGACAGTTGAAAGGCATTTGACGAGTCTAAATCACGAGCCATTTCGCACCAAAGGTTCCTAATTTACCTGTGAGTGTATATGTTTGTCAATAAATCTCAGGTGAATTATGATTAGTTGTTCTTTTTTTAAAAGGGCCTAATTTCGTCGAATTGTCACTGATTATTTATGATAATTACGATGGGAATAGGGAGCGGCGAATTGCATTGGACACACCAGTTCTCGTCTGATCACTGAAGTTAAGCAGCGCAACCCCAGAAAGTACTGACATTAGTGGTCGTTTGGGGAAACTGGGTACCATTAATACCCAAAAATCGTTGCATTAGTGTAGTGTCTGTGCAGTCTCTGCATAAGAACTATGCCGTGGACGGGGCTCTAACGACCTTGTAGTTGAAGGGCCCTAAAACACCAACAAGCAACAACGATGGGAATACGATA
This sequence comes from Trigoniulus corallinus, assembly GCA_013389805.1. Lineage (NCBI taxonomy): Eukaryota > Metazoa > Arthropoda > Diplopoda > Spirobolida > Trigoniulidae > Trigoniulus > Trigoniulus corallinus. The sequence goes on from JAAFCE010006156.1 coordinate 10,516,510, forward strand.
AAGTGATATTGCAGAAAAGTATGATATTTCTTGGAATTTGTTTGACACACAGAGAGAGGAAGAGACCGGATGTGGTCTATGTCCCAATTTTTTATAGCCTTTATGTGGCCCAAATTAATTTAGTGAATGATATAAATGCAATTTGTAGAAGGCGGTGTTGTTTTTGGAAAGTAAACATGAGATTGGGGAACTTGTCACTAAGGTCTCTCGAATCTTTCTATTATGATGATTGAGTTACAAGGATGAACATTATGATTACATGAGATTATAAATGCAGGCATTAGCTATTGTTTTTTTTTCTCGTTTTGAAATTTCTGTAATCTAATAAATGGAATAGCCAGGTGGTTATCAAAATAATGGTCATTGAAAAGGATTTGTTGCTGTTGTTAACCATCTGCTACTGTGCATACATTTGCAGAAAATAGTCATCTTTTTTGTGTGTCATACCATAATCACGTAATACTGGAAAAGATTGAATATCAGTTTGAATGACAGGAAATGTAGGCTTTTATTGAGTTTGGCATTAAAAAACTTTTTTTTCCTGATGTTCATTTTAATATTTTCCTAAATACTAGCATCTGCTTCAAATAGATTTGTCAACATTTCAACATTCAGCAGTCGATGGATGTCACCATTTTATGTACTTTTCGAGTAGATTGATAAGCGAAAAAAGCTGACACTTCTTTTTCTGTATCCCACAATCAGATGCATAAAATTTGTCATAAACTGCTTGTTTGAGCGCAATACAATCGCTGAATGAAAAAGATGTGCTTTCCACATTTGTTTTTCTTCCTTGAACTGAGCAGTGACAACAGCTATTATATAACACAAGTACTATTAATCATTTTGTCTCTTTTCCTCACGGAATCCCCGTAATTAGTGACCAAATTGTATCTAAATTTCCAAATAACACCAGTATACATACATGGAGTTACTATCGAGCAGATTTAAATCTCCATCCTTCCATGACCTTCTCTAGCTCACTGTTACTGCTCGGATTGTAGAAATGATACCATAATCTACTTTACTGGTATTCTTTTTATAGAAACCTATCCAAAATAATGTATAATACTGACATCTGTGAAGAATATGAACTACTATAACCTAATAAAGTCTCAGGTAGCGAAACAATAAATGGAATTATGTGAGCTTTAGTCCGGAATTTGATAAACAGCCATTTTTAGAAGCGTTTTGTTGTGGATAGCTTTCACAATAGTGAGGTTGTTGGACTTTATTCTGAAGATAAATGTGTAACAAGTAAAGTAACCAATAGAGCTACGTGAATGATAAGATCAGATCACGGGGCTGATCCGGGGGGGAAAGCATTGGAGCAATTGCTCCCTCTTCAGTGGGGTATATATTTCAAGTGATGCATAATTCAACTTTGTAACTGATGCGACATTTTTGCGCTGCTATCCCCATTTATATACTGCCAGTCCAATCTGCAGTTGGCTAAACCACTGCAGATAGGACATTGTCTAAGGTGCAGCTGTCTTAGCTGGATTTATACTCGGGGATTCTGAATACTTATAAATATTTGGGGCGCACTTTTTTGAAGTGCTCCCCCCTGATCCTCCACTGGATCAGATAGATCGTTCCTGTCCTTGCGACGCAGGGGCCAGTTAATGTACAAGACAGTCAATCACATTGTTTATTATTAGCATTGGCAATATCCTCGCCACTCAATATTCTTTCCGGCCATGTCTCAAGACCCAGGGCCTGTCAGACAGCCAATTTCGCTGCTGAGGTTCTGTAGAGCAAGCACCAGGAGCAAATTTTACCGCACAATAGAATACTATGGAGTGAAAGCGGATCCTGTGTGGAGTGAAGAGGACCTTGTAATGAAATAGGATGGAATTAAGGACCATGATTAATAGACGTGTTTATTGGGAGGAAGGCGAGGATGTGTCGTTAACCGGTTCTCTGGTCTATTTTGAGGTGGAAGGCCACACAAATACCCATTAAGGTTTTACTGCTATTAAAATGACCTATTAAGGTCCTGTTAAACTCTTCTCGGGACTATGATCCAGCATCAAATGTATCCTAACCCTGTTACTATGAAGTAGGAGTTACAGTTGTAAGCCAAATTTCAAGCCAGGTGAAAGCACAGAGTTGGATTCTGCTGCATGTAATTCACGAGTTGTGAACCTATCCCCACACCATCTGACAATGTACAGGTAGTTCATCTTAATGTGCAAGGCTTGCTCGTCAGAACCTGTTGATTTCTATTTATATATGTCGTGAATATATTCTCTCTCTCTTTCTAATTTTAATGATTTTGAAGAATTTACATAGGCTGTTTTTTTGCTAGCCGTGTTTTTCTTTCAAAAATTTTATTGTCAATGCAAATGTGGTGATTTACTTGAAAGACAGGAGGGGTTATATTTGAGCGCGAGTATTTGTTGAATACAGAATTGAAATGTTACTGTAATTGATGATCCTAAGGCCTAGCAGGTTTCCTCCATGAGTGAGAACGAATATGTGAGGATGTCGACGAGATGACATACAGTAATGCGAAATTAAAAAAAATTTTTTTATCTTGTACAATTCAAGTAACGAAAAAAAAAATTCAGCTCTAACTATTCGTCTCGTTGCTCATCTCTACGTGACAATCTAGTGCAGTTTTAGTATTTAAATGACATCTTATCATACTCAAAGTGTATTCCATTATGGTTCAACTGCATTTGATAGATAATTTATTGATCGACAGAGGATTAAAGGAGGAGTGGTGGCATGAGGGTGACTCGTAGATGGGAGCTGTGAACTAAAACCTCGATGTCTGTCAGAGTATCGACGACATTAGCAAACTTATATCCTACGCCATCTGCCTCGTTTCTAAATAGATATAACGTCTATTTAAATTATAAAGATTTTAAGCATCGCACGAATTCATTAACAAAGAATGATTTTTATGCCGAATCCTTGTATTTTCAAAGTTTATCTTGAAATGCACTTAGTCGCTTTATGGATGTCGCAAACAGGTCGCCATCATTCCTCCCTTGTCTTTTGAGTTAAATCCCATTTTCTTCTTGAACTTCCTTATTTAAAATTACTGTTGTTTTGGGTTTTCTTTCTTCTGATATCCTCTAAAGTTATTGGCGCTTTTACAAGCAATTATTTGAAATCAGGAAAAAAATATATGTAGTAGAGTTTATATAGTTTGTTGTTCATAAATGCTCTTGTATGCTTGCACTCTTTGGTGAGTAAGATGAGAAATTGAAATTCATATTACAGTGGTTCATTTTTGTTTCTTGTCTTGTGACGTTTTCAAAACTTTTTCATCTTGAGCAATCTCGTAAATGAGATGAATACAAGTAACATCTTGATTTTTTTTCTCATCTCTGCTCTTCTTCTCTTCTCCCCCCTCCTCGCCATTAAAGTCATTTTTTCTTCTCTTGTCCTCGACAGTGTGCCATCCTGCCCTCCTCCCTGGAGAAATCTATAATCGTATTATCAAATGGAGGCCTCCCTTTTGGGAATTTGTGAATGGAATGCCTAATGAGTACTAGGAAGGGAATTTTTTAGCATCTTGCTATGCCTTTTAAAAAAAACGTATCTATCTGATTTAATAAATGAATGTCAAAATGCATATAAAACGTCTCGAATTTGGGCTACGCGCACCCTCTTCCTCCTTCTCCTACTCCCATCTCTCTGGTGTAAAGTACAACCTCTTTTTTCTTCACCCTTCACCTCCTTCTTCACCATTATCTACATCCTCTTTTGCTCTTCATCCCACTTTCTATTCCTCCATCTTTGACATTTACTCTTCTCCCTCAATCTTCGCTTATGTTCCCATTTTTCTCGCGTTTCGCCCCATCCCCGTTTCTTAATATGATGGTGCTTCATTGTGACCTCCTTAACTCGCAATCCTTATGTTAAAAGATCTAGAGTTATTAAAATTTTAGAGTTATGGGGAAGAATGCCAGTGTGTGCAACTTCGAATTTCTGCCAAGACCATGGATTCTATTTAAAAAGTCTATTTAGATTCTATTTAGATTGATCTATAACATTTCATGGCGGGAATCTTGGAAAGATGTCCTAAACGTTTCAATTCAGGTCTGAAAAATTGACATTTTGCTCAAAGTTTTTGGCTTGGAATTACAAGCTTTCATTTTACTTCTTGTAGTCCTTTTGCCATCTATTTCATTTTGTCGTGTTCGCTCTTTGTGGATTTCTGGGTTGGAATATCCAGGTACAGGTTAACTGAGAATAAACTGATTACGAGGGTTGTGACATCACGTTGCCAACTATTCAAGAATAAACTCAATGTCCAGCGTTTTGCCTGGGAGTTCCTGACATCATCTTCCTCTCCTTAATTTTTCTATCTTGTTCCTCTTCCTTCCTTCCTTCTGCTGACTGTTCTGTGATTTCGGGATATGAGTATTCTGTTGTGCCTTTGATAAAAATCGAGTCAGCAACGGCGGGTTATGTCGGGGATGAAGCTTGAGGAAAACAAATCCGATTCGGGAATATTGCTCAATCCCGGATCATTGCCTCCAAGCTTGGCTAATCCTTGGAAAAATACTTTCAAGCCTTGACCCCCTGCAACATTATCCGCAAGGTTTAAACCCCCCCCTCCCAAAAGGCAAGTATTAGCTCTTTTCCTGCCTATGGTTGGTCGCCTACCCATCTATATCCCTCTGAAATGGACACTTGAGGGCGGTATTTTTACGCATCCGGCTGTGGACCAAAGCTGCGGCCCCTATGCTTATTTGTCGTCGGTCTACTGTTCTTTGGGATACTTCACCAACTACCCGTTACATAGTAGAGAGGATTCTTTTACATGCAAATGGCATAGTGCATCACAAGGGTCACGATCCAGTATCGAACCTAGAGCCACTGACGCAATAGTCGAGCACATTCTCTCCTGCACCACCAAGGCAGGTTATCTCCAACCCTTACCCCGCACAGGGTGAGAGAGATAGTCCTAGAATGGGCTTACTGGATAGAAAGAGTTTGGATGCGACATAAAAAACGACAGGCCATAGGGAATTTGTATGTAATTGTTCGATACCAATTATGACTAAGGGATGCACATTGTCAATGCAGGTGCGCTATATGGGCTAAATATTTGGAAACTGTCAGCGTGAAACAAGGATCCAGGAAATGGGATGCATGATGTGTTTCCGATGAAAAGGTGAAATAATTGGTTAAATCCATTAAAACAATGCTGGTAAGAAGGGTTGAAAGAAGTACAAACGGCAGGAGCAGCTAGAGCGCTTGATGTGGAGACACATGATTGATAGGAACACATTATCGAAGATGTGAGGGAGGGATTGGAGAGCTAACTTACCGCACCGCTTTGTTTTCGGAACAAAGAGAACGAGAGGGGAGTAAAGAAATGGGTACGATAGGGTTAGACCTACCGGAAGGAGGAGAGTGAGGCCTCTGCACTGCAATGTTAGATGCTAGCTCGAAGTTTGATTTTTATCAGGACCGAGGAGAAAGATCTCTCCATCCTTCCATCCTCAGGGCTGACAAGTTGTCGCTATTGTAAGTAATGGAAACTACAAAAATGAAATATAGTATCGATTTAAATGATAAAAACTTTCATAACGATATTATATTGCAATCGATTTCGAGTTTGGAAAATGAATGTAATGATGGTCTTCTTGCTAGACAACTACAATAGATAGATGTTCCTACTGCTTCATGGATGTTGTCCTTCTTTTTTTGTATCTATTTTTCACCGGGTAACTCAGAAGAGCCTTTTAAATTCAATATGTTTCTGTGTAGTTCCTGAAAAGTAGAAAAGAAGTTGAAAGATAACAATCTCTTTTGTTTCTGTGTCGAATAGCAGGTTGGTGAAAGTCATCACTCAAATCTCCTTGTGTATCTAGCAATGACTTCCCTAAAATTCGATCCTTTGTTAGGTCGACAGGCTTCCATCAATTCAATATTGGAAACTCGAGCTAATTTCAAAGAGCGGAAATGTCCTTGATATTATTCTCTATTAAACAACAATATCATTATTCGCCAATTAGGCAACTCATCCGCATGTCTCGAATTTCAGTTGTACGTGAGTCGTATCAAAATGTAGTTGATTCCCACTTTTTTTCGGTTTCGGGGAGGAAAAATATGATTCGATTACAATATCCTGAAATGAGTCTATTAACTCTTTATATTAGAAATTTTAATTGAACTTTACCTTTCCATAGGTATGACGGTGTAAATTTGATATCGCTTTTCCTATAATGACTTTTGATTATGAATATCGAATTATATAACCTAACTATGTATATATGCAATTGCGCTTTGCTCAAAGAAATACTAACGCTAAATTGAATTTCTCTTTTCGTCCATTAATTCATTTCACGGTATGCCCGTTTAGAGATTTTAATTTTATTAGGTTGTTGATCATATTTCAGTGTTCATATCCTAGAATAATTTAATTTCTCTAATTCAAAAATTGGCTCTCGACCACCTCTTCGGGTGATCCTACAGGTTTATTGGTCAGACAACTTTATTCTCTTGCCATTGTTGTATCCGGTATCTGCTTTTACAAGTGCGAGAAATGTTGACCAAGTTTCATTACACTCGAATTATTTAATGTGAATGATCTAGTCACTCGCCTCGGTGGCCCAGAGGTAGCGTCAATGGTTCTATGTCCGACCTTAGACCGCGGTGGTTTGGCATCTTTCGGGAGAGAGAGAGATAGAAAGTAAGAGATAAGCCCTCAGTGCTCTTTTCATCAGCGGGATCGCGTCGGTTGGGAATAAAATCTTTGGCCCCGTGTAGTATCTGCAATACATCTGCGTATAAAAGGACCCATACTTGTATTTCCGCAAAAGATGTTGAGGTCCCTGTCCCTGGCGTCAGTGGAGGAAAAGAGCCCCAATGCATCAAGGTAGGCAATGAAGCTGCATCATCAGGTTGGAAGCCGGTTGAATAAAATGCTGTCTAACAGATCGCTCATGTGCTCAAAGGAGAAAATGGGGCACTCGACCCTGCCATAGACGGGCAAATGGTTAGTGATGATCATAGTGGTTGATTGATTATATAATACTAGTCGACAGGTCGATATACGACTGTGGTCAGCATTTTATTATTTGTGTTTTAGAAAAGCTCCAGACACCATTGTGGCCACCACATACACACGGAATGCTCTCGTTGACACTTTTAAACGTTTGAAGAATTGGCTTCGATTACGTCGTAGCTATTACGTGCTCGGCCTGCAAAAGTGTCAACCAGTAATACCCACGAAGATTTTTACGACTTCTCAAAATCAAAAAGGAAAGAATGAAGAAAATAATCTCAAATTTATTTCGTTGAGTATATCAAACACTTGTAACCACCAATATGTATTTCAGGGCTAGGACTGCTGCGAGTATATCAGGCCCTACTGTTTCATTCATTTCTGTGGATTTCCTGTCTAACCGTTTCCTTTAGATCAGGGGTCGGCATATCTAGTCAACCGTTTATTATGTACACGCTTGTGAGTTTGGAGTGATCATTGCAGTTGGGTCCATCACGCAGATGCAGGATGTGTACAGTGGCGGTTTTAGGCACGTGCAAACTGTGCAAATGCACGGGACCTCGCTTTTGCAAGTTGCAAATTTTTGGAAAGGGCCTCGCACTTTCAATTTGCACAGAGCCTCGCGTATGCTAGAACCGCTACTGGATGTGTAGGAAGGTAAATGGATGTTGTTGTTTCGTTGTTTGTTGGTGTTTTACGGCCCTTCAACCACAAGGTCATTAGAGCCCCGTCCACAGTGTAGTTCTTATGCAGAGTCTACACAGACACTACACTAATTCGACGATTTTTGGATACTAGCGGTACCCAGTTTTCCTAAGCGGCCACCCATGTCAGTACTAACTGGGGTTGCGTTGCTTATCTTCAGTAATCAGACGAGAACTCGGGTGTCCAAGGCAATTTGCCGCTCTCCAAGGTAAATGGAACCAAGCATGGAAGCAAGTTCTACGGCGTTACATAGCAGTGGGATAGGTTGAACGGAGTCCTGGTTGGAAATCTGCTCAATCTGTCCCAAATCTGTCCCAAAATCTGTCCCAATTCTGCTGGTGAGACATGGATATGACTCGCAAAAAGCTTAAAAATATCTAATACCCCGGCCCTTTATTAAAGGACACTTTCCCAATATCGACCTGGAGAAAGAGAGAAGCATCATGACAAGTTCATGATTTAAGCAACACAACGCGTTTACCAGGGCAATCATCATCTTGTTAGAGAGATCACGATGCCCTGGTAACGCTTTTTCGAGTGCACTTGGTGCCTACTTATCAGTACCACAAATAAGATTCGTAGCTTACTTTATCATAACTTTATATCCATACGTTTACAGGGTAAAACCTTCTGACGACATAAAATACAGAAGTTGGAAGTGGCTGAAGTCCTGAGTCAAGTCGAACCTGATACTCCACCTCCTTAATGTTGCTCACACGACTGATGTTTGTAAGTTTATTAGGTGTGAAAGACAGATTTTCCACGTGATTGAGTTTGCTGCTCTGACGATGCAGTTAATGTCCTCTTGATAATTATAAGGACTAGAAATTGTTCTCTGTGGTATATAAACAGAAATTTGGGTAGAATTGCCAAAGCGAAAGTTTTCTTTTCAACTTGTTATAGGTTGATGATGATGTTGCCAAAGGTTTGCTCTATTTATTTACTGCTTATAAGTAGATAGGACTTTCTTGATATTTTCTTTGATTTTTGCTGAGTATACAGCCTGTCATATTTGAATTTCTGTATGAATTAACAGAAATGTCGAGGGATGACGTGAATACGCATTTTTTTTATTATATATTAACTTGAGTCAAAATCTTTTCAACCACGAATGAATATAGTTTTGGATTGAACTAACTCCTTCTGGGCATATCTCGGTAAATGTAGCAGGAATTTTCCTCGTATATTTTTCGTCTCATCCGGTTGTCTCCCTCTCTACCTCACATACCTAGGAATGAGCCGGCATAATGACAAAAAATTAGTAAATTCACATAAGGAAAAGATATTGATTTGAAAGAAAAGCATACGGTAGTGTAATACGTTTACCTCATCTTGCTAATTTAAACGTACTGTATATTAATGAAATGAAATTTCTGTCTTTTATATTAAAAAAATTGCCTTCCTGGAACGAAGAAAAACAGTTGGAGGCGACATTGCTAAATCGTTAAAACAGTAAAGCAACAATGCCATAATTAGAAAATCAGTTTGCAAATCCTCCTGTTCCCGTCTTGATGCCTTTAGGGTTGATGTGATAGGCCTTAGAAATGCTCTTTTCTTGTACTGTTGCAGTTTTTTTTAGCAAACTGTCTAAAAAGCTTGTACAAACTTCCGTCATGTGGCTCTCTAATTATATTTCTTAAAATGTGGTCATTCCACCCACAGACGTTGGACCTGTCTACTTCCAGATAACGTTGATTAGCTAGGAAATCCCTAATATGAGCATTGCAGAATGGAGAAAGAGAGTGCTACATGATCACAGATTACAGTTTGGTAGATTTCATTTTGGCAGCTCTGCAAATATGTGCCCAATCAGATATTTCAGAATGTTATATTGTAGCTTTTTTTGCAGATTTTGTCGTATGAATGCATCTCATTGAAGCCTTCGTCAGTACCCCCATGTTGAACTCAGAAAAAATGTTGTCAGTTCGGACCATGATTCCTAGAGCCTATTGTAAACCATCGGTTTTGTTTGCATACCGATTTACTTTATTTTTGTTTAATCAGACCGACTTCTTGTTTTGTAGACTTCTTTATTTTTAAGATCCCCTTCAAAACAGGAACAAAAGCAAAAGTAACCTTTATTAATCGTGGGTTACCGTTAGGAGATAACTTCATAATGAGATGAAAGTCTGTATCAACCCCTGATCATTCCCAAACCACGATGTTATGATTACTTCTTTTTCTCTTCCTCTGTCGAATAAAATTAATTATTGTACAATTTATATTCCGTCACTTTGATGGGCGAGTTGGAAAACCCTGTGTCACCTGGGCACCAGTAAGAGGTTCATTTCCATACTAATTATTGATATCAGATTTTTTTGGCCGGCATCGACTGCCAGCAAAATAAAGCTGAAGTCTTTCCTAGACTGCTAGGTGTTGATCCGAACTGAACTTTGTCACATCACACATTTTTGGTGATAGCTAATTGGTTCTCTGATGGCGGTCACCCATCGTGGATAGCCCAGACTCCATTGTTTGTTTGTTGGTGTTTTAGGGCCCTTCAACTACAAGGTCATTAGAGCGCCGTCCACAGCATAGTTCTTATGCAGAGACTGCACAGACACTACACTAATGCGACCGTTTTTACGTATTAGCTGTACCCAGTTTTCCCAAGCGGCCATCCATGTCAGTACTAGCTGGGGTTGCGCTGCTTAAATATAGTGATCAGACGAGAACTGGTGTGTCCAACACAATTCACCGCTCCCCAGACTCCATATGGACCTGTCCAACAATCACCTGTCTGCTATTATAGTGCCAGATGAGGGGGGGGGGGTCAGCGAGCTTAATAAAATGTTTATTAAACTATGATTGAAGATGTTTTTGAAGAGCCGCGTGATAATCAAGATTAGGATCGATCCTGCTCCAACGGCAGTTTGTGTGAATAGTCTGCTGTTGTCAGGTCTGTAAACAGAATTAGGGCATTTATTAATGTTTCTAGTAATTTTTGTTGCTGTTGTTTGAATAGATCTGTTGCTTGTATTAGCAATAGAGAAGAAGTGGATGTCTTTATGAAATATGGTCTTGTGCCTCGAAGTGACCTAGAAATTCAAGTGATGTTCTATTAAACATCTTCTCTTTGAAGAGGTGACTATAGGTTTCAAACTTTATGGAAAGGGGGATCGGAGATGTTTGTTTAATATTTGTGTAAATAATCGACTGACATGCTAATATGTTTAACAGTGATTGATTTGACAAGAATTTCGAGGGAGTCAGATTTGTTTCGACAACTAATCTACTGTTTCGAAGTTGTATTTCTTTGAAAATTACATTTTCGCTGTCAACACGTTAAAAATTTATTCTTTCTCTATTGACATGGCTGCTGCTTAGGCATATAGGTGGTATTATCTGAAGGAAAATAAGGATTTTTGTCGTACAGTTGTTGAAATTAGCTTTGGACTCGACTTTCGTTAGCTTTGTTTATTAGTCTTCCGATAACGAATTTACCTTTGCTTGCCATTAGGCTTGTTCAAAAAGTATTGAGGCTGACAAATTTCTCTCAGGAACTTGAAAGTGCATAAGGGCATCACCCTGGTCTTAGAGTTTGTACGAATATTACATTTTCAAAGCGCCATCGCCTGTTGATACTCGTGAAGTGTGTGAGTAGTGCAAAAAAGGTTTTGATGTCCGTGGCCAGCAGGGGCAAATCCAGAGGGGAAGCAATGCAGCAATTGCTCCCCCCTCAGTACCTCAATGGGGCGCATATTTCAACTGATGTGTGATTCAACTTTGCAATTGATGAGGCATTTTTGCATTGCGTTCCCCATTGCTATACAGCCAGTCCAATCTGCAGTTGGCTAAACCACAGAAGATAGGATAGTGTCTTAGGCAGTGTTTTTCAACCTTTTTATTGAAACGGAACCCATTGGATCATTTTGACTTCTCGTGGAACCCTTTGGAACATTTAGACCTTTCGCGGAACCCCAGACAGTGACAGAAAAAAGCATTAATTGATACAGGTGTGTGTTAGCGTAAACAGTTGAATTCGTGGCCTAATGTTTGAGTGAGACACCCGAAGTTCATCTTCCACAGACAAAAGGCGTTCTCGTTTCTTGTGTTTTCATTATTTTTATATTTTACCTTGCCATTGGCGGAACCCTTGGGCGGACCTCACTGAATCCTGGTTGAAAAACACTGATCTAAGGGTCAGTAGAGGAGCTGTTGTAATTGTTAGCTAGATTTTTACTAAGGGATTCTGAAGATTTAAAAATATTCGGGGCGCACCTTTTTTGTAGTGCTCCCCTCTTGATCCCTCCCTTCCCCTGGATCAGCCACTGCTGGCCAGTGGGGGAATTCACTCTGTACCTGACTGGAGAGCAGACGTGCGTTCTCTACCTCTTCCCTCCATTCCTACCTCCCTTTCTCGTTGACACTTTGTAGGATGCTGTTTAGGACACAGAGTGCCAGCAACAGATGCCCATAAGGAGTGAGTGCACTGCACTGAGGTCCTACAGCACACTCTCCTGTAAGTGCCGTGTTTGTTTAGAGAACTGAAGAGAAGAATTCTGATGTGAACACCTTTCACTAAAGGAAAAACGTAATTGGGATAGTTTTTGAACAGCCCTTGTATTATGATTCCCCCATTCACTCTTTCACCTCGACTCTGAATTCAATAATTTATTTAAATTGATCCACTGTGACGAGTTTATATCTAAATGTCATATTAAGTTATAATGGAGGTGATTAGGATTTGAATGTAAACAGCCATTTTTCGGAAGTCGATCATTATATTTGAATTAATCTTGTATACAAGAAATATTAACTTAATAGGTGAGTTTGGGTAAGAAGCACGAGTTCTCCACAGGGGCCTGTGATGATTAAGGCTGGCAGAAAGAAGGTAAGGGGGGAAGAGAAACTAAAAACAAAAGTGAAGCTTAAGATGTATGGCCAATCTCTCCTTTATCTGCATTTTTTTCCGAAATGAGTTATAAATTTTGAGATGTGGAAAACTACCAGGGAAATCTTAGCCCCAAATATGATTTCAGGAGGAGGTTATATGAGGTGCTTAGAGGGCTGTGTTATTGAGGGTCGATGGGTGGGAGAACTTTTGTAATTTATTATGTCATTGATTAAGAGCGAAAGTCGAATAACATGCAAACAAGATACCTTGGTTGAATCGATATCGAAGAAAAATCAATAGTGTTTGCTCCAGGGCTGTGACATTCAAATGAAATCTTTGTGAAATGTAGGGTTGTGTTTGTGGGAGGATGTGAAGAGGAAGGGTAAGTGAACTATGTGCTAGAAAACGGGTAGAAGATGGAGGGGGAAGTCGGGAAAGAAGGGAGGTATGAGAAATATACGAAATCGACTAGGGTTAAGAGGGGAACAAGTGAATTTAGGAGCTGATGGGAGGAGGGGAAAATGCCGCTACTGTTGCTGTAAGAACTGATATTGTATGTTGATAGCAAGGGAAATGATTGTTGAGGAATTGCTTAGGGAAATTAATACAGATGGTTGAGAAAGCGGTAAGACAGTATTAGGTCATACTTAAATCTTCGCTACCTTCTTTTTTCTACCCACATTTCTCTTTTATTTACGTTATTGTTGTTTGTTGACCTGTTATAGACCTTCTTTGGTATTCTGCAGTCCTTCAACTTATATTCACAACTTCTTAATTTGACCTATTTGGGGTTGTGAAGTTCATAGTGAAGATCAAAGTAGTGGATGGTCAAAGTTGTGTCTCTAAATCGGCGTGTTAATTATATTTGAGTTATTGTATGATAATAAATAATTTTGATTCTTTTATAAGAAAAATAGACTAAAATTATAGGTGCTGAATTGAAGAAAATGTACCCTCCTGGGCATCTTTGATGTTTACATTTCTTACATTCCTCATTTTGGCCCTTAATAATTCTCGAAATTACATCTGAAAACAAAATCTTAATTTCTGAATGTTGTCAGATTATTAATTTGGTAGTGTTAGTCTTGGAGGTTCCATTAAGAGAGTGAGAGAGAGAGAGAACCCTCAAAAATAATTATAGAAAGAGGTTGTAGTTTTTGGCACATAAGGTAAAAGGCGAAAGGGGGTGAAAGAGTGAGAGATTGAATGATTTTTTTATTATTAATTAATAAGTTCTGCATCTGACATTGTAGCTATAGGCATTATTGAAAACTCAAACATGACCGAAAGTTATATGAACAATAAATGTTGAGATTGCAGACGATCGATTAATCAACAGTCGACACTATTTCCGGTTAAAAATCTCTGCAATTGTTTTTGCATCTGTTGGAAAAATTTTTTAAAGTTTGTGCCTCTTATTTTTCGTATCGCAAGAACCAATAACTGCATGCGATTTCCTCTTGCCTAGATATCTGTATATACCTAGATTTGTGCTTTGCATTTATAGCACTTTATATCAGGCGTGTTATGCACTAATGAATGGTGCCCCAATGATAATGTTTGACATCCAGGTCGACTCTTTCTATGAAGCCTCTTATATTTCCCTTTAAATGAGACACAAACCCCCGAAATGGGTCCGTTCATTAGTTTAGTAATTAAAACCGAAAAGAATTACTGTATAACGGTAAAGGGAGGATGAGAAAGATGCAAGAAATTCGTTAACAAAATGGTTGGATGGATGGTTTTTATGTGACAAGCCCTACGCTGTATTTCATGCCAAAACCCTTTTAGCTGCTTCATGGCGGACATGCAAGGGATTTTTGGCGCAGTAATTGAAATAAATTGACAGCTGGAAGGCATAATGCGTATGTTATTCTGTCTACTTTAGGTCACTTTTAGTTTATTCATACTGGAAATTGTCAGGTTTGTTACCATAGTTGAAGTTAGGGATGCCTGAAGCTGCTGTGGATAAACGGAGTCATAGAGGGAGTTTAACAAGTCATTTTATCATACAGAGAAGGAGAAGAGGTCACATGCCTTTATCATTTGTCTTCAAGTGCCATCTATGTCATTTAGATGATGGGTTATCTTAGCCTTTGAGAAATGGGAGCATGTTAAAGGAATACGATTCCACACTTAAAGAGAGATGGCGCCTAATCATTATAAACGACATATAGTTGAGTTTAATAACCAAACAAATCGAAATCGTGTTACTGCACTTGATCAAGATGTTATTACTGATTTGAGGCAGTCATAAATCTTTCTTTCCAAACACAGAACTGAGGATATTACTCGTTATTAAATCCTCAATCTACTTTCCAAGTTTTAAGGCAGAGTACAAATTAGCTTGTGTTGAAAATTGCCTTCAAGAAATGACGGATTTGAAGCCTGCTGTGATGGCTGATGTCCGTGTCTTCAAGGCATGAATCAACATGTAAAAGGTTGTATTTCACTGCAATCAGAAATTTAGCATTAAAACTGATTTTGACATCTGATAGCTCAAGCATGTTATAACTTACTTCTGAAACTGTAAGTAGATCCCTTCTTTCCCTTCACCGCCTCCTAATCAAATGAGGATGCCCTCTCAGTCAGCATACAGGAATCTCTTTCTTTCAGGCTGACACTGAACAATTGTCATCAGTATCACTAACCATATTCCCGTCGATGGCAGAGTCGAGAACCAACCTTTTCGACCCTTCGGACACATGAGCGACCTGTGGGACGGTATTTTTACACTTCCGGCTGCCAGCCAATTGCTGTGTACCCCTTATACTTCTTTATAGTTGGTCTATTTATCCCTTTTCCCCCGCAGTTGCACCCTCCGACATTTGGAAAGTTTGCCGAACTGCATGCATGCTTTAGTCCATGTAGCATGGTTATTTTCATGCGTAGGTGACATCGTACACACCACACGGGGCTCACCGCCTCACTGCCCATCCGACTGAAGGCGCAGTTGGATATCTATAAATATATCCAGTCTGGATATCCATAAATAACTTGTTGTGGAGCCCATGGCCGTTTCTGATATGGACTGTTAAAAAGTAGCTCGAACTATTGTGCACTCACCTGCTACTAAATTAAAATCTAATAAAACGATCTAAGTTGGTAATTGCTTTGTGATGACAAAGGAACGTAAAAGCGATAGTCCGAAGCGGAGGTGCGTCCTGAGTTCAGTCCTGGAGGTGCTGAGCATACGCATGACTTTCCTGAGTCGGTGAAAATGGTTAGATGAGAGCTCGAGTAAATGTACCATTTATGGAGAGAAATTCGCCATAAAATTTGAAAATGCGCGCAACGCAGGTCATAAATGGTCATAATTCATACCCCCACTTCCCCTAATGATGTTTTCGTTTTTAACTCCCGAATTTATAATTAAAATGTACTTCAGTAGTACTTTCAAAAATGTAGGAGACGTGATTTTTTTAAATCTAAATATAGTGATAAGAGTGGGATGAGTTACTGATTATGTCTGCCGGTTCTGACATCACGGAATTATGTTTAATAGCATTTTCCTCACTCTGGGCCTTGTAAAAGTACTGTAGCGTTTGAAATTTTGTTTATAGTGCAATATGACTTTCGACTATAATTCGCACTTGTACTTTACGAAAGCTCGTTGTAAAGTATGAGTTTATACGTTTGCGTAGGTACTACTACCATACTCGTTAGTGGTTCCAGGTTCTGTCCTGAACAGAGGCGGATGACTTCTCACCACCGTGAATGGTTTCAATGCACTTTACGTTGAATGAGGAGTAAAGCCGTTTTCTTTTGTTTCGCTGGTGTTTTAGGGCCCTTCAATTGACTACAAGGTCATTAGAGCCCCGTCCACTGCGTAATTCTAATGCAGAGACTGCACAGACACTACACTAATGCGACGCTCTTTTTTTGGTACTAGCAGTACTCAGTTTTCCCAAGCGGCCACCCATGTCAGTACTAGCAGGGGTTGCGATGATCAGACAAGAATTGGTTTGTCCAACACGTCCAACGCACGAGTCAAGTCGTGGCGTCGTGTTGTGTGCACGTCAAAAGGACTGTAGGGACACGAGCCCTTACACACCTCTGCCAAAATCACACTATGAAAAAAGCATTAAACATCATTGTTTCTTCTAGCTCCTATTGTTGTTACATCCGTGGGCAACAATAGGACCTCTGTCAAAATTGTGAGACCTTTTGTAGGGACATCCTGCATGGTCTCGTGGCAATGATTCATGGGTACCCTTTGGTCACAGGGACACAACCACAGCCAAAGACCTCAGGATGGGATGTCATAAGAAGGTATGTTTTGGGGGCATAAAAGAACATCATCATCATTGAGTCGAAAATTAGTCGATCATCAGATCAGTCTGCAATCTTCAGTGAGTCTAGTTCTGCATTGCATTATGTATGGTCTCTGACCCACTTTGACCCGTCGTACTGTGTATACGTTAATTTCTTGGATTAAAGAAAATAAGGGTGGTGAACCACTATCTGGCGTCTCTTGGTGCTTCTTTACTGCCGTTTAGTCCTGCCTCATCCTTGCCCGTGAAACGCGACAGGACCCTTACTGCAAAGAGCATACACGGCAGTGTGGTAGCGAGGTCTGTGCACAATTATTTTCCAACTGATTGCAGTGGGTACCCGACTCTGCCATAGGCAGCAAAGCGGCTAGTGATGATGACGTAGGGACTATTATCTGCGCATACGTGATCAGAGGTTTATTGTCGATTTGTATCAGTTTCTTATAAAAATTTTGAAATTGCTAGCGGTCCAAACGATGTAAGATTGTCGAAGTAAGTCTGTCGTCTTACTTCCATGTCTTAATAGTTTTTCGTTGCTCGATGGAGTCGTATATAACTCACTGGAATGTTAATGATTTGGATTGTTAGTCTTGATTTGCATGTCATTATCATAATAAGGCTATCGACAGATTAAGTTAGTAATATCTCACGCTGTCACGGAGTCTTTTCATACCTTCATCAAGTTATCAACTGCTTAATGAAATGGAGATTAAGAGAATTATTTTTAACACAAATAAATCGAAGTAAGATTCTTTATCGTCAACCATCTTTATTGGCTTAGTGACTCCTACCACTTCTTGCTCTTTATTTTTACTTTGCGGGCTTGGCTCCTATGGGCCGCGATAACTTCTTCAATCACACTCTTTGTCAACTTGTACAGTCAGATCTGCAAGGTCCGACTCTAGATTCCCTCATTTTTCTACAAGGTCTCTATCCTCTTTACCCATTGCCCTGCCCTGCTACCGCTACTCCGGTCTGTTTGATCCAACTAACTCCCCCTGCTCTCTGTATTTTACGCAAGACCCAATACCTCAATCTGCTCATTGTGCAGTGTCCCCTAGTTATGGTAATGTGGGTCATTTGACTGCGGTAGTCCGCAGTCGAAACCTTTAGACTAGCAAACCATGCTGTAATTTGCTGACATCGACATTTCCGGATGGAAAGAGTTAACCAAAACTCGGCAAACTGCCGCTCGCGAGCTGTTAATAGCTCGCGAACTCAACGTTGGAAGTTCCCAGACATCTTTTTTTTTTCATAAGAATTTGTTATCATTTCATGTCCTTTAATGCATTTTTCGTTGCCAATTTCGTCATAAAAGTTGCTTTTTTTTGGTGATATGGAATGTATCACCATTTGCATAAAATTTGTAGTTTCCCATATTTTACTTTGAGGTATGCACAACTCTTTGGAAATCAGTCAACTTGTTAAGTAGCTCGAGTATCCATTTTGTTTGCCGCCAAACCCTGGAGTACATCCTTTCTCTGAATGATGTATAACCTTAGCAACAATTTGGAAACAACGTTTATTTATAACCTAATAAAGATCTCTCGAAGGCATGATGGAATTAGATAGGATCGTAATACGAGTATAAGAAAAAAATAAAGCCGGAGTATTTTAAGATTAATAACAAATTTCAACAACTGATTGTGGTTGACCTTGAAATTCCTGGACGTTTATTGTCCAGTAAATAACGAATTTCTGCTTTTAAAATTGGCTGCCTTGCGGTCCTCAAAAATCACTGAAAAGATTCTCGATTAATGTTTTGACTTGTAGTGGATGTAAAGGAAGTCTTAGCAAATTGAAGTTTAATTGAAGAAATTGTTGATCGTAGCAGGATTCTGCAGAATCATTCCTCATAAAATAATTTAACGTCGATATTGTAAGTCTCTGAAGACATGGTCGCATTTGGAAGGTTTCTTGATCATTTTTCTCTAGTGTACTGGGATCCCATGACGGTTCCGACTCTATATGAATACGTAGTAGAGCCATGGTGTGTCAATTTTCTGTCAATTTTTTTCTTTACCATGGTTCCTTTGAGGTTTGAAACACAAGTCTTAGCTTCAATTTCACATTGTACTCGTAACCGTGGCACCAATAAGACTTCGTCTGATAGATTTACTTAGTCGTTGCTTGCCAAGATTGTTTCTGGATTAAAGGAAAACTTCATGTGTCATGACCCTATGTCAGTGTCAGATTGATGCATACATCGGACTTTAGGTAGTAAAGAGAGGCAGGAAGGTCAGGAAACTTTTCCATAATTTATGTTTTTGTTCATCCATAGTTGGTTTAGCATTCGTCAAAACCATGTTAAGGTCTTCTACTCCGCCGTTCTATCAATTTGGTCTGAGAGTCATACGTTTTAATCTGGAGATGCTCTGTATGACGATAGGAGAACAATTTCACCAGTGACTTCCTATTTTGCAGCAACTTTAAAGTCTTTAAGTTTTATACTTTGCTCCATCAGATAAACGGGCTTGTTGATCATTTTTTGTTCAAGGTCAGCCCGAAAATCTTGTTTTTGACTAAGAAAACAAATTTCAATGCGTAACTCCCCTCGGATAAACGATAAGACTCCATATTCTATCATAGTGGCTGCCCTGAAACGCGTAAAAGGTCAAATGTGAATTAAGAGAAAGCAATTGATTGAGTAGCATAGCATCTTATTTTGTTACATTCCTTTCTTAGAATGATTGCAGTTTGCATGTCTGCAAAAGACAAGAGGATGTTGACGAGTCCCCCAGGCCAGTGGTGGCGAATTTGTGACACACCGTGCAATTTTAAGTGACCCAGCGTGAATTACATGTCCTTTGTAGTCTCATAGTGGATGGGGACCTGGCGGGCTAGAACCCACAAATCCAACCCTACCACAGGCGAGATAAGGGTATTATGATGAGTTTTATATTTGCTACATTAATAAACTAATTTATTCATTATTAATAATAATTTTGTATTCATAAAAGTAAATAGTGCTTGCACTTGACCCGTGAACAACGTTTTTGGTTCTTTTTCTTGTTATTGTGACCATTCGTGTTATTCGCCACCACTGCCCTAGGTCCTGACCAACTACTTGAGTAGTTGTGGGATCTTAGTTGAGATAGGTGGTATGTTCAACAGCTGCACTTCTAATTCTGTGTCAACTAAACTGTGAGCAGGACATTTTATTACCATATTTGAGATCAAATTTATGAATGTAGTTTATGAACCTTAATTTAGCAATTCTCATTTGTGGCCTAACTTCTCTTATCGAAGACCTGGAAGAAGTCCTGAGTACTCAATGCCTTCATAGACCGGAACATGGTGGGGGTGATATTGTGTCCTCTGCCTTGAGGTGCCCTTTGATTTTGTGAGGTATTGAAAAATTCCGAGCTGCCCTTATGAACATTTTGGTTGATATCAAGGGGGTTGGCGTAATCACATTGATCATGACTGTGACATGTTGGAGGCGTTTGGTGAACCAGTTTGGCACAAATCATGATCCTGAAATCCGATCATGTGTTTGAGGCATAGAGTCTCATTAGACAAGATCACGGCTACAGATAAGGAAGCTGACAGTGGGAGAGGGATAATGTGCTGGGAATTCGACCAGCAGGGTGGACAGTAGTCGTTCTCATGATTACCTGTCGAACATAATTAACAAATAGGAAACTATTGTTCAGGTAATGCTTTTTAGCAGCGTCCTTTTTTTCTAATTTGAGTTCAACTGAACTTAGTGTAGCCACCCTGTACCATCCTGAGATAACAGCGGGAGAATTTTATGATCTAGGGTTATGCGTGTGCTGGTGTAATGGAATAGGTTTTACATTTATGAATGTGCATCACTGTTATGATAACGGTTCTGCACTAGTTTTGAAGGGGCGAGGAGTGAGTTCAGTTAGACTATGACAGGGTTTATTGATCAGTAGCGTTTCTCATCCAGCTTGAAGTTCTTTATGAGGCGCCATCATGTTTTATTGATCTCTTCACATTGTTGACCAATTTCCTGGCTCCATTCAATATCGTATATAGCTCAACTGAACCTTTCATACGTTTTCGGATTTTGAGGGCATCTAATTAGGCATGACTAACTAATATGGGCCTCGTGGTGGGTGCCACACGACATTGAATTTGACAGAAATTTTGTGTTGCAAAATTAATTTCCTCTCCGACTACTTAATATGCACATATGCATATTCATACAGGGTGAAACACAAACTATACTTCCTCACCTATAGCTCTCAGACATTGATCATCTGAAATCTACGTACTTTAGGAAGGGATGCTTTTTTTAATTTCTTTGAGACGTTGAATTCGGTGGTGATCTCGAGTGCAGATGCCACGTTTTGGCAAAGTTGCGGGTTGCAAAAGCAAAAAACGCAGCTCCTCACCCTTTTCCCACCTATGGGAGGATCGCGTCTCATCTTGCCCCTCTGAATGGACACAAGGGCGATATATTACACAGTGTTTTTCTGCAGTCGGTTGCCGACCAAAGCTGTAACCCCTGTGCTTAATTATCGTCTACTGTTTGATGAGAATTTCCACCGACGCCAGGGGGGGCGAGCTCCTACACCTGGAAAAGTCTTGCCTCATCTACCCGCTGCATAGTAGAGAGGGCTCTTTTCCGTGAAAATGCCGTCGCACATCACACGGAACCTCGCTTTTACTTCTCATCCGAAAGAAGGCGCACTCGGGACCTCTCTTCCCCGAAAGAGGCCAACCCACCTAGGTCCAGTTTTGAACCTCGAACTACTGATTCAGTTACCGAGCTTTCTACCCACTGCGCTACTGAGACGGATCGCCGAAGAAGCTGCGGGTTGCGACTGCAAAAAATTAATTGTCGTTCCCAGGATGATGTTAACCCTTCGACAGCCAGCGGTGTTTCGTCACCATTAACAGCCAACGGGAGACAGAATCGATCTCCTAACTTTGATGGGCTGTAAGTTTTGAACGGATTGAAATATTTAGATGAAAAATAGAAAAAAAATTAATGCTTATTTATCAGAGAAAAAGACTAGTCTCTGTGAGAAGCTAAGAAATAGAATTTTGACATAAGAAAATGTCTTTAATTGAATGCAGGTCGAAAAACACCGGATTTGGGCATAGGGGTGGGGGTTCATAAGGAGCTCTCATGCAGTAAACAGATGCATGCGCATTTCACAAGAATATGCTCAAACTGAACAAATTACAATAAAATTATCAATCAAAACATTCAAAGCAATTAGTAATGCTACATCAATTGCCATTCAATCACATGGTTTGACCTGAGAAATGACCTTTTGAGCAAAAATGGGCGCTTCAATCTTTCTACACACTTCACCATTCGATTCAGCAGGAAAAATCAGTCAGTAGTTAGAATCAAAACAGGAATTCTCCATTTTTGACAAAATTGATATAGCAGCATATGCGGAAATGTCACACTTCAAGCTATCATTTCAGGGCTTTTTCCAGTGGTTTTCACAATTTTGGGACTCTAAAATTTCCAAAACAAACGCTACATTTTGCATACATGCTGGCAAAACTCCAGAAGGTTTTTGGCGATTATCTCAGAATGACTTTTTGGGAGAATTCCTGTTTTGATTCTAACCCCCTCAGTTATTTTTTTCATCTTTATTAAGGAAAAAACAGAAAAATGGCATTAAATTTTCTGGTTGGAGATTTTTTTTTGATCTCCCGTTGGCTGTCGAAGTGTTTATAGTACCGACTGAAACTAATCTTCTCAGATACCCCGTAATAAACAGATTTTTCCTGGTTTCATTGAAATTCGGTGCATATTAATGAGCCTATTATAATACGCATTTGAAATTATGCAACTGGTCTGTGGCACTTATTTATTTAGCATATATGTCGAAATTAATATCTTTGAAGGACGTGGATATCGTTTGAAATTTATTTCCGAATTAAGCCACAGGCAATTATGAATATCACGTACACTCATTTTGGTCAATGTTTATGTTTGGCGATCATTTTGTTTTAAAACGTAGTGACGTCTTCATGTATCAGCAAAATTTTATTTTTCAACGAACGAAACAAAAAGCAACTCCTAACCCTTTTCCCGCCTATGGCAGGGTCGGGTACCCATCTTGTCCATCTGAATGGACACAAGGGCGATATGTGGTCCAGTATCGAACCTAGAACTACTGCTTCCGAACTTGTTTTTATGCCAGGCTCGAGATTGCAGATTTTTAAGATGCGAAAAGAAAACCGAAAGTCCCATCGGCTGCAGAGAACCAACAGACCGTGTAATATGACGTTGTTGAATTTAACTGCATGATTTCTACACTATACCATTGGTTCAATTGGTTGTGCTTGACCTTTATTGTCGGCATGCTAGTTCCAGGTCAAGAAAGTTGGCAAACTCAGAGGTTGATTTTTCAGGCCTCAGAGCTAAGCCCCGCGCTCAGAAGCGCACCACACTTTTAAATTCCTACATTTTTTTGTTAAAAATTTGCTTAAAAATATATTTGGGCGTCACAAAACTTCTAGTCGGCTCTGCTGGTTTCGGACGGCGAATAAACATCTTAAATGCCACTTCTGTCAGTTGTGAAGTACAGTAAGAAAAATTCTTCACTAAGCGGAGTGCACCGTATCCTAGATAACCTTCAGAAGTTCAACAACTGTCAATGGCCCACTCGTGTTTCTGCTAAGTCCAGCATGTTATACTTCCGCTTTTTTTGTTTGTGACTATGGCTCTTCAACTACAAAGGTCATTAGAGCACCGTCCACTGCGTAGTTCTAATGCAGAGATTGCACAGACACTAAGCTGATGCGACGATTTTGGGGTATTAGCAGTACCCAGTTTTCCCAAGCCGCCACCCATGTTAGTACCAGCCGGGGTTGCGTTGCTTGACTTCAGGGATCAGACGAGGCGAGAACAGGTGTGTCCAACGCAATAAGCCGCCTCCCAAGCTTCTGCCTTATGGGCTGACGACTACAAACCGATTAAGTCCTGGCTAGTGCGATAGCCATACTTTCTGAATGGATCTTCGCGGTGTTTTCAATTACTGATTGAATGCAAGAAAATGTTAAAAGCGGGCTCGATTAACGTTTTTTAGACGTGATATGCTGTAATTGAAGAGGATATTTGCCCGTCTCATTTCCATTAATGGTGAGTTTGAAGGTATTTACTGTAAATATTGATTAATAGAAATATTTAAATTAATCGTTGAATGACCATGGATAAAGCAACTCCCAAGCCTTGGCATTTCAATGCATGATGCATTCTCAAAACGACATTTCAGGCAAATGGTTCACATGATCCTATTTTGGTAATTATTTTCCTCCTCATCCTTCCTGTCCATCCCACAAATAGACCTGAAGTTGATGTAAATTAGAAGTAGATCCGAAAAATGATATTTAAATTATTTTATACAATAGACTCATTAGTCACATGGGCTGTCACATAACCTCAGCAGTGGTTACTGGGCAACCTCAGCCAGGACCGGCCTTCTCTATAAAGGGGCCCGGGTGCAAAAATCCTTTTGGGGCCCCAAAATATTTATCCAAAAGTAAAAATAAAAGGATTCCGAGTAAATGGACTCCTCTTAGATGACCTCCTATCCCATTCTGAGATCCTTCCTAATTTTGGAAGGTACGTATTACATTTTTGGATGATGCCATGTGTAGTTCAATGGCAGGGTTGTTAGGTTACGTTTAGGTTATGTTGCATTGGCAGGGTCGAATGAGGGACGTTGCTCCTACAATGACGTGTTAATCATTTAATATCAGCAATGATCTGGGCCCTGATGGGTACTGATGATGGGGCCCTCTCAATCGTGGGGGCCGGGTGCAATGCACCCTCTGCACCCCCCGGATGGCCGGCCCTGACCTCAGCAGTGGTGCCGTGCCTGTCGTCCTCTGCATCTTTTGTTATCGGAGGTCCAAAATAATATTGATGAATAGTTTGGTTGTAGGTCCGTTTTTTTCGGGCCTCACATCTAGGCCCCACGCTCAAAGGAACTCTGCACTTTCAAATTTCTCAAAACTTTGGCCATAGAATTTGTTTTTTCAAAAATGTTGAGACCCTACTAATAACGTTTCCACTTGGCCCTGCAGAATCGTTGTCGGCTAGTGATCAATTTCTGGTGTAGTACTAAGACTAACCCAGTATCATCGCTAATTAGACAGCATGTTATCTAATTCCTGCCCTTCAAGAAGACTAAAGTACATATAAGATAATAATCTAGGATTTTGAGGTTCACCTTTACATGACAACATTTTGCCGTCGTCTTTAGTATCGGAAGGATATTACTTAAGAAACGTTGTCATATTATCTCTCTATAAGAGTAGTATGACTTTTTCTTAAATCTTTAATATCAAAAAAGAATTTTTTTCTTATTCCTAATTAGCATTAGGTATGTTGAGTAGCATAATCTTCCTAAATTGGGCCCTTGTCATGGAGAACTAGTTATCTAAAGAGCACTGTATGTGTGTGAACGTTGAGACGGAATTTAAAATTGATTCACTAATGATATCCCATAGGTCTCTTATATCGTTTACTTTACTAGGTGGGACACGTGGATAACATTTTTGACAGATTCTTATCATTGTTTCGAGATCAGATTATTATATTTAACAATCATTGAAAGTATATAACAAGAGAAACACAAGTGATATGTTACATGGTTGTGCTTTAACTTAACAAAGCAGTGTTGCAGAGAACGTGATGAAATTACTAACATTTTAAATGAAATTATTAATATGTAGGAAAATTAACCCTTTAAATATATCCTCGGTGTCTTTAGTTGTTTGACTACATCACTGTCTCAATGCATTTTACCCTCTCAAAATATTGGCAGCCTGTGACAGAATAATTCAGAGAGTCGCACGATCACGAGGCAAATACACGTTCTATTAAATGCTGCATATCAGGTAGTGGAGTACGCATCTTTTGTCTACCATGTCCTATACTAAAACTGACCACAACATTCTATTTGTTTACTGTTCAAAAGCCCTAAGTGTGTTAGTACTTTGTATCGTTACGAACAGTGAACAAAACTAGGAGATATTTTTCGACTTCATGTTTGCAAATTTGATCTTGGTTCTTTATGATTTTTTTAATTAATTTGGTAGTCCTCAAATTGTTGATTATAGTTTGTTTTCATTATCGTTTTATGAGTGAACTACTGCTGGATTAAGGGTAATTGCGAATCAGCGTCGCCGTGAAGGACACGTCATGGTTCATCTCCAAGAAATGTTGTCCTGTCAGATTTTTAAAGTTTAAATAGCCCATCCATTCCGATCCGTTCGAATAGTTTGACATTTAACTTATTGCTTTATTTTGTTAGAAATGGGAATGAATAAATGTAGGTACATATTGTGGCTTTGATAGGAGACATTTATGTTGCATTTCCGGTCCAAGATACACATATGCATGTACAATAGATGATACGTGCAAAAGGAAAGAGCATCATTTAATATAATTGTAAGGAAATCTTTTGAGAAAGTAGTGAATATGTAGTTGAAGAGGGGCCGTCGAGAGAGTGGGTCTTAAATAACACAATTGATATGTCAGGACGTCCTCTGCCCTAACTCCTTCTCTTCTGCTTCTTCTTCTTCTGCTTGATTAATTCAACAATTAACAAGCAAAAATCTTTAATTTTTTGAAAAAGCAGCCTAAATTATATACACATATATAAGAATGATAAACATCAAAGCAGGAACATCAGCAGCAACGGCACACTGCTAATAATAAATGTCTGGTAACATAATGAGTGTCAGAGGAAGCCAAACTTGACTTGTAATTAACAAGCATGAATACTTTTTGTAGTCGTATTAACATAATTCATCACATCGTCATGAAATTGTCGTCGAGCAATTTGTCACTTTATTCGGTGAAAAATGAAAAAAAAAATAAAGCGACGAGCAATTTGGTATTTGAATGAGTTTGATGGTGACAGGAACTTATTTTAATGTGCCACCGAATATAACTTGAAATGATGCAATACAGGCTTCATTAAAATCATTTTGCTACTATATTTTAAAAGTAGTTGGAGTCGAATGGATGTCAGACGGAGAAGGGGAGAGAAAAGTGAATTGGGAACATGTTGGAAATTGGAAAAAATTAAAGAGGAGAATAAATTATGTCTCTGTCTAAATTTTGGCGTTAAACTTGGCGTAGTTTCTTGAAATGAACCAGTGGTTCTTACCCTGAGGTTGGCGTGCGGAGGAAAGTCCCGGTACACCTTCCGTAAGTCTCGTTGTTGGTTTGTACCATGTCGCCTACGCGTAGGAGGGACCTTTCTCCATGGAGTAACATGCACGTGTCGAATCGCCGTAGTTTTCCAGTTTCACTTCTTTGCCTCGGGAAAACAACTTCAGTTGGTTATACGAGCAAGGGTGATTGTGTGGCATTAGGTTCACCAATTCATTCGACGATTTCGATATTACGTGAACAAATTTGTACCCACCCAATCCTGCCTTAGACAAAAAGCGGTAGACAATAGATCTAGATGATGATGAATCAATTCTCAGGACCTAGAATTCATCTTGCCGCCATTTGTGGTTTTTGTGAAGGGCAGTGCTGAGGATAATTTATAAGTACTTACTTAATAATTTATTAGTACTTACTTAAGGCCCATGTAATTTTTTCTCTCCCGGGCCTGGCGACGCTTTTCGGTGTCCTCGAATGTACATTTTGAAAGTAGCTGCAAGCGCCCTTGTAAGTAGGCAATCACACATTACACCGGCGCAATGCTGATCTGCATTCTGCATTTATTTTTGATGTATACAAACTATTGAAGCAGTACGTCATCTTAGGTTTCGGCGAGGATTTTGTAGACCTATTCATCGTCGTGTAATAATGAAATGCATATCACTATATAGCTATGTAAAGAATTTTAATTATATCTCAGTCAGAAAGGTTTTTTTAAATTAAAAGTAAACATCTTAAAATATTGATGATTTACTTTAAAGCAGATTAAGGAACTCTGAGTTAATGGAATTTGATGTATGCACTGCCGAAATTGAACTCATATATGTATAAGATTATTCTACAAGTTCTTGATTAACTTTTACCTATTACTTTTAAAGAGTCGTATGTAAAATGTAGTCCTCCAAATAATATTGATAATATTCGAGGTAATTTGTATTTTTCAACAACAAAAGACTTTGTAGGCTTCACGATTTCCGAAATATTTCAAAACTCGCAATCTAAATTTTAAAATAGTTGATGTTGGTTTTGTGACAAGCATCTGATAATTATAAATTTCTTAAAGAGACGGGTACTCATATTGGTGAGAATTGGCACTGCGGTGCTACTGATGTGATGCGTCGTAGGGTCATTTATCAAAAAAAATTGCATACGTGATTAATGAGTCCATAACTGTCATAATGGTCAAAGAGAAATGACCTCTCAAAACTTAGTCCCAGAGTAAACATTTTTCAAGATTGTGAGATTGAACTCGTTTCTACAGTGATAATATATTAATGAGTAGTATTTGAGGTGTTGTTAACAATTCTCACTGGTTGAGAGTAGTGTTAGAACCGCAGTTTTTTGTTTGAATAGTAGGTAAGGCCATATAGAAAGAATTGAGAAGTAAATAGACGTTTAATCCTCACCTCCTTAACAAATAAATTTTGTAGAGTGCAGTATATTATACTCTTAAGATTTACGAGGAAGGAACGAGACAGAACGAGGAGAAGAGGTCAAATGTTGTTGACTGCAGCTAGAATTAAATACTTAAAAACCACTGTTCTGCCATACTTGGTTCCTTCATTCGGTGTCAATGTTTGCATATCATCTTTAGTGTATATGTAAGTTATGTCAGCATTTTTAAGAAAGCAAGTGAGGGTGGATGATGTAAGGATAGGGAACGGGAGAAATAGAGAGAGAGAGAGAGAGAGGTGGAAGACACTGATGTAAGGGACTTGATATACGTATATGAATTTTTTATGTTGTTTGGCGCCATTGTCTTTCCACTCGTTTGGTTACCTATTACTCGTTTTTTTTTTATTTGCCACTTCTTTTTTTTACCTCCCCTTTTTCTTCCCTCTGTGTGACAAAACTATACATAGTTGTGTAGTAAACCACCGTTTATGTTCAGATATTGAACAGACATACATACACCTTTTCTTTCTTACAAATGATTGTTCATTGGGGCGGAATGTTTTTGTTGTCAATTTATAACGCACTCATGCTGCTGCGGCAAGTTTCCCGAAAGAAGGGAAGAAAACAGCAAAAAAAAAGCCCTCTTTATTCTGCTTCTGTGTGATTGAAGTGTATAGTACCAATTTAACTATGGATTTTAGATTGTAGTTAAAATTTTAAAACTGAGTAATAAGAAATTAATAATTTCATTAACGTGAGGCAAATAATTACTACGAAAATTAATTTAATGAAAATGACAATGTGTGGCCTTTATTAGCATGAAAATGGACTTTTTTCACTCTCACAGAGTTGCGTTTATGTCGTCTTTCATCATTTCGGAGTCGAATGTTATTGATTTGTCGAACAGATTCATAATTACGGATGTTTCTTGGTTAAGATTAGATCATTTTGCCCTAGTAACTCATGTGCAATCACACTTGGAAAGGGCTTTAATGGTTGCCATGGTTACCGCGAAGTTTGCCATCCTTCCACAAACACACCATCGCATTCAGTATGGTACTACCTTTTTATGTTTTTCGTTAACTGTATGTTGCGTTTTGAATGTATGAATGTCTCCCCCTGTGTTTTGTACTCGTCTTCTTTAATCTTCAAGAAGATGTCAGTTCTATGGAGGTTCCATAATGATACCTTGGTTGGATATGTATGCTGCTACTGCTGCCTCTGGAAAGATGGAGGGGTGACTAGATTTGGCGGCATTTCACAAAAGTAGCAGCGATGGTAGTGGCACTAGCAGAAGCATCAGCAACAGCATGGCAATGTTGCTGGCAGATGTGTAATAGTACACGAGGAACGAATCAATAAAAAGCCGCATATTAACTACCAACCGTTTGATTTGAAAGTTTAGTTCTCCCAAATGCAGCTTTTGCATCGTCTCGCACCCAATCACTCACTCACAAACTCACTCGAGTGATGGGAGGAGAGATCTTTTTTCTCTTCTTTCATTTCTTTCTTTTTTGGAGTTTAAACTGGAAGTCAACATGAACGTTTCAGCTCGGGAGCGCTCCCGTACATTGGTATAATCCAATAGTTGGTGATCGACGCACGAACACGTCGACAACCATTGAGCAGAGATACTACAATTTTCATTTTCTCTATGCCGCCTTCCAGATGCTGCTGCTGCTTTTGCTTCTAACGAAGGACCACGAGATTCTGTTTGCTCCGAGATGATGCTCTTGTCGATCATGATGATGATGATGATGATTGTCTGTATCTCTCTTTCTCTGTCCGTTGTTGCTAACGTTGCTGCACTTCTCACTTGACTTCTATAAAAATACAAACAAGATCGTAATCAGTCGACAGTGCGATTTGTACTAACCACCTCTTCGTCCCGATTTTCATCACGGCTCATTTCTCGTGATGATTCAGTATTTTTGTCCGATTTTGGCTTTTTAGAGAGAGAGAGAGAATTTATTTTGAGATCCTCCCACATGTGTGTGATCGCAAAGTTGTAGCTCACACATACACATACACTCACTTACTTACGCCCCAACTTCCTCTGTGACGTAACGGTGTGATGGAGTTTACCTGAGACACTCACAACAATACACTATCATTGCAACCTTCTGTCCGTCACGTTTTCGAATCAATGTGTCCAGTGATGGTTCCATTGTCATCCACCGCACGTCGATCGTCCACGTGCTATCGTCGATTTTCAACCATGATGTCTTGTAGGACCACTTCCTCATGATGATGATGATGATGCCGTCCAGCAAACAGTTTCGTATTTGCAATATAACATCTATCAGAAAGGGGTATGGGGAATCTAGAATGACCACGGTGGTTAATCTTCTGATACCAGTGAAAAACAATTCGATTGGCACCTGTCTCCCTCTGATTCACGATGGTCTTGGAAAGTCCAAGTTCTCAAGGCTGCTTCCGTTGATTGGTTTAACGTAAGTAGTGAAAATTTTAAACAAGGTGGAGCTTGTTATTATTTTCTTTAAATTTAATTTTGAAAAAAATTTCCTCTTTTCTCCTCGTGAGAATTATAAAGTTATAACGCATGACCTCTCCTTGAGAGAGTGCTTCTTGAGAATTGCTTTCTGACATTTGAAAGTTTTTACTTTTTGTTATTTGTTCTTGCTGATAATGATTTCTGTTGTTAAATTCAAATGCCATTTGTTTGCATAACCCTTCTAGGTTTGTGTGGATGTGTTGCGTTTCTAATTGTTATCCATACTTGCTTCTTTAATGTTCCATCAGAGAAAATAAATGGACATTCATTTGTTTTTTTTTTTTTTTCGTTTTTTGGTATGTTGGAGAGTGACCATAAATACAGTAAGGTGTTTCTGGAAACTCTCTCTTTCTGTTAGAGGAAGGTTTATAGTTATAGTAGTGTATGTTATATTTATATGTTTGTGTTGATGTAATTTCTTTCTACATAAATTTATTGCATTTAAAGGGAAATTGTTGGACATTCAAGTGAGCAAGAGGGAAAGGGAAAGAGAGGGAGGGCGAGTTTATATAGTCTTTGTATTGATTTTTCTTCTTCCTCTTCTTCATGGCTTAAATTGTCTGCTTTGCCTATTACTTATACAGACACCGTAGTGTACTGTAGTTTAGACTAAAAAAAATAATGTCTTTCTTCTTCTCTCCTCCGACATAGCTGTTACTTATTTCTTTTCTAAATCCCTCCTTCCCATCTTTGGTTCCGTCAATCCCTGTATTCCTCCCGTCTTTTATTACTATCTACCATGTCTTTTTAAAGCTCATTTATCACTTCATGAATTAAATTCACTCCTTATATTGAACTGATGGTGTACCATAATGTAGAATAATGCATTTTTGATTTGCTGTTTATATCATGAGTACTGAAAAAAAAAACTGAAGAACAATTTTTGGGAGATATGAAGATCCTTTCCCATAAATTTTGGGCATTGTGCACTGCTGAAATGCGTTCATACTTCTGGATATATTTTTGGAAGCCTTATAATTAATGTCTTAATCTAGCCAAAGTATGTTGTCTGCTTACATTTTTACACTAAGGTGCATTCAACCCGTTTTGGTTTGCTGATCAAATCTTGTCTTAGAAACTTGCAAACCTCATAGCCTCTAAACTCTGTTTATTATCCGATAAATTAATTGTTTAAGATCTGGCTAGTAGCTTTTCTACCTCTCAAATTATTGATAGATTTTTAGATACTGAAAATATCAGAAGTCGACAGATAGTTACAGATTCATAAAGGGTTCAGACGAGCTTAATTTATTCAATTAAAAATTGATTTTTTTTTGCTAATCGGAGAAGTCTCTTGTCTGAAACTTGTAGACAGTTTATCCTGTGTGTGCAATTCAGTTAATCTAAAATGATAAAAATGATTTGATTTCTTGTAAGCATAATGATCCATGCATTGGTCGCATCTGAGTGTAATTCTCACATACCGATTTCTTTCACGATTTTTGTTTCTCTTGCTTGAACTGTGCTATCATTAGTGAGAGAAAGAGAGAAAAAGATTGTCTGATGTACTGTCCCTCATATGTGAGTCGATTTGGGAGGCTGCCAGGTTTCTGTCTTGAAAGTTCCCTCTAATGACACTCCTAAGCCACCTACCTATTCATAGTTCCTTATGTGTCTCTCCTATCGAAATTGAGCTGGAATAATTATTATGTTAGGCGTTAATTTCACATTCTTCTCACTTAACTACTCTTTCACGTTGCGAAAATAACTTGTAACTAAATGGTCATAAAGCTTATTTTTGCTTCTTGATTCTCGACATAAAATGTACGCTCTTTCATGTAAGAAAATCCTAAGATGTCGACTTATATGATAGCTATAGTTTCTAACCATTTTGCTGGAAAATGTGAAGAGCCATTTTCATTTATCATTTGCTCCTGGTTTTATTTTTTCTTCTTCTTTGGTACGCGCTATTTGTCGTCTTTGAGTTGAATTTGACAGTGTTATATAGCTACTTAACGACATTTCCTATGCATCAAACAAAAAATACTATGTTAGTGGATGTGTAAGATTGAGTTACTTTAGAGTGTCTAAGAAGTGCTTAGAGAAATTAAGACGCGAGTAGATTTTTATGTCAGAAATAT
The DNA here is from genome assembly GCA_013389805.1 of Trigoniulus corallinus. Taxonomy (NCBI): domain Eukaryota; kingdom Metazoa; phylum Arthropoda; class Diplopoda; order Spirobolida; family Trigoniulidae; genus Trigoniulus; species Trigoniulus corallinus. The sequence continues at coordinate 10,549,419 of JAAFCE010006156.1, forward strand.
AGATTTTGAAAATATACTAAAAATCCCCTTGTTAGTAGCAAATGTCAAATGGCATGAATAAATTGTCGCCTAGAAATTTTCCCTGTGGAAGTGTTTCGTGCAGCTTTTGTTAAAACCATCTGACTGCTCTACGAGAGAAGCTCAGCATTCCTCTTTAGAATCTATTTGAAGTTGAATCTGTTACATCTCTCGCCTGTCTAGAAATGTTTAGGGCCTGAAATAATGCCTTATTTTAAAGAGTATTCTGCCAGATCAAGATTTGCCAAACGAAATTGGGAAGTGAAAGTGTGGCCCTACAATTTTTTTTTAAGATTAGCCCCAAATTTGAACCCAGCATTCATAAGAATGTAATTGCGACATGTATGACAAGTGCAGTAGTGGTACTGTGCGGGCCTGTAGCGAGGTCTTATTTTCGGCTGTCGGTTAAGAGGAGCATATGCACCTGGATTCATAGCCATTGTCCATTGCATAATTGGTTAGAAAGTATTTCAGAAATGTAGTACTGCTTAGTCTTATGAAAATGTTTTATTACAACTTTGTTCAAACCCTCTTTAAAACAAAAACATTGAATTGATGCAATGTTTCAACTTTAGCATCTTCTGCGCTCTATCATTTCAACGTTTGCATCTTCTGTATAAATGTAGCTGTCGTTTTTATAAGACGACGTGACATGGGTGTGCATGGTGAACTTGTGCATGATATGCTTGAACGACCTAACGAATTTAGTTGTGATATGCCATAACACTTCCTCAGCTATGACCTATCCTAAATCCTGTCTCTTATTTACAAAGTTTTTTTAACCAACGACACATGCAGCAATCTTTCAACGAATGGCTGCTGAGGAGCACTCAAAAATGTGAACCTTCAAGTAGTAAAGGGATTATAAATGGTAATTGCGAGTCTGTGTCGTTTTGAATGATATAATTTATAGCGAACATGTATTTGTTGGAAAGAATGAAGATTAATTATTGTTGAATTAACCTGTTTCTAGTTAATGAGGCCATTTAGTCTCTCTCTCTCCATTTTTTCTCCTCGCTCTTTCTCCTTGTAACTACACAGGCGATCTATATGGTCTTTTCCAAGAATGAGAAATTTCTGAGAAATTCTACTTCTTCATTGTCAGCTCTATCATTCCAACGTATCGTTACTTTACCTCCATGTTGAACTGCAACCCATTCCTCACTAACACGTAAAAGATGTATAAAAAAGTAGATTCTAATGTTAGATTTTCATGTCGAAGAAAGGCTTCTTATAAAAATATATATCCTACTACTACTATAATAAGATGGAACTTGGCTTTTAGCCAGATATTTTTTAGTGAACAAAGGGGTATTATTGAGTGTAATGACAGAGTAGCAGGATATAGAAGTATCAGCAGATTTGCAATCTTAGTGCTAAATGAATTATTTTAATTTAGTATTTTTAGTAGTCGTTTGCCACTTTTTCCCCAATGAAGTTAACAGTATATTTCTATCTCTAACCTACCCAAAGTTTGTTCAAATCTAGGTCTGATGCCGTATTTTGTAAAGAATTATTTCTGGATATGAAAGATCACCAGACCCGGGAAAAAGAAACAAAAAGAGCTATTAACACATCTTTATAAGATTTTACTCTTACTGTATTGTCTTCAATTAATGTTGCTATAACTGCCTGCTATGCCTCGGACAAAGATTGTCCTCCAGGGAAAGCCTGATACCCGGGAATGTCCAACCATGGTGAAAGTAATCAATTTCTTGCATTCGGATCGTCCTGGGACCCACAAAACATATGGTTCGTGCTGTGTAACCGAATTCAGAAGCATTTAGCAATGCTTTGAGCAGCATTAGAGCATTTAGTTTAACCAATTGGATTGGATGGGGAGTATAGTCAGAGCTCCGTGTGATGTTTACAGTGTCACCTGCACATAAAACAGCCCTGCTCACCCACTGACGCGACATTAAAAGACCAACGATTTAAGACTCATAGCGCTGACTTTGATTTTTGTTATATGGTACCGGTAATTTTATTCTTTTAATCATGCCTATCATATACACATACCGAATTTTTGTGGCTCTGGAAGGAATATTTGTATGTTATGCTCTCTTTGAAATTCTTCCTCGTTCATTCTCTGCAAAGATTTTAACCACTTTACTATACCCGATTCATCAACGGTCCCTCGCTCATTCCAATACTCCTTCTCTGAGGAAATGTCACCAAGAATGTCGCTGTCTCCAGTTTCGAGGGCAGTCCCTCTCCTCCAGTTTAAAGGATTCACGAATTCCACTTTGGGTAGTTGTGTAGGTCCACCGAAATGCAGCAATCGCCAACTGCCATCGAAATGTGTTTCCCAAAATTATCCAACCTCATATAAAAGCACTGTAAGTCTGTGTTGATCTTCACTAGATGTTTTTCTTTCTGGCTGTTTTATTTTCTTTCCCATCAGACCAACGGCACTGATTATAGGTATTTGTAGCCAGTCAGTAGTTTGAGAACTCCTTTATAGATCACAATTGGTGCCGTATTTTTAATATAGTGATGTTTTTCTACTCAGTTTGGTCGGCGTATATTTTGAATCCCCTTCTCCTCCCAAGCGCACTCTGTGAAGCAGTGTTTTAGTTATGTACTTTGAAAATGTTATTAAAATTTATTATCGTTTATACCTCAGTTCCACAGAGGCATGTCATAGGCCAAATGTGGTTGATGGCTTGTAAAAGAAGCTCTAATATATCCGTCCCTTTGTATCGATTATACATGTTTGCAGTCTTTAAACTATATTTTAATGCTGTAATTCATAAAATAAGGGAAGGAAGGTGTTAATTTTTTTTATACTGACAAGAGGGTCTTTACAACAAAGAAAGGGAGATTTTAAAAGGGCAGGCTGAAGAAATGATAAACTATGTTGCGAATTTTAGAGCGCGACATCACTCTCTTCCTCTTTGCACTGCAATAAAAATTCTAAAGCAAGCTTTCACTTGGGACCTGGTGGAAATTTTCTCTTACTTTAATGAAAGCATCCTTTCAGCTTTTTAGCAGAGGAACCTACATATTCATACATTTTTGCAATTTTCCTAGATAGATTCTCAGTTGAAGGGCAAAAAAAAGCAGCTCCTGAAAGATGCCGGCGTGGCACATTCAAATTTCTGCTGCGCTCAGATTTCTGTTTTCGGTCAGCTCGTAATGAGAACTTATGATAATTACTATCGAGTTGGAAATAAAGTAATTGATTAAATATCTAGTGTTGTGAGGACAAGGTGTTTTATGTAATGGCGTTTATTTAGTACACTTCTTTTACTCCACTTTTCTTTTCGTCCTCATGTTGTGTTTCAAGTTGACCATAGTCATCGTCTTCACTTTGAAATTGCTTGATTAATTTATATACTATTAGGATAAAAACCATTTGTTGAGATTGATGATAATGTCCATTAAAGAAAGGAGAAGAAAAAAAACTTGATATCAATCGGATTAATCGACCAGCTATTTAATTACCTGTCTAAGTGAGTGTGTGCGTCGACTTATTAACATCATCTTACTAAGGACGAATCGTTTGGCTAACCACAGCAGTGGCTATATTGTGCCATGTGACGTCAGAAGTCTTAGACAAAAATCCTAATTATTGTTGTAATGATGGTCAGAGCTGTCATTCAATTTTATGGATTTGTCGCTTATGTTAGCAGAAAGTCCATTTGAGATTTCTCAATCACTGCCACCTCTGTCCATTTGGAAGCTAATTCTACACTAAAAGCTCTGTCTCTCGCTGCTGCTTGTGGAGGGAATTTTCTTATTCAATTATATAGGATATGCGTAGAGAAAAAGAAAGAGAGTATCTTTCAGCTTGACTGATCAGTTTGGTACTTTGCCTTCCGGTCTTGGTCTTAATATTTAACTCTACCAATCGCTTATTCTGGTTCACATGTGGTGTTAGGTCGTTTTTTTTTTTAAGACAGCATTGCCGAGGTGAACTGGTGTTTCCTAATTTGACATCCTAAAACAGAAGGCTTTTATGATAAATTATCGTTTTGTATGTTGAGATGGCAGACATGCCTTTAGTCATCTAGCCTCCTTCATTGCTCATGGATATCTATATTTTATCCATTATATTCCATATTCATCAAGTCTGAAAATAGATGAGGGTAAAAATGTCGACCTTTTTTTCCAAGAATTTCTAACAGTTGTGAACCATTTCTCATTTAGAAATTGAGTTTGACAGGTAGATAACAAACGAGGAGGAAATAGTTTGCAATCTACTACTTTTATTTATTAAAATGGATTAGACCTCTCGTATATAATTTAGGATCAAATGCTGAATATACACATCAACCCCCTTTAGTGGAATATTGAAGATTAATGAAAGTATCAAAATGATTTCTGAATTATGAGTTGAAGCTAGACTAGTGTAAACGTCAGAGCCAAACTTGTTGCAGATGTAAATGCAGTGGGGATGATGTTTGCCAATTTAAATGAGAAATCTGTTCTTGATTTCTGACCTCACTTTTTGCCAGTGTTAGGCCATTTGACGTTGAACGGCGGACTAACAGCATGTGGGAAATGTTTGACTTTTCACTTGGACCATCAAAACATTAAAAAGGCCAAAAATAAGGGAATGAGATACCTTAACCTTCTTCTTGGCTACCCATGTGGAAATGTCCTCATCTTTTTTTTTGCAGAGGTCACTAGCTATATATAACTAATGAGGAGAGGCCATTAAGCCTCTGCTCTTACCCCCTAAGATTATGCAATAGATTCCTAATCAAATGCTTTAGTTGATGCCTGCGCACTCAATAGGAGAAGATGAGCCTGCAGCTGACCAATCTTTTATTACTATTAGTTTGTAAAGAAAATCTTTAGACAGGTAATCTAGCAGTTGTAGGCTTTTAGTTAATAAATTAATCATTGTTATATTAACTCAAACTGTTTCAAAATGTGGAATTACTCTTGTGAATAATGGTAATCCCTCTGGTTTATATTTAGGTCTCTTGCTTGACTGGTAGCCATGCTGTCGTTGCGTCAGAAAATCCTATCATTTCCTGAATGGAAGGTTATTGGAATCTTCTACTGAGAGTGGAGGCGTCATGAATTGTATTTTGTGGCAGTAAATGTTCAAAGATTAAACGACTAGGTCAACATTGTCAACAAGTTAAGTGAGGATTTAGGGTGGTGGTGGAAGGGAAGCACAAGTTAGGCAGGTGAAAATAGATGAGACACTGACTACATCCTTTCTCTCTTTCCTTCCTCTGCCCTTCTAAGTTTTGAAGCATTACATCGAAAAGTTACTTGAGCCGGAGTTAATGAAAGAAAAGATGGAATCGCCTGATAATTTCATCACTCCTAGGACCTGTGGTAATATTGCATCAAATAGACAAATGCAGCATTTCAAAGCTAATAAAAGGTTATATATAAACCCTGTTGACTTAATCTCATGGTCAATCGGAAACGATGCCACTATGTAAACGTAAGCACCCGTATATCAGAAAATCTATCCGGTACTCAGGGGTGCCATGAACAGGGTGAAAAAGATATAAAGCTTCTTTTTTTATATATATATATATAAACATGTGTACGTGGCACAAAAAAAAAATAACAGGGGGAACTCGCCCTAGGTTTTATGTATGCTGTTGTATAGAGCTGACACGTTGGTATTGGTGGTGATAGTGGCACAATCTATAAAAAACCAACCTTATTTTGCACAGCTTGAGACCGGAACTGTTCATCCTTCCTGTATTTTCTGCATCAAAGTACTAATTTAGCTATGGTGCGTTATTGTTGTATGCTCTATACCGTTTTTATCACGCGTGATAAGAGTGCTTCAACGACACCACACTCCATAGTCACATATGCTCATCTGCTTGGAGGAGAAGAGGGCTGTTTTCTTTCCCCTTTGAAGTAACTATGTACCTTTTTGTATAGATAGGAGGAGAAGAGAGAGGGTCAAGATGTTGGTTAGAAGTAGAGATGTTTGTATTGTGTTGTGGAAGTGCGTGTGTACATATCTAGGGAAAGGTAGAGGAGACGAGGGGCTGAAGGTAAGGAAGGGCTGTGATGATTGGTATTGGTCAATTAGAAAGAATTGGTGTGTGATGCGAGTGCGTTGTATCTAAGGTCAACAGCATCATCCTGGGACCAAGTGATATGTTAGTAAGTCAGGCGAAACTAAGGAAATCACATTGGAGGCCTAATCCGTTTATCAGGATGACCACTGTAAGGACAGGGATTTTTTTTTTCCTTTTTCCATCTCCTCCTTCTTCTCCTCTTCCCTACTCTGCTGCTGCGTTTCGTCTTCCTCTTGTGTGGTAGGGAAATTTGATATCGGTCAAGAATATACCGCAGAGAATCATCTTGTATCCAATTGTAGTGTATATTTATAAGGGCCTGATGAAGTCAGACATGCACATTGGACATTTAATCTGAGATTTCCTAACAGGTTTATTTCCTTGAGAAGAGACAGGGGGTGAAAGTAAGGATCAGGTGTCCATTTCTCTCAGCCTGTTACTTGACTTTTTTTTCAGTTGAATAACTTTGATAAACTTTTTCCATTTAAGATTATATACTGTTTTCGGATTTAGGTTGGCGACGGTTTGGCAAAGTCATAGCATAACTAAATGTGCTTGGTTTCTGGTTGGTGTACAATTCCCAACTGTAGAGGAGACAAAATGGTTTTACACTACTCTTCTTTTCCTACTTCTCTCCTTCCTTGGCATTTTGAAGGAAATTAGTTGATTGTGATCAGCGACGGACTAGACCAAAAGACAAAGGGGTCCACCCACAACTATAAGCTGTAACACTTTGTCTAATGTTTAATGGGTCCACTTCATCAGAGGTTGCTAGGGCCTACTTGCCATCGTGCAAACTGACAACCCTGGTTAACCCAGCACTGTTCATGCTTATCAATTTAGTATTTTCAGGAAACCATACTTTGAGTCAGGAGTATCCTAAAAGAAGGTCAACTGGTGGTGATTATACTTTTGTCGATTAAGTTTGAGACCTAGGATTAGACGCAGGTCTTTGCAGAGTTGCTAAATTCAACCTTTTCAGTTTTTATAATTTTGAAATTTAAGAAACCACATTTGTTTTTCATAACCTAAGTGAAATGATTCGACTTTGCCAATGAGTTTTTCTTTTGTCTTCAGTGGAGAGAAGATCACTTACAGATTTGTTCACGGACTTAAATATGTCTTACATCTTCATTTGCTCGCGTATCGTCTTTGGTATATATATATATTTGTCTTTGTTTTATACAAATGTAGTGACATTTATCAGTTTGTTGACTGAAGATTTAAATCATGTATATTTAGAGAGAAGGATGAGGAGGAGAAGGCTTCATGTCGTCGTAGTTCGTTATCTTCTTTGGGCTTTTCATGTTACTCACTTTGAAAAGCTTCACTTCCATCCAGTAATCTTTTTGATTACAGGAAATTAGTAGGAATTAATTTTCTAAAGGTGATTAGGTGATAAAATGGCAGTAGTTCCTTTTCATTTGACTACAACGTCTGAAAGACTCATTTTTTTGTTATGGGAATTGAGGTGATATTCAGGAACCAACTATGTAGTGAACTGCTCATTGCGGGTATTCTATGTATAGTCTTAAAACCGGAGATGCGATTTAGGTACTGTTTTGAAATGCATTTTCGCTTTTTTTAATGATCACTAATGCTCTTATATTATGTTGCAGTTTTGTTCATTTATCGACTTTAGAATTTGATAATAGAATTTCGATCAAATAGATGTAAAATGAGTAGTTTTCCAGTTCGTCATCTCTTAACAGTATAGTGCTACTCTTTTTCTCATTTGCGTGCTTCATTAGGGTAGGACTCAAAGGGTTTTGTGGCTTCAGGTCTGGCAACTCTGTTACGATAATGATTGTTATCCGATATTTCTCCCCCAAATTCCTCATGCCTGCTCCCACATCCTCCAGCTATCGGTGGAGAGGAAGTTCCTCAGTGAATTAATAGTTACAGTATTAGGTTGGCAGCCGGCTGCGTAAGATGCCGTCCCATGTAACAAATGGGACTAACATGCGTATGCAACCTTGCCGTTCGCGGGAAAAGGGTTAATGTTCCTTACGGTTGCGTTCTGGTTGCACGTTTCATTCTGATCATTGAGTTAAGCAACGCAACCCAGATAGGACTGACATGGGTGGCCACCTGGGAAAACTGGGCACCGCTAATACCCAGAAATCATCGCATCAGCATAGTGTCTATGCAGTCTCTGCATTAGAACTACGCAGTGGACGGAGCACTAATGACCGGTGTAGTTGAAGGGCCCTAACGCACCATAAAAACGTGCGATAAAAGCGGTGACATCAGGAATTGCTATCTAATGTAGAAAACAAATATCTGCTAGGCGATTGCACGTTCATTATTAGTGGGGTTTTGAAAAGGTGCTGTTTTTATGGTATTTTTAAAATTATTTTGACTTTGCGAGATTGGTTAGGCGTGTTGTCATATTTGTAGAGCTTATCTGCAGGTTGATGTAGTTGGTGTTAGTTGCTTAGCGTAAAACAGCAGCAATTTTTTTTATTTCCAACAAGAAAAAAATAAGGCGAGTACTTTTTAATTAACCAATCAATAAATAACACTAGCTTCCGTTATGTTTGTAATTTTTTTCTAACTTTTTACATCTGGACAAATTAATTATGAATTTTAATCAATCATCATCATAATTTAGTCTCAACATAATGAGAACATGTGAACTGCTGCAGTAGGTCAAATGGCATCTTAACAGTGTTTCAGATGATAGTTATGACGGCATGTGAATAACAATAAAATTTTTTTTTCCAAACAATTTAATGATAAATTGCAACCCCGAACTACATCAACAGATCAGTTATTAAAATAGTTGGTGGTAAACCACTAAACCAATTTTGTTCTTTTGGATAAAGAACAAAAAACATAAAAAGATCGCATGTGTTTCAAGTTGCCAAAGATTAATTTGAAATGGGATGATTTGTTTTTATTTTGGTTTAAGTATTGCATGTAGATCGGATGTTATTAATCTGTTAAATTAAGAACCATCGTGTTATCCTGTTATAAATAAACGAGAGACATAACTTCTGTGCCAAATATTGTCGGGGATGGAGAAAATATAAGGATTGATATATTTAGTTTTATATACATATATCTCTAGACTCGAGAATGAGATTAGGGTACACACATCCCATCTATGCAAATAGATGACAGCAGCAGCGGCAGTAAGATGAAGGAAGAACAAGGGAACAGAGGGTTAGGGAGAGAAGATGAAGGCAGATCCTGAGGAGACAGAGATAGAAGAGAAAGAGGATAAACTGAGGGTGACAAGGGGGCCACGTTATAACAAAATCAATATATCCGTTTAAAGCTCTTACTGGTTTTAATAGATGTTGTCGGTGGGTTGGTTGGTTGTCATTCGTGATGATGACAAGCATTATTGCGTGTTTTCATAGTTACATACTAGGGTAAAATGGAGGTTGAATGATGCCCATAAAAATCCAAGTTTTTTTTATCATCATTCACTCAGTATTATTACTTTTATGACTAGAAAACAGTGCTAAATCATCGTCGTTCATTTTTGAAATTTACGCACGTTACAACATCGTGTGAAATTATTTATGATTTTTTTTCCGTCCCATATGGTTTACTGTTGCCTCCCATCAAAGTCCATTGAACCAACAGGTCTTCTTTATGAGTGTCTAACACGAATTTTTCACATTTCTCTTTCTTATCCTGACTGTCAAAGCGACTTCTAACCCATCTTCCCGCCTATGGCAGGGTCGGGTACCCATCTTGTCCCTCTGAATTGACCCAAGGTAAAGTGACCAGATTTTCCAGAAGGGAAAGCGGGACGGGGGCTTTTGGTGAGTGCCCCCAAGTAGGGGTGGTGAGACATGATGAAGCGCAGGATGCTTCATCATGCGGGTTCTAGCCTTCCATCTCCCCCTGCCCCGGGTGCTGCCAACCGACTGCATTCCTGAAATAGACCTAACGAGCTCCTCCTATCCTCTTCATTATGTGTCCATACCATCTCAACCTATTTTCCCTCATTTTCACGGCAAAGTCCAACACTCCCGGACTACCTCTAATATACTCATTCCTAATTCTATCAGCTCATGACACCCCACTCATGCACCGCAGCATTCCCATCTCAGCTATTTGCATTCTGTTGACGTGGCTCTTCCTCACTACCCAGCACTCTGATCCATGTAGCATAGCAGGCCTAACCACTGCCCTGCAGAACAGGATGCCTGATGTTTTAATTTGATTCAGACGATGATCAGCTGCCAACCTAGAAGGATCATTCTGTGTGGTTGCTCTATACACGTATTTCATTGACGAGTGAATGCTTCTGAAAAGTTACTGACAACGTGGGACAAACGGGGGTCCCGCCGGGACAATAGACGGACAGCGGGACGTGAAGTCTGAAATCGGGACGTCTGGTCACCCTACCCAAGGGCGATCTATTGGGCAGTGTTTTTCCACAGCCGGTTGCCGACCAAAGCTGCAACCCCTTTCCAACTTTATCGTCGGTCTATTATTTGTTGGTGCATCCCACCGACGCGAGGGGGCGAGTTCCTAAACCTGAAAACTGCCTCATCTTTCCGTTGCATAGTAGATAGGGTTCTTTTACGTACAAATGCCATCCTACACCACACGGGACCTCGGTTTTACTTCCAATCCGAAAGATGGCACACTCGGGACCCCTCTCTCTCTCTCTCGGCCGAAAGAAGTCAACCCACCTCGGTCCAGTATCCAACCTAGAATTACTGTCGCAGTAACCGAGCGTGCTACCCACTGCTTCACCGAGGTGGGTCCTTGTCCTTTCTGTCGATTATCCAAATTTATTGCGGTGGCGCGATGAGTCTGTGGATGTAGGATCGAGCCTGGCCGAGTTTTAAGGAGGGACGCCTCAGATACGCTTTCCGTCGGATTGGAAGCAAGTGCCGTGGTACGAATCACCTGCACGTTAAAGTACTCTTTCTACGTCGAAAAAATTTCCAGGTGTAGGAAGTCGCCCTTCCTCTTCTAGCGTTCGTAAAAGAAAGTATCCACATAATGGAAATAAACCGACAATAAATAAGCAATTACGGTAATTGCAGCTTGAAGTTCCGTAAAATTACTCACCTCACTTCTTTCGAAAGGAGCGCAAAGACCCAAATGCTCCTTCTGTCGCAAGAGAGGTAAAGCCCCAAAACTAGGGTTCCAAACCCTTTTTTTTTGATTTGCTTATCACATGGCAGATAGTTCCTTAAATTGCGTCGTTGCAATTGAACCCAGAGCGGTATGAAAATTTACTTACCATTCACTTATTATACAACCGCATACCCCTGGCTGGGAACAGCTACCATCGTCATAGGCCTATCCATTTTCCGTTTAAGCATTTCAAGATGGGAAACTGTAATTGTAGTGGGTGTGGCGATCGTGTTGAAGTTATTTACGATTGCAAAGCAGCATGAGGAACTCTTTCAGGATCCGACAAATTTTCGTTTGGCATTGCTGCGACTTGTAGCTAGTAATTCCAGTATTTGGAGGCGCAATATAATTGTATTTGTTTGTGCCAAATGAAGCAGCATCATTCTGCTTCGGACACTGTTGATAAATCTAACAGGTGCTTTTGAATGGACTTCAATTATCTCAGTAGTTAAGTGGTCCTTAAATAGTTCATATGTCCGAGCTAAGTTGGTAATTACCCTTGTGTACATCTGATAGAAAACGGTGTAGAAATGATTGTATAACCCGTTTCTCGAAGCCTGTGAGTATATATGGTTCCATAGTGTCACTTCCGTTCTTGATAATTCGAGTGTGTCTCAAGAACCATTTGGTGAAACACTAGATGACCATAGTGTCTGAAAATCAGTCGATGTCCTAATTTTCGCACTGTGGTGGAGTTGGATCATATCTAGAGAGGATCAACTTACGTAGTTCATGCGAGCAAAACTTGAATTTCTGATAATGATGAAAATGAAAAATGACCCACCTCAACTAAACATTGAGCACCACGGCATTTTAAGACAAGTTAGACAGAATTGGAGCATATATAAGTGACAAGTTCCGTCAGAGGTTAGGTCTATTTGTGCAGCAAACGTGCAAGCTTATTGAATTTGAGCTAAATTAGAACCTGAATTTAGTAAAAAGAAAAAAGTTATCTCCATGAGAGGTTTGTCGAAATTTCAGTCTGTTGTTGCACTCTTCTTGTTTAGCGTTTTCTGTGTTTTTGTTGTTTGTTGGTGTTTTAGGGCCCTTCAACTGCAAGGCCATTAGAGCCCCGTCCACAGCATAGTTCTTATGCAGAGACTGCACAGACAATACTCTAATGCGACGGTTTTTGGGTATTAGCAATACCCAGTTTTCCCAAGCGGCCACCCATGTCAGTATTAACTGGGGTTGCGCTGCTTAACTTCAGTGATCAGATTAACGTTTTCTGTGGCCATGGTCCGTGTGCGGCCAATGTGTTCCTGACTTTCCTTCAACCACGTTTTTGATTTGTCGTTGACGATGTTAGTGCCTAATTTTGCGAGCATATAGAGATGCCGTGGCTGTGTTTCACTACTGTCCCCCAACGAAATCTAAATCTCTACTAGAAATGAGGCAGGGGGAAGAGTTAAAGGTTCGACAATCAAATCCAGTATGATTAAAAATTAACTTTGTGACAATTAGTTTGACGTTTGTTGGTCAGATGGCTACTGCTTAACTGTAATAAAAGAAAAGCTCTCTGCATTCGATCGACAAAGTCAACTGACAAAAAAAAACATTAGGGGGTTTCACTCTCGGAAGAAATGGTGCAAATCTACACGCGTAAATTTGGTTTGCGAGCAACTTTATTATTTTTCATTCGACTCTTGATGAAATGTTGATGGAGACTTTTCGCTAGTCCAATTTCATTATGTTCAATCGCTTGCGCAAGTTTTGAACCGTTTTAGACGTCGGCGTGAGCTGACTACTACTACTACTGTTGTTGTCGTCTTCGATGCTGTAGTGCATCTTTTCTGCTTGATCTTTGGTAAATATGTGCCTATAGCCAGTAAGCTATTCTGTTGTCTGAAAATAAAATTGTCCAACTCCATTAGTCTAAGTGCAAAGGGCATGTCTTTTAATGAACATAGAAAGCAGCTAATAAGAGCCATCATTGTCACAATATGCAAATCCATACGAGAAGCATTCGTTCCTAGCGCATCTGTACATCTTAGTGACATAATCTAATTTTGAGCCTTTTAAAAAACCTAGAGATGAATGCATTTAATTTTTAAGCACAAAGTTCAATGCGGTGTTCATCAATAGCTCTTCAGAAAGAAGCTATATTATTTATTAAAAGTTCATTTCACGTTTTAAATACTATCATTTTTAGAGACTGCTTTTCATTTCAAATAAGAAGAAAATAGGAACAAGGTTTAAAGCTGACATATTTATATTTCTTTTCTTTTGTTTTCTACTCCTTCGTAGGTGTTGTAGTAGTAGAGCGTTTCAAAGTGAGAAGGAATTTACGACTGACTTTTATTTTCTTGTTTGTTTTTATTTTGGTCTACAATTTTGGGTCGTAAAATGCAACATCCATAGCCCAGTACACTTTATTCACAAATGAATAAGTCTCTTTTTATTCAACAGTGCGAACAATGAGTTCATAGAATATGAATTTCTTCAGATGTGAAGTCAAAAATATTCTTGTGTCGACTACTACTGCTACTACATAACAATTGCTCTTGAAGGATCCTGCTTTTTTACGGATTCCGGGGGGTTTGAAAATGACAAATGAATGATGAAAATATAGTTTTTTTATGACGCAGTTGAAGAAGACTGTCAACTATGATGTGTCGTTTCAATGTTATATTAATTCTATCGTCTCTTGTCGCGTCAAAAAAAGAGCATCTTAATCTTAGTTTCGCAGTTGATATTTTTGGCACATAGGACTTCGCGAGGAGCGTTTATAAAGTTCTGTCACACACAAATACTTTATATGTTAACAAATTATTGATATCGCGAGTAATATTAATAATAACTGCATTCTTACCAGGGCTATAGTGCTCGCCACGAATGATGACACATGGGAGGTAGAAGGTAAGAAAGTTCACTTCAAAAATTAAGAGGTTTCTAAACGGTCCAATGGCAGGCTTCATTCAGTAATGTCAAGTACAACTTCAGTGTTTTCCCCATTTTTCGAAGAGGGCTCATCCTTTGCCTCCCAACAATGTGTCAACTTTCGGGGCGAGCACTATTGTAGCTGTGACAGTGAATTTCTGTTACGTTTAAGTGGGGTCAAGCGATTACGAACGGAACTAGGTTAGATTTTCCTACGAAGGTACCAGGATTTCTTTGGTAGGTAGGCAGTTTTTATTGGCCGTGGACTTTGTTTTTTGGAGCTTTTCCCCGAGTATAACTTGATTCAGTGGGACCCTGATTTAGGCCATCATTTTTCTACTACGATACTATACGATAAAAAGATTCATTTGGTCTTTGAACAGGTGTATGCCTGGGAGTCTGATTGTCTGTTATGCAAATGAGTGTGAGAAACTGACACATTGTGGACATTGGACAGTTATAAGATAGTTATTTGTTAGTCGTGAAATCATTCAAGTTCTTTTGCGAGTCATAATGACGAATTATTTAAATCATTGGTTGAATTGCGCACCTTTTATCCGCGAAATAGTCTTCCTGGACTGTAAAATAACTTACTGCAGAGTCTCACAGTCTACATTTTTAATTTGAAAATCAGCCTAGATGCAGTGTAATTGATATGATAGTCTCATCTTAAGTAAAAAATATGTAATAAGACTCCGGGTTTCAACAGAGAGATATTTTTCATTTCGTGTAATATCCGCGAGGGAGGAAGACAATTATTAAAGATATTGCTCATTTTTTAGATGGTATTGTTATGCCGTTATTTTCAACATTGGCATTTGACTTTCTCTCTCTCTTTCTGTCGAAGCCTCGAATATTTACTCATGTAGTTTCGTATATTAAAAACTGGAAACTGATTAATATCATTGCTGCTCTTGCTTCTCTTTCATAATAATAATTTCCTTATAATTCGCGTAGAGGCACTTACTCATTCCGACTGGTGGTGGTGGTGGTTGTTGTTGTGAGTCGCATTGACTCAAGCATCTTTTTGCCTAGTTACGCTTTTTCAAATTAGCTTGGCATCTATAGTTCTTTATTTATGAGAGTTATTTTCTTTATATTCATAATGAATTATATATTTGGCTTCAGTAGGATATTAATCATTAGCGTGGAACGGACTTTGTTATATACATTTTTTTTTTCAACCAACGTCAATCAGAAGGATGACCACCAGTGTCTTTCCTTAATAAGACGCATAATCGCGAGACTATAAGTTTGCCATTATATGAGAGATGCTCATGAAATTGGTTATTTGTATTATTTACCCTCTTTGGTTTTTCTTTATTTTTCTGTTATTTCATTACATCCTTCATCCGACCTGCTTTTGATGATGGTAAGGATGTTGTCTTGTATATGCATCTGTGGTTCTTGTGTTGTATTTGATGCTGGAATTTTTTTCCGTCTCTTTCCACTAGCAATATTTCAAATATTTATTTGCTTATTTGTTTTTCTGTTTTATGTCTTAGCAATATACCTCAAAATAGCACACTGCTCGAATGTCACATTTAGAGATTGCATTGTGTGATTGGCACAACCTGAATGGCAAAGAAATGAGGTTTTGGGTTCTATACTTTGAAGATGTATATATATATATAGAGTTCCAATTAAAGGTGTTCAGCCTGCAACGTGCCAATGCAACCGAAAATAAGATCCATATTTAGAAATCTCATTATCTGTTTTTTTTCTTTACAATGGTGCAGGTGCTGTTGTGGCAGGTGTATAATGCACACAGAGCTGTAAAAAGATGTATAATGAAACAGAATTTGCGGAATAATTATTTTTGAGACGTTAGTGATGGGGAATTATTAACCTCTGACATAATCTTCTTTTTTTGACCCAATCTACCACCAAGAAATTTACGTAAAACTGATTATCTTTTCTCCAGAGATGAATTTCGTCTTCTCTCGATGCGTAGTCACCTGGCACAATGTAATATTTATTCCTTCCTAAAATTGTTGTCGAAAGCTTGTGTTTTCTGAAGTTTAATGGTAGCAACAAACTAATAATTTCATTTTCCATTCTTAATCTGGATTTCTTATGGTAGTTCAGTGAGTTGTGTGTTTCACTGGTGGGTCCATGGCTGAAGGCGAGATCTGATAGCTTCTTTCGGGTTCTAGGACAGCTCCTAGTGAGCCCATGACTGCAGGCTTGATTCAGGAAAGTCTGATGATTCCTCCCGAGTTACAGCGAAAATTCAAGTGCGTCTTCCGTCAAATGCAAAGCAAAATCAATGACCCCTGCAAAGTGTATGCACGTTGTCACACAACTGCACAAGAGAGGCCTTACTACACGCACGGTATGTAGATCAGTAAAATCCCCATGTGTGTAGGATGTCGCCCCTGGGCATCAATAAAAAGAAATTGTTTTCATAAAGAAGTTATCCCGGTTTAAGCAGGAATCGTTGCATTACACGTCGTCCAACAGTTCACACTTGCCCAAAGTTCCAACTGAACAAATGCTTACCAGAGCCCTGCCAGTGGTGCAAAAAGGGGTTAGGAATGATGATGGTATGTTGAAGAGAAACTCAACTGTAGAGTTCTGTGTAAATAAGGAGTCCTTACACTGCTAAATGTAAGATGGTCACTCTAAAATACACAAAAAACTCACTTTTTAATCCTCTTATTTCCTCCTGCAGTTGTGTATATCGAATTAAGAATGTGGGGCTCGTCACATATTGATTTTTTTCATGATTTAATGTCCGGTTTTGACGTGGTTCACCTTTTGCCTTTACCAACACCTTTATATTGGCTAACCAAGTTAGAAATTCTGTGGGTAAAAAGAAGATGGACGTAGAATTTATCGACAGTTGTATTTTCTCAACTGTATACTCTTTTTAGAAAGAGAAATCTGACTTGATAATCAAAAACTCGACTATTAATGGCTCGATAATGACGACATGACAGAAAGGGTGAGAGAGACGACCAAAATGATAGCCTTAGAAAATGTATTTATTTGAGAATGTACCGGTGGGTTATTATAACGTGTACGTAAAGTGAGAAATCGATTGTGGACTATCGATGAGTAGGGAGTGTAATCAATAAACCAATACTTTTTGAGAAAGAGAGAGAGAGGAGAAAAAAATGAGAAGGGAGGGGTTACCATTTTTTTCTGCAACACTAAGCAAATGAAATATCTGGTCCTTCTGTTTCCCATCCAGTCACTCCATTTCCTCCAGAAATGACACAAATCAAACACAACATCGTTGAAAATCCTGTTTTTTTAGTATTCGCACCCACTCACTCTCTTTATATTTGTTACATTCCAATAGAAATACAGTAGCAGATGGTAACGTCAGTTGAAATAAACGGAATTGCAAAAAAAATATTGCCCAACTTACATATGTGTAGCTAAAAAAATTTGTTTCGTATTATTAATATGACAGCAGGGGACGAGATGTTGAAATATAAAGTATTATATAAGGGTGGAATATTTCATTTCTTCCTTTTTTACCTTTTCTTTTATCACTTGCGATATTTTTTTTAAGAGAAAAATGAAATATTGTCACATGTCGCGAATCATTGCATTTCTCAAATAAAGCTATTATTCGACTTAGAAAATTTAGGATGCAACTTAATAGAAAAAAAGATTGTGCTGAAAATATCGATCCTATACTCCTTGATCATTGCCCCCACATAGGGGGCTAACCGGGACTGTGGTCCTGGGACCCGGACCGATTTTATAAAATATTTCGTTGTAGTTTTATTCTAACGTGTTGATTTTTCGGTGGTGCTGTGCTAAGATACCCGTATATTTGCTATGACCGAAATTCGTAGACTTACTTAAGAAAAAATTATTTTGGAGAGAAGATGAAGCTCCATAAAGGGTGCTGACCCTAGGGTTCGCTGTAGAAAGTGGAGGCCTTGGAGGAGAGTAAATTCGGGATGCTTTATAGAAAGATCAAAGCAGAGAGGTACACAAATTTCTCGTGGTCAGTCAAATAAGAGTTTCTTTTAGAAGATGTGCCATGTATGTATAATTCTGGGTATAATCATGGGATTACTTTAGCAAAAAATATTTTCCCGAAATTAAAATTTTCGGCAGTTCACTGACACCTTAAAGGGCACGAGAGGATTGGCATCTAAATTTCTATGTGGAAATCTATTTAGTCTTCTGACAGGAACAAGAGAGAGGAAAAGGAACACTGACAGCTTGAGAGGTGTAGGTCGTTTGAATAGCTTGATAGATTTGGGACTTTTGACCTGCAACCCCGAAATCCTTTATTTCATAAAATTATGTATTTTATCCGTTTGTGGAAAAAGTTCTTGGTGATCCATTTCGACATTTTCACGTCATCCACTTAGTCAATCTGCTTCTCCTTAAAGGTCAACGTTTCATAATCAAGATTAGAGCTTGAGTAATGCCCCTACAAAGTCCCTACTATTAACTATTGCCGGAAACAAAATCCTATAGCATCCCTAGATCATTTTAGCATAAAATCATCTCTATTCCCTAGCTCTTTTTCCCATCTGGTAGGGTTGGTTACCCTAGGTGCACATCGTTATACTGTCGGACAGCTTCTAGGATTGCGTTGGACACACCACTTCTCGTCTGATTGTTAAAGTTTAGCAGCGCAACCCCAGCTAGTGCTGGCATTGGTGACTGCTAGGGAACACTGGGTACTGCTAATACCCAAAATCGTCGCATTAGTGTAGTGTCTGTGCAGTCTCTGCATAAGAATTATGCTGTGGACCCGGGCTCTAATGACCGTTGTAGTTGAAGGGCCCTAAAACACCACCAAACAACAACAACCCATCTGGTGGGGTTGCTTATCTGATTGCCCCGTTCATACCTAGGTGCACATGGTTTTGCTGTCGGAGCGGCTGTATTGCGATGGACATACCAGTTCTCGTCTGATTACTAAAGTTAAGCAGAGCAACCCTAGCTAGTGCTGGCATGGGTGACCGCTGGGGCAAACTGGGTTCTGTTAATATCCAAAAATCGCAGTCGTAACAGAATAGTGTCTGTGTAGACTATGGATTAAACTACGCAGTGGACGGGTCTCTAATGACCATTGTAGTTGAAGGGCTCTAAAAGGCTACTTTTTCTTTTCCTGAAATGCGATATAGCACACATCATTCGAGATTTCAGCTGTACCTCATATCCGAAGGAAGATCTATCCAATCCTAATATCGACTATTTCAGTCTTTCGATATCACACCTCTATTCTCACGATTTTTCCCCCTTATCGATAATAAACAATATTTTAAAAAATACACGACTTTTTATAATTCAATACTCGATTTCATAGTCTATGACCTCTTGATTGTCATTCTCTCTGAGTGCGTATCGTATAGGAAATAAAACTACCACAGTCACCATTTCTCCTTTTTAATTTACCATCCCATGAAAATATTTCAATACATACAACATAAGCCAAATTGTTTTCTTTAAGAATTGTGTTGCAAATAGATCATATATGATTCATTAAGACAGATTGAAATGTTGAGAGGAAGAAATTATCTGTAGTTCTTTTGGGGTTTTTTTATGCCTGTTGAATTTGATTTCTATCCAAAATGATAATCTTTTCAAAACGTAGTATAAAAGGAAAATCTCTATCTTTCCTCTTTTTTTTCTTCTTCCCTTGGTTTCTATGATGAATGAGAAATGGTGTATATAAGTAGTAGAGGAAGATGAGGAAGAGGGACATGAGAAAAGGGAGGGGAGGTTAGGTCTCGTCCCTTTGTGGCAGTGGTGGTAGTAGTAGTTGAAGAGAGAGAGAGAGGAGACGGGAGGAAAGATGCTATTGGGTGGATCATAACTCTGAATAAATTGGTTGTAGTCTAATAAAACGTGAAATGAAAATGGTGGCTCTAGGAAACAGGCGACCTGATGGAAAATGCCAGTGTAGAGAAAACTCTCCCTGTGTTGCAAGACTTGTATATTTACATTTTTCGGTGGAAGAGGAAGAGAGAAAGAGAGAGAAACCTTTCCTGACCATTGACAACGAAATGTTACTCAAATTTCTTGTCTCCATGGTAACAGTGGAAAGATGCCAACGTAGATGGTTCGTTTTAGTATGCTATAAAAAACGGGACTATTGGGTTATTTTGAAAAAAAAAATACTCCTGAAATATATATATATATAAAATAAAAAGGAATCTCTTTTCTCATATATAGTCTAATCTGATGTATAATACTGCAAGATGTGGTATGCAATTTAAATTTTTGTTAGTGAAGCATATTATATAACTTTACATATTTTATTTCGAGTTCATTGTATGCCGGTTACTGGCTGCTGATGCATTTCGTTATATGCCACCACATAAATATATACGTCGTTTTTTCTTTTGAATTATACCTTTACAGTTCTTGTTATTTTAATGATCCTTTTGTTTGGAACCATTACAGTGATTATGCAACCTCTCAAATAGAGTTGCAGAAATAAACAGTTGAGAAATGTTGTGTAACACTTTATCGCCGGAAATATTTTATTGTATTGCCATTGTTGATGTAGTTTGGCGAAATTTGAACTATAATTGAGTGGTGATTTATTGGACTTCAATGTTCATAAAGGCAGCATATTGTACTCGGACATCGAAGATGGGATTGGGGCTCTAGTTAGGAATTGAAGGTGGAGGTCCTTTGAGTACACGTTCATGACACAGATGTGAAAACTCGTTCCTTTGATGTATGAAATAGAATCTTTTATTACATTTTTGATCCGCCGAGCTGCTCTCGACGTGCCCTGCTATAGATAATTGAGATATCATCTGAATATTTAAGGTTAGATGGACTTAGAAAATCCATTGAATCATAATAAACCGGAACACTTGAATCTCCTCTGGCCAAGTCGTATTTTAGTGTAGACCTAATTGTATGTATTTATTATTAATGTCGAACTCAAAATCTTCCAGTTGGCGAACGCAACAGTGTAGGTACATGGTTCACGTGGCAATAAGGCTATGAAATTCAATGGAATCAATGGCACTAGAGCCACATGAATATTGGAACTTCCTAGAGAAGATTGGGGAGTGCACCCAGGGTTCAACACTCAGTCCTTTCCTGTCCATTCTTGTCATGCGGGAGATGCTGAAATTGTGCTGTTGATGACATTGAGATGTTTAGCGACTTCTCAGAGGGCTAGTTAAAGGCCTGAATGACCTCAGGACTGCAACAGATAAGGGCGAGTGCATAAAAGTTAAGCAGAAGGATTCGGAATGCCTAATTTTTCATTAAGACGCAAATGAGAATCAAAATGACGAATTTTGTGGAGATGACAGGGTGAAAAATGTTGCTTTTGATTCTTTGATTAGTTTGTGGGTTGGGGTGTAAGCCAGGCAGCCATAACAGGTCAACCCCTTAGGAGGCTGCCCGCGGGAGATGAGGTAGGTGAAAGGAGGAGGAAGAGGGTTAATTTGCAGCACCCAACGTTCTTTACCAACCACCCAAGTTGGTATTGACGTGGGTGTGTGCTGCTTAACTTCAGTGATCTAACGGGAACTGGTGTGTCCAACGCAACTTGCCGCTTTTGGGATGTGTTGACTAGAGTACTGGGGAAATTGAGTCTGTTGTGTAGCTTATAGGAAGGATGAAGCGGAGGCTGAGATATACGAGCAGGGGGTTCTACGTGATTGGAGGCTCTTAGTAAAGCTCAAGGAAAAGCTCTATGGGATGTTGGCAAGACCTGCCTTGCTGATTGGCTGAGTTGTGAGCAGCTCGAACAGCATTTCAGGTGCGGCGGGTTGGCGTGACATGACATGTGTAAGGTTGGGAAATAAGAGAGAATAGCGGGCCGGAACTCGCAAAAGCGACCCTGCCATTGGTGGAACAGGGGAATGAGGATTATGATGCCACTAATCGCAGTTTAGCAATATTATATAATACTTATTAGAACTTTTCTTGAAGAGAAAATTTGCGGTTATTTAATCCGTATTAAGTTCGGTTACGTGCCATTGCACATTTTTCAGTTGATGTTGCATACATTAAATATATGCAGGGGAATGCACAACTAGATGACATCATTTTTGGAGCAATTTTAACAATTTTTCCACCAAACATCATCTTTAAGATCTTAATGAATTGAGTCATTATTTGACAGGCAGCAACTTTTCTTGTCTCGCATATACTTTGAGAGAACCTCTGGCATATGCATTCGTCCCATGATGGAGGTCGGGTGGTCTATCCCTGAAGGAGGGGTTCTGACATCTGTTTTATGCGAAATAAAAGCAGTGAATGGTTGAACGATGTCAACTTCCGGTTCACGACTAATGAAAGCAGTTTTTGTCATTCTTGAAGAGTTATGCGACTTATAACTCGGTTTAACCGCGAAAATTGTTATTTGTGCTTTAAAATTATATTATTAACTCAGAATGAGCCCCTAAAGAAGGAGCCTCTAAGGCCGAAATTTTACACTATATTGCAAAGGACCTTACGATGGTAGGGTGAATGATAACGCAACTATCTTTGGAATTGGAAGAGGAAATGTGGAGTGCTGCATATCTCTTCGGATCCCTAGGTCCTCGTTTATTTGGCCTATACTTAAATCCAGTGCTGATTACTGGTGTCTTTTACCACTTGTAGAAGTCGTTTTCCTGGAGAAATGAGCATTATAGTCCAAAAACTATAATTTTGAATTTAAATTCTAGTTATCATATGATTGATTTGTTGAGTTACCTAGTTGTTGGCAGTTTTATTTATTCTGGTTCTTTTGCTATATATCTTTAAAATTCTGCTTGAAATTTTTTAAAAAAAAAGAAAAAGGGGAAAAAACACTTTTTTTCGTATTTTAACAAGTTTGGCAACTGCTTACAGTATTCATGAATGAAGTTGTATTGGATTTGTGAGGTGTGCTATCATCTATAATTTTACCATGGATGCCGAAATCTAATTTTATATAATGTTATTGTCGCCTGCATGCATTATTAATGGAGTTCACTCTGACAAAAAATTTTTTTTCTTGTCGTATAAATTCTTTGGAATTATTTTGCGACGAAAATTATTACTGACGTGCATTATTAACTTGACGTGATATCAAAAGGGATTAACGAGAGTTGATATCTCGAGTGTCACAGGATAATTGGTTTAATTAAGAGTTTAAATTATTAAGATTTGGCTATTTTAATATACAATGATATAAAAATGAAAATAAAAATCCCTACTATAGTATTGAATTTGCACAGTTTGACATCTTAAAGATGACTGTTTCACGTGCCATTACTGATCTGCTGTCATGTTTTCCGTCGCGAAATGCATAATTTTTGCTCTATTGAATTTATTCACTTTTCTTGGAGGAAAAAAAATGAAATTGAACTCCTCTGTCACTTGCCGTCTAAATGATGAATGCTAAACTACTATCTTGTACATCCAGAGAATTCTTTAAAAGCCGTTTTTATAATTTTTTTCCAATCTAAATTATTTGTTATCGCATTTATTATAAATCACAGAAAAATTTAATAAGAACCCTCCTATCAAAATGTAATTTTCTCTTAAAGAGAAGTGAACGTGGGCTTATGAAACCGAAACATTTGCTTTGCGATTTCAAAACTTATCAGGGCCACAAGCCGTGTTAATTTCTACCTTCAGGCACCTTTTTCCCAAATCTGTGTCTTGGCTTCCGTTAAGGAACTGCCCTGAAAAATGGCCCTTGGTCTGGCTCGCCGCTACCCTAAACCGAAAAGATAAACTGGCGTCTGAAATAAAGAGGGACCCTCGTGTCTTTTTACTGCGGACCTCATTCTTAAATAAAGCTAGGTCCCTTCGAAATTGTAGACCAGGGACCTACTTGGTCTCTACGGAAATCCAGCAGTGCTGACACAAACAGTCTCTTAGTGTTGCATTGGGAGGCAGAGCATTGTTTTGCACCTTCATTAATGGCACATTGTGTTGATTTTGAAGATGTAAGCATTTTTCGATAAAAAGTTATTGAATAAATGTTTGACTTAGGCATGGGAATCATGTCCTTTTGATGGCAATCAAACAGAAGAGTTTCACACACAATTATTACGATACTAAATAAGCCTCCCAAGGTCCTAAGCTAAACAACATTGCAATATGGAAGTTAGCCCCCGCCTACTGTACGGGGATCACAAAAGGGTTAATTCAACTGCATTTAAATAGATTTCTGAAATCGGTTAGTTTTTCATCTTATGCAATTTTTCATTTAAACCCATATTTTCTGAAATAACTGGATGTTCCGGAACTCTTTGCATCGCACTACATATGAGCAATTCTATATTTCTAATAGAATCGCCATAACATAGTGTTTAATAATTTTTTGTCGTGTCAAATTAAGAGTATCATCAATTCTGCGGTAGCCTCCCAATGGTAGTGTGCTCTCTAACCCTGCCTTATCCATTGTCTTTTCTCTCTGTCTTACTTCTACCTCCTTTCCTCTATCTGCTCCCTTCTTCCTCCTCTCTTCTTTCTGTTCCCTCTTCCTTCTTCCCTATCTCTCTTTCCCTGTCCCCTCATAGTGATGAATATCAAATTATTAGTAGCTTTGTCATTTACGAATGACACCTGTAATGT
This sequence comes from Trigoniulus corallinus, assembly GCA_013389805.1. Classification (NCBI taxonomy): domain Eukaryota; kingdom Metazoa; phylum Arthropoda; class Diplopoda; order Spirobolida; family Trigoniulidae; genus Trigoniulus; species Trigoniulus corallinus. Next base: position 10,573,943 of record JAAFCE010006156.1, read on the forward strand.
ATCCCATTAAAGATGAAGCCTTATGAGAGGTAATTTATTAGAAGATGCTATGGCGTTAAATTTCTGTATTTAGAATTATAATGAAATTTAATGGAATACAGGCAACTGGTTTATGACTTGAAAGCAGAGGCGATCACCTCTCTTTAGACATCATCTTTACTGTTCATGATTATCTGCATTCAAGTGGCAGTTTTGGGATAGTTTGTCTTCTGTAGTCACTTTATATACATTTCGTCACAGTCATAATTGCATCGTTGAATTGAGATTATCGCGTTCTTGCACGAGGAGGATGATATTCATATAAGAAGCGAAATCAGAGGCACGTTTTGTGCTTCGATACATTTTTAATGCTGGAGATCGTTTTGAGCTCGAATTTTCAGAGCACACTATACCAGATAATGCCTGCAGACTCTGTTCATGGAGAGTGTTTGCATCACATTGTAAGTAAAAGTGTTTTTGCATAGACCTTGTTGGTAGAGATTGATTTGATCCCCAAAAAATGTCCTTTTTATGTATCGTAACTGGCCAATCCTGAGGTCCTTGGCTGTGGCTGGACCATTCTGATGAAAGGACCATGCACGATGTCCCAAAAAAAGGTTTCAAAATTACGCAATTGCAGGGACTGATTGTTACAAAAGGAAATCAAGACAATAGAGGACAGATAACAAGGTAACCAAAACGCATGCACACCTTGGCACACATGCACTAGTGCAGAGACTACACAGACAATACACAAACGCCACTATTATTGGGTATTATCAGTACCCTGTTTTTCCAAGCGACCCAAGCTTGATTAGAAGTTCTCACTGAGTGTCCAACGAAATATGCCGCTCCCTTAAACTGTCCAGATGACTTGCCAACAGGAATGAGTGAGGGATTTGTCCATACAAGATAGTTTATTAAACAATTCTGCGAGAAATGAGTAATATTTCGATGTACACATATGCGTAGGAATGGAACAGGTATTTTGTGAATGGTCATTATGAATACACGTGTAGGAAACTAATAGCCTCAGATAGAGCACATCCAACAGTCAACGGATTTGAATGTATGCGAATGAACATCGCATATTTTAGCAGTTTTAATGCTCAAACATGTGCGCGTGTGTGTGTTGCCTGATTTATTTAAGTCGTCTTGAAATGTTGCATTCACAATGAATGTGTTGATGTTGTAATTCATATAACGTTACTTTGCTAGGAGAGATTTTATTCCTGTTATTATATTCATTACATTAAGGAGGTTCGACACCGATTCATTGCCTTCTTTATTATTTAGTATCATAGTGTGATAATGTTTCTCTATTTATGAAGTTCGGAAACATGGCTGAGTTTGCTCGTAAAATATTACTATGGTTTGCAAGTGCATCCGATTATCATCATCACTCTCGTGGTGTACATTTTTATGGTATTTCACTCCTTTGAATGTTCATTTCTTGGTGAAAACGTATGCTGAAACAAGAGTATGTTAATTCTCAACTGGTCATTGAATGTAAAGGGTAGAAATAAGATACGAAATAGCAAGCCAACCCCTAACCCTTTTACTGCCTATGACAGGGTCGCGTATCCCTCTTGCCCCTCTGAATGAGCTCAAGGGCGATATGTTGGACAGTGGTTTTCTGCAGTCGATTGCCGACCAAAGCTTCAACCCCTATACTGATTTATCGCCAGTCTACGGTTAGTTAGGGCATTCCACCGACACCAGGAAGGAAGCTCCTACACCTGGAAATTTTGCCTCATCTGCCCGTTGCATAGCAGAGAGGGTTCTTTTACGTGCAAATACCATCGTGCACTACATGGGACCTCAGTTTTACTTCTCATCCGAAAGAAGGCACACTCGGGGCCTCTCTCTCTCTCACTCTCACTCTCTCTCTCTCTCGTCCGAAAGATGCCAACCCACCTCGGTCCAGTATCGAACCTAGAAGCCCCGAGAAGCCTCGAACACCCGAGCATGTAACCCACTGCTCCTCTGAGGCGGGTAAAAAAGATACGAAATAATAGATTGAAATCTGTTCATTTAAATTCTGAAGCTTTTGTTAATATTACTAGGTTTTGGAGTTGATAGAGGTTAAGACACTTTTAAGTTGAATATTACTCCTTGATGAATCTTTTGTGGATGATGAAAGGGTCCATTGATTACGTCTAAAGATTTTAGTTTGCTATTTTCCGTAATCTACAATGCTTTTTTAGAGTCTGTTGTCAAGAACCTTTTCTCTTTAGTTTGAATAAATGTGAAATATTAAAATTGATGGTTGTTTGCAGCTGTTTGCCTTAGTGAATAAGTAGGCTCTTATTCCCACTGGTTAATGGAGTGAGTGTGTAACAATAGTGATGAATGGCTCGATGGATCAGAGTTCAAATCTGGTAGATTGTTTTATGAATACCGAAATTTTCTTTTACGTTTTGAGGTCTTTTGAAAAGTTTTCGGGTGTACCTGCGAATTATAATAAAAATTATGTCTTCAAAAGGCATATTTAGACGTCTGATGTTTCCTAAAGTCGTAGAAATGGTTTCTTCAATATTTCAAAGATTACTTAGTGCATTTCTTATTGTGTATAAATTAAAATGACGCTTTAGAGTCGATTAGAGTTGATTGGTAATCAGGTCTTAATCTAAGATTGTTTATATTTTGATTGGGCCTTTTACATCTTTCACACTGCACCACCTTAGTAGCAACAATCCACCATTAGCTTGTACTTGAATGGACTTATTGTGTAAAAATACTCGATGAATCGTGTGGCGTAGTGAGATGGAGTCCAGTTAGTGACCATCCATTCAGGTGTTTGTTAAACGTTGAGTTACTCGTTAAGTGCTTTTATAGAATAGTTTCTGCGAATGGCCTTTACTGTCGTTGAGCGTGTAACCATATAACCGCATGTGAGACCACTTATCTAAAGTTAGTGATAACTTTGGGCTTTTTAAATGTGCATGAATTCATATCTCTTGGGATATATCTCTCTTTTTTGGAGAAGGAAAAGAAAGGCATGTAGCTTAAATATCGCATTAGGGGATGTGTGTGTATGCATTAGAAGGGAACAGTGCGGCCATACATTGTGGACAGTAAAGTATTGTAGTCAACAGAGAAATCTGTGTAGAGTTTGCACACTCATTTTAGATTCAACAACCGCCACTTTATGTATTGCTCAATAGAAACCGTCAATGTGGTTATCATCTAGTGTGTCCATTTGGATTATCATTGGGGAATTCTGTACTTGAAACATTTCTTCTCCAGAAGGATCTCACTAATGCAACTTTAAATTATTTCTGACCTTCTAATATGGAACACTAATGTATAAAATTGATATATATATACAGTATAGGTCATCTCGTTCTCTCTCTCAAAATTTGTGGTTATTTTTAACGCTGTATATGTGCATCATCTAAAGATGTCTTGGAGGTTTCTTTTGTACTTTTTTTTTGCCTTGCAGGAAATATCGCAATAATAATATTAATAGTAGCAGTAATAAGATCTAAAGTAGATGTCTCTTGAATAACGGAATCCTACTTTAATAAACGTGATCTCTCGCTCAGGTTAACAACATTGCTGATATGGAGTACCATCAGCCTTTTAATTGCTTTATTTGGCGTGTGTTTTTATACATAATGTAATTCCTCGTTTGATGAAATGTTTACTTGATGGTACTTCAGCTTTATGACGGATGTAAGACAAAGGAGAAGAAAAAAAATAACACAAAAAGTTGGCAAGAGGACTACAATAGCGACAACAAAAAGGTTATCCATGTATGAAACCAAAGTGACCCATTGATTCCTATGTTGCAAGACTTATATTAATTCCCTACTTGCCCTTAGAAACGAACTGTAGCTAGCTAGAGTGGGTCACTAATGACCATCCTATTAAACGTCCAAAACAGTTGTTGTGTGTGCCGTTTAATGAATAAATCGATATTAAAGTTTCTCTAATTAGATGCTATTTATTTGTAGTGGACATACTACTTGAGCTGCTAAGCCCTTTCTGGATAAGCTTTTTCTTGCAATAGTGTAGATTTTCGACTCTCGAAGTTATTAGTGAAATAATGGGAGAGAATTTTGAGTTGTTAGTTTGTCATATTGAAGGCATATTTTAGGTAGACAACAGAGGGAGTGCTGCAGATATCCTGCTATAGAATCCGTGCAAACGTCGAATAGAAATGAATCCAACTTATGGTCTATCTACTTGAAAATATGATGAACATCTCTTTTGAACTATACTGGGATTAAACATCTTCTATAATTCAATGGAAGTTTCTCCCCCTCGACTCTGAGTCTCTTATTATCTAGTTTATTCATTTATTAATCATGATGACCTGTAATCACGAAGGAGCTTCTGAACTCTGAATTTTATATCGATTAATTTCCTTTGAATTTCTCCTGCCAAGGGAATGTTGGACGAGTGAAAGAAGGGACTTATTCAGTGCGTCATCTGGTGATCTTTCTGAAGAAGCTTACTTACAGCATCTTATTTTATTAAGCTTTTCGTATCACATTGTCACCTATCCGTATTCGTAAGATCTTTCCTAGTGTGTGTGTGTAAAAGACAAATCTCTTATACTTTATCGCTGTCCGAAAATATTTAACTGTTTTCAGGAGGAGGAAAAGGAGGAATTAGACGAATCAACCACGTTTTTAGCAACTCGATTACTTTGAGAGGTTACTCTCTTCTCAAAATCTAGATGAAATCACATCTAAATAAGATAAGATTTAAATCGAAAAGTCTCGAAATCAACATTTTGATCGAAATTTAATCAGCATCGATAACAAAGTTTCTTTATGAAGTTTTAACAAGATTTTATTTTTGAAATCCTATTTTTTTTTCTTTAAAAAAATCATTGGATATTTATGACAAAAAGATGTCTTTTTTTCCATTAAAAGTTTGTTATAAACATGTATACCCCATTTATAATGGCTCGTGGGAAATTGTTTCGCCTTTGGGCTTATAGATGATGCAGTACAATCCATCTCTCGATTCCAAAACATATCAAATGAAATAGGTTTTTGCGTCTGGAAGAGAGCAATATGATACATTTTTATAGGCGGAAGGGGGGATAATATAGTATATATGGATAATATCAATATTTTTACTTGCATGTTTATAGCGTATTCATGTCTTTTGATGTTATCAAAGATGTTAATATTATGTACTATAACATGTGTTGCGATGTAGACGATAAGGCAAAATGGAGACATTCTGTTGCTTGAGGTCAACCGACGTCAAAGTCCGATGAAGATTATAAGTGTGGATCAAGTTATTGAAGACGTATGCCTTTCACTGATGTATCAACTTATGTGTTGAAAGCTAAATCTTGTCAACATGTGAAGCAAATTACTAAAAAAAGGAAACAGGAGAGAAAAGGAGTGATCAAAATCTCCATCAATTGGCCTATAATCTAGTATATGTCGTAATAGAGAGGGAAAGGGAGCCAAATGTGATGTTGTCACAATGTAGTTGGTGAAGTAGGCAAATGAAGAAGTCCTTTTTTTCTTACTTGCCCACGACATTCTAAAGTGGGCTGTGTTGCCTTCACACATTTGTTAGATGTAAGAAAACCTGTCATGTTGGTCACAACAGAAACAAATTAGACTGGAAGTCTTTTGTTCTGTCACAATGGACAAAAGTAACTGTTCTTGGATTCAGCATTATTCGTGGTAGAGTTCCTGATCGATAGTTGGTGTCCTTATGCATTTTCCGTTAAATATCTTATTCTTGCATCATCTGGTCACATCCAGTAACTCGAAATCCCAATTGGATGAAAGTGTCAACCGAAGAACCATACTTGGCTATTCAATTGTGAGGTGATTTGAATATTGACGGTCATACTGAGATATGACATTCGTCAAATGACACATGAAATCGAAATAAGGTGCAGTGTAATGACTGTAGTCAGATATTTTGCAGACCCTAGGCAAACAGGATAGAATGGGTCCAATGCATTTTGCGCAACAGGACCATAAGATGTCGCAACAATTGATGCAAACTATGGATATACCAATATACGAAAGTTTCAGGTCTGAAATTTAGATTAAAATGATGCTTAAAAGTTAAATGATACCGTGTCCATTTGGGGATCTAGTGCCGGTTCCACTTGGCCTATGCCAAATGGCTGTGAAGGAGCTGTATAAAACATGCTGGTTTGTAGTTGTCTTAAAGCAGGGGTTTCCACCTCATTTCAGATAAGGGCCACTTTTTTCAACAAGCAATATTTTTTTGCGGGTCGCACGCCGAAAGAGTTAATTTTAGAGACATAGGTATGAAATTTTAAAAACAGGCGTGCTATGATGAGCAATGATGATGACTGACTGTCGACGTAATGCCATAATTTTAAGGTAGCTGCATTTAGCATCATGGATTCAGTGGGCCTGAATATTCTACTTCAGATGAGACATTTATAAGCAAGTCTACCGAAAACATGATGGTTAACTTAAGCATAAATTGTGTTCATAGCTAGCGACTCCAACATGTGAAAGTTTACGGCATATTTCAAGAAACGTAATAATAATTAAGGCACCAAAACTGTCTTGAAACATGTGACTTCTGTATAACCTGATATTATGTAATGAATTCTATTAGTGTTTTCTCGCTACCACGTTTTCCCACACTGACATCTGGATTTTAAAATCATTATGTAGTAATTGAATAAACATTATTTCATTATTCCAACAACTATTTTAGTAGAGAAGGGCGTCTGCTCTGTGCACATGATTAAACTTATTCTTTTGTAATTAGTACAATAATAATATGACGTGAGAGGTTACAAACCTGTCTACAAGTGCGCATCAAGTATCACATTTTCTGGTTCGTCTTCTTAGTGAACTTTTCAAGTAGGAGCCAAAAAGCGTTGAATTGACAGGAAGGAAACTTTAGGCTAGACTATGATATGCTTAAGTTGTCTAACGACAATGGTTACCTTTTTCTATCTCTTATTAGAAGATGTCATTAAAAGCACTAATGCCAATCGATCTATTGAAGATGCCACAAACAAATATTTCATTATTTACCAACTGCAGGCGGATGGCAGTCTTTAGGCACTGTCCGAAGCACTTTAGGTTTGATGAATTTAATTTTGTTAAGTATAAAATGGTATGACAAAATCTTGTCATTCAAGCCCTGAAAGTGAACGAGTGGTCATTTTCAAGAGAGAGAGAGAGCTTAGGGATATATTGTTTATTGAGAGCAGCAAAGAGAAGAGGAGGAAGGAGGATGCACAGACTACCCATTCAACTTGCGTCCATACTTTGAACAACGTCTTTTGTTGCTTTACAAAATTGCTCTAATGAATTTCGGAGTTTAATATTCCGTCAAGCAAGGCAATTGTTTTGGGGTTAAAATGGAGGAAGAGAGGAGAGAGAGAGAGAATAAGAGTTGTACAGCCAATATATGGAAGGGGAAAGAGCAATTTTTCTCCACGATTGTTTATTATTAGCATCATGGTCTCTATTCAGGAAATTAAAAAGCCTTCGACATTACCTTTATACCCCTTTCCTTTTATCATCGTTGCCTCTAAGCATTTTTTAACAAACATTAATTTTATTACTGCCAATCAAATGCATTTTTGTAGTGTTTAGCACTGTGTATGCTAAAGGTTGTGTATGTTGCTGCTCTAAGCATAATGTCAATGTAGTTAATTTTTAAACATCCAAGAAACAGCAAAAAATGTGTTTTAATTATATATTTATAATGAATTTAAGATTTAGATTTTCCCTAGAGAATGTGTCGAGATTTGGATTGACTTTGATTTTATCCCTATAATAGATTAAAATTTCCCGGCAGGTAGATTAATTTTTTTGTGTGTGCTGCTGCTGTTGTTGTTATATCTTTATATTAAGTAAATATAAGACACAAAACTGTCATTTTACTTTCATTGTGGTGCAACTAAGAGCTTATTTGGCATCGTCGTGACCAGTGGTTATAAAATTAATCAAACTTCAACAATGGAAGGGGCCTTAAGCAGCATCTTTCTAATCTTCTTCTCCATTTTCTCTCACTCTCTCAAATCATTGAATCACTGCATGTGAAAATTTTGTCAAGAGGCTTTCCAATTCATCTTCGACTTCAAATTTAGGAAATTTTAGTGGCGGAAAATGTTATTTTAGTCGGGCTACTATTGCTAGTAGTAGTATATCATTTCCCAACTACGGAAAATTGAATGCTTATTGAGTTCCAGGTATCCAGGAAGATGAATCTCACTACTTCCATCTTTGCGCGATAATTGAGTTATTTGAGAGCATTTCTGTGCTTCGCAGAATATTTTTATAAACTGCAAGTTTCTGCACACACCCCCGACACACACACACACACACACAAAATTTCAATAATGATTAATGACTTGTTACTATGATTTAAGCCCAATTAGACAATGAATTAGGATTACATTATAATTAGTATACTGGAACTGAAACAGGAGAACTGCTGTCGAGAGTAATTGCTTATTATTAAATCTGAATTTTGGATGCATATTTTAAGCGTGGCTTATCGACCTTCAAGAATTAAATAGTGCTCGTGCATGCTTCAAATCGCTTATTTTTACTAAAAACAAAAAAAAAATGGGAGATAGTATTTAGCTTTATAAGCATTAACTCTGTTTGGAAAGAGATAAGATTTAATAATAATTAAATCCACATCACATTTAAAAGATTCGTTCATCTACTTATCTGTTGGGTAGAGTATAAAACTAGTTTTAATTGGGATTAATTGGATTAGGAAACGCTTGTTGTAAGTTCTTGAACTTGTCTCAAGAAGGATTTGAATGTTATATATAAACAAACTTTAAAAATCTAGTTGACCAATGAAATCTACTGTAGATATTTCTAAAGCTTATGACTAGAGCTTGCCTTGTAACAAAGCAAAGAACTCTGTACAATGTTTCCTTTCATTTACTTATACTGCTGTTAGTATGTCAGGCCGAACCCTAAGGAGGCTGCTCCCGGATGACGAGGAGGTAGGTGTAGGGAATGTAGGATAGGGGAAATTAGCAGCACCCAACGTTCACTACCAGCCAACCATGTTGGTACTAACTTGAGTTTGTGTGTCCAAATCAACTCAGCTGCTCATGTGCTACAATGCATAATTCTAAGGGCCTTTTGTTAACAGAATTTCATTTCCATGAACCACTAAATGACTATTTTCATTGTCATTCTGACAGGGCTGAACCCGGCCCCGCACTCCAGCCTTTATATTACGTGTTTTTTTTTCCTACAAAAGGCCCTGCAAAAAGCTTGCGCCGGCTCTGCATTCTGCTGTCATGTTATGCCTTCATTGGTGAGGTGGAGTTGGTGAGTCAGTGTAGTCATTGGAAGACTGGAGGCAGATTCCTAGGCAGAGGGCCTGATAAAAAAGCTCTAGTGACTGGCAGCGAAACACTAGTTTTCATTGGTCTTATTAATGGTCACTTTCAGGATGGGTTTTAAAATTCGATTTCGGAAACCCGATTGGAAATGAACGTGACTTGAAGGACCCAAGAGGTAAAGGTTGAAGTAGGAAATTTGACAGAATATATTGACAATATTTTGCTACTTGATCTGATTACCGACTTAATATTGTATCTTTCTTGTATTATCCAATGGACCCTTGCAGATACCAACACTGCTCTGCCCCATATTTGACATACTCATGGATGGCAAAAGTCTAATAGATTTCATCATATACAGTACTTCTCATTGTTCGATTGTACCCTAGTGTAAGATAGGCGAAATTTTCAATGACCTAATTTCTATTTTGAAATAAATGACATCTGTTTTGACATTTGCGACAATCTGGACAAAGCCAGTTCCAATCTTGATCAAGACAAGGGATAGGTTTTTATTTCTCTACTCCGTTGTATCCTTTTTTGCGAAATTAAATGCGAATAGCATTGTGCACATTGATAATAACGTCTTAAATTCCATCTTACTGCCTTAATCCTCGGTCTTGTAAGGATTTTTATGTCTATATAAAAGTACCCTATCTTGGCAAGGGTGTCATTTGAAAACAAAATTATTAGGTTAGGTCCTCTAACAGTCAGAGAATGGCGTTTGTGAACACAGTTGTTCTACGCCAATGCCGTTCCAAATAAAATCTGGGATAAAGGCATGTTGTATTGAAGCACTCAAATCCCTACCTAATCCCTATAGAGTCTCCTTAAAATCTTGGGGAATACCTTACAGCTTTAAAAACTATAAAAATCTCTTTCCTTTATCTCTTATTTCGACTCGAGAAAGATACTCTATTGATTTTTCGACAATTTTTGTTGCATTCGTCTACATTAAGTCCACATCTATAAGCTTAGGTCCTTTCAAATCTTTAGTAAAGTGCGCGGAATATAGTAGAACCTTCCTATTGCGATGACTGTAGTTGTTTAAGTTTTTCACCTAGTGGTGTTTTATAGATGCCCTTTAAATTATGGAGGGGAGGGAAAAATTGCAACAGAAAGTGTGCGTTTTCTTTACGGTACATTTAATTGACAAGGTGACTGAAAATTTCCCCAATGTGACGAGATGGCAAGAGGCTTTATCTTTCTTCCACACACACAAACACACACTCACGAACCATTTACTATAAATTGACTGTCAATTAAGTTTTTGAGTGGAATTTGAATCAAATTTGTTGGTGTCATTTGCATGTACTGTACAGCTACTAGCGAGATAGTTGAATGGAGAGAAATATTTTTCAAATTAAGGCAAAGAATAAAATACTAAAGGGTGAAATCAAATGCATTCTAGAAAATATATCCAAAGAGCACTGGAAGGAACAACATATAAAATACAAAGTATTTCATTACAAGTAGTAAAGCAATGCGAAGTCTCTTTAATGAATTTTAACCCTTTATCAGAATCTTTGTTTTCTTTTGCACATGTTATGGAGCATTTGTTTCCATAGCCAGACAAATTTTATTATCTAAATTGGCGTGATGTGAACAATTTCTCTGCAAAACAGTCACCTCTGGAGAAATTTCCAGATTTCAAGGTGCTCGCCTTTCCTCTGAGTGCTGAAAATAACTCCCGATCACTGGGAGGTAATCCAGATAACTGATTATAAATGCCCTTGTCTCTCCCATTCAGTTTTGTTCACCTGCTTTAATTAATTTCGCAGAACTTAAGCCCCCATAAGGGTCACTTCTGCAGTGACTGGTCTCATCTAGCGTTCTAGTCTTTGCGCGCGTTTTGAAGCTTTTGGGCAACATACCTCATGTAGTGGTCGAAAAGATAGAATGGGCTTCAAAAAATGGGACTCTAAACACCGAAAGAACCTTAAGACGCTTAATGATGACTCAGATGTCGGACTGTTATATTGGTGTGCTTGCCCGGACATTCGCACTTTCTTCATCCCTGAGTAACTGTAGCTGACTGGTCTGCCGTCCTAATTCTTCCTTCAAGGCAGAATCTTCAAAAATTGCATCCTTTCACGTATTGCTATTTTTTGGGCAGTTCCTCGTATCAAATTTCTTGGGAGCCCCCAATAAATGATGCATGAGATTTCAGTGCAACATATTTCTTGATGATGTGCTCTCAGAAGTTTAAATTCAGCTTAGTGATATGACATCAGATGGCCACTAAAAAGCGCATGTCTGTGTCTCCGAAAAGGGTTTGGTTAATGCTGCTAATATCGATAATTGTTTGAAAATATAGATCCTACTCTTTCAGCGGCCTATATGTCCCTCCCAAGGGTTCCCCTCTAAATCCTCTGTAGATCAATGGAGTTGCTGTCAGCAGTCCTATACTAGTACGCCTCTCTGTGCCATCTGTTTTTATCACATGCATCACCTAGTTCTTCTTCTTCTGGTTCGTTGGGGACACTGTCCATCATTTGTCTCGATGTTTCTTCTCAATCACGGAATTCGCTAAAGGGCAAATCTTTTCCCAACATAACCCTGTCCATATTCACCATTCTCTTTCATCAAATGCCTGGAGCATTTTTACTGACGCGTCCACATCCTGAATATGGAACCCAATATTCTCCTCCTTAAATTTACGGTACTGTACTTTTCTAGTTTTAATGTCATGCCATTTTTTGAAGTTAAAACTTCTCATACTAGCTTTAAGCGTATTTTCTTCTCTTGTCAGGTATTGATTACAAACATCCGCGAGTTTAATAGGGCTTTTCTTGTCGCCAAACCGAAACAAGTGGTGCCTTGTTTATCTGGTTTATATTGTCAACCTAGTTAGATGCTCGCCGCAAAGGGCCAACTTTATTTGAAAAGGTTTCAGGGTGCTATACTAACGTTCTCTGATTGTATTTCTTATGACTGGATGTACACTACCGTAAACCTTTTGCCTTTTGACAAATATTCATTCAGAGAACACTTTTCGAATAGTCTACAAAATGCCGTAATGTTAGGCAACATTTTAAAATGAATTGTAAGTGGAACAGAGGCAGTGTGCTGCAGTCCGAGAGGGAGGGAGGGAGAAAAGCTTCCAGGGCTCCTTTAGTCGAATGAAAAGTAAAGCAGTGGTCCCGTGTGTTGTGCCGGTTGTCATCATTGCACGTAAAAGAACCCCTTACTACAATGGGGTAAAATATCCGTGTAGTTTGGCAAAATTTCCAGATGTAAGACCTCACCTCCAGTGTCTGTGGAAGAAAAGTGCATCAATCAACCAAAATAGGCTGTCGATAAAATAAGTATATGGGTTGCAGCATTAGGTTTGTAGACAGCTTCGTGAAATACCGCCCAACAATTAGTTCCCAAAGAGGGCAGCAATGGGCACCCGACCTTGGCATAGGCGAGAAAAGCGTTTGCTACTTTTGATAAATCGCAAAGACGACATTAGTGGCAGTCCAATGCTGTCGAGAGTTGACAGGGGCGGATCCAGGGGCAGATCAAAGGGGGAGCACTTCCGAAAACGGGCGCCCCAAATATTTTTAAATATTCAGAATCCATTGTATGAGTTAGGCCGGCATCCCCCACAGACAACTTTGCCAATATTCCTGCGGGTTCCAGACGCCTGGCTAGGATGACCCCAATCACCCGCAGACCCGACCCTGCCACAGGCGGGATAAGGGTATGATGATGATCATTCAGAACCCCTAGCTAGCAAGTGCAATAGGTCCTCTGCTGCCAATTAGACACTGTCCCGTGTTCAGTGGTTTAGCCAACTGCAGATTGCACTGCAACTGTTGAATTGGCAGTATAGAAATGGGGAGGGCAAAGTTGAATTATGCGCCCCGTTGAGGCACTGAGGGGGGATGAATTGCTGCGTTGCTACCCCCTTCTGGATTCACCCTCGAGAGTTGATAACAGCGTCTAATTCTTGCTCTCATGGCTCACAGGTTCAATCCCAAGTGAAGCCTATGACTCTTTCGAATGATAGAAAAAAGTGGCCGGACTCTTGCGCAGCCTGTGGGATGTCACGAGCGCTGAAATGGGTCCTTCGTAGACAAGAAATGGGCAAATCGGAATTATCCCCCGATGTGGGAGCTCGTTGCCTCCTCGACTTAAGTTGAAGGCTGTCAGAGCTGACAGGCTGACGTTTTAATATCAGTCCAAATAGTTGCTATCAAATGCAACTGTTTCCGAAACGATTAGGCAGCATTTGTGTTTCTTTAATCATCCTAATGTAAATATTTTGTAGACTTTTACAGCGTATATAATTTTACCAGTTATATTATCGTTAGATTTGACACTAGTTACTATCTTGAGCAGGGTATTTACGCCTACCTGTTGTTTGCGAAGGAATTTTTCTACTTAACAAATATTGTCATTTAATGTAATGTCGGGGAATAATTTGTCGATAATTATACACAGTCACGGAGTATTAATCGGTGGTTTTATTACTTTAGTTTCGATCGATTAGAATATAATTGGGCAAATATTTTTTTAAAAGATGCATCAAGGGCTCAATCCAAAGTTTGATAATGACATGTTTCATTGTCTCTCTCTTTAATCGTTTTAAATGGTTTCATTTATTCGTCCCTCGATTAGAGTTTTACTATTCATACGCTGAACAAGAGAATTGAAAAAGATGATTTTAGTGGCAACATCGTTTCTCCATTAAAGGAATATGTTTTAATTGGTATTTAATTGATATTTGAGCAGTAGGAGGAAGTTGAATGTATGATCTATCCCATCCTTCCTTTGTGCCCTGGACCAAACGTATCTCTGACTCTCTACTATCCTATGTTCCTTATCTCAAATTCACAAAAGTGTTGTCATGATGTCTAATGTAAATATATTTGCGAGCGTTGATGTATATCCTCAAATCTGAAGTAAACAAAGAGTTGTTTAGGACGCAACAAATGCCAGAGATTTTTAATAAAATGAATGGGTTTAAAGATGTTTCTCGTGTTAAAAACTATTGTTTGAGATAAACTTTAAAATTGATTCCATGTAAATGAAGTTTTGCGATTCCTGGTGGACAAATTGACATGAGTTAGACTTCCATTTTTGAGAAAGTTTATATTTCAAGTATCCTAAGTATCAGGATATCACACTGAGCCAGAGGCGATTATCTCATAGCATTGGTCTTTTCACGACACTGTTGCTGATGGGGTGCGATGAACCTCTGGCTGGAAGTGGGTCCCAGGCTGGGTATCAGGGGAGAAAGGATCATACATATAAATTGAAGGAACTAAGGGCACAGACAGACTCATACTACTGGCCATTTTTGCCAAGGACCATTCGACAATGGAATACCCTTGTGGAAAATAGAGTGGAGGGCTTACTGAATGGGAAGGCCACCTTTACAAACGATACAAACGATATCAAAATTTGGTTTTTGGAGCTGTGCGATGCGATGGTTAAAAATACCCTTATCTCTTTAAAAACTGTAACTTTGAATTTTCCTTGAAAAAAAACTACTGCCGAAATCTCCGAACTGTTCTAAGAAATGAATATCCCCCTGCATCATCTATAATTTTTTCCTAAACATTTTCCCCTATATTTTTACCGTTTTTGAAATAAATGCGTTAGTTATTTTAAAAATGAGAGAGAATAGGTTGAGGTGGTAATGGCCATGTAATGAAAAGAGGGGAAGAGGCACTGTTACTGTAGATCCATTGCAGGAATGCAGGTGATTGAAAGCATCCGGGCGAGAGGAAGACCAGGTTGTTATTGTTTGTTTGTTGGTATTTTAGAGCCCTTCAACTACAAGGTCACTAGAGCCCCGTCCACAGCATAGTTCTTATGCAGAGACTGCACGGACATTACACTAATGCGACGATTTTTGGGTATTAGCAGCACCCAGTTTTCCCAAGCGGTCACCCATGCCAGTACTAGCTGGGGTTGCGCTGCTGAACTTCAGTGATCTAACGAGAACTGGTGTGTCCAACGCAATTCGCCGCTCCCGAGAGGAAGACCAAAGTAGACGTGGGAGCAGGGGGATAGGCGGGAGTGGACGGTCAGAACCCACAGACAGGCTCACATATTCAGTCCTTAATAATTAAAACTCGATCAGATACACAGTCCATTTAAAATACCTATTTTAATAGTATAGGACTTTTTGTTTGTCTGCCTTTTTTTCTTATAATTCATTGTTTCTTGTGGGAAAATGTAGATTCGACTCTAAAAGCGAAATTAGTCATGTTTAACAAAATATTCAAGGGTATCTTTTGATTTATTAAAATCTCATCACGATGCTTTAAAAGTTTAAAACATGTTTTGATACTGTATATGATATGCTAGGTTAGGCATCCCACATCGTTCCATGTTTCATTAGACGGCAGTTGGAAAACTGTTTGATTACTTCCATCACGAAATGCATTCTTGGGTCCATTTAAGAACTAAGTTTTGTTCTATCCAGGGATTGATCAACCAGTTTAAATGCCCTAGGTTGGCTACTTGGAGGCACTATCGCCATCTTGAGCAGGTAACCAGTATAGTAATCCAAAAACATTAGTCGTCTTTTCCAATCGGTTTCATGACATGACACGACACCTCCCGAATAACTTAAAAAGGTTGGTCCAAGCAAATTTTACAGCGGGCATTGTCGAACATGGGGCATTTCCTAAAACATGGATAGTGAAGCAAGCACTTCCTAACCCTATTCTCTCCAATGGCAGGGTCGGGTACCCATCTTGTCCTTCTGAATGGACACACGGGTGACACATTGAACGGTATTTTTCCGTCCGTATTTTGCCGCCGTAAGCAACTGCCTAACTTGCTCACCACCTAGAGCCGGCCCTGCACTGACGCCAAGGGGCGAGCTCCTACACCTGAGAATTATACCTCATTTACCCGTTAGGTTCTTTTACATGCAAATGCCATAGCACGCTATACGAGCCCTCGGTTTTACTTCTCATCTCAAGGAAGGAGCTCTCGGGGTCTCTCGCGTCCGCAGGCCAACCCACCTCGATCCAGTATTGAACCTGGAACTACTGATGTATTACATCGAGAGCTTGAACTGACGTTCACCATCATAAAATAGAAAAATTTTTCTTTTCAATTTACACTTGTACATTTCGGATGGTCCTACACGTACAAAATCGATTTTTACAGGTCATCTTTTATACACGAAATTTGTATGCCTAATAGGTTTGAATAATGCTGACCAATATTTGGCTATTACTATGCTTGGATTATTGATCGGTGACGACGAAAATTTACAGTGAATATTTAATGGCTTTTACTGAGGGGTGAAAACATTCCCTCTTCCTTTCTTTTTTTTTTTTACTTTTCTCCAACCGATCGATGGATTATTCTGTAAAGCTAAATTCAAACTAAGGATTAATCAGTGAAACAGAAATGATCTGAGAATTTAGTTAAAAATAGCATTATCCTCTCTTCTGGAAAAGTGTCAGCATTTTCTAGATGAATTCACCACTAATAGAATAGAAATCTAGCAATCATTAAGGTTGAAGAATTCATCAAAAATCACAAATTATCACTCCAATGTCCATATCCTTTTCTCAATGAAATCACAAATCTAATGACAATCGTTGCATACAAAATGTGGACTCTTATTTCGAGACCTGATATTGACACGTTGGAGTTACTTCTGAATCCCGTTGGTCTTCATGGATTATAGTTGACAGAAATTGTGTGAAAAGAGCACGTTTTTCGAACAATAAAAATCCTTCGTTATCCAATTCCGACGACCTCTTGCATGAACCAGATCAGAAAAGTGTTCGCAAATATCATTTACCAACTGTTAATAAACTGTTTGCAACCATCACACAGTACTGATACCCCATTCAAAAAAATCCTTAAATTACAGCATATACACTTTACTAATGATTTGCAAACATTTTTTTCTCTTCTCTAAAGGACTGAAGGTTGAAAGGCCCTGGCACCACTACTCCACAAGCTGGAGTAGCCTTTAAATCTCTAATTATTGTCTAATTTTCTATGTGAGCTCTGAACCCTTCTGGGACGCAGTGTCCTCTCGGTACTCATGAAAGATCATGAGAGGTCATTAAAAGGTTTGCAGAACATTATGATAGGCGGACGAAACCCTTGGGACCTAGCTCGAAAGTAGTTCAATCACCTCGGTTCAGGATCGAACTTTGTTCCACTCTTGAAAATGGAGGACCTTTTACTCTTGACTAACTTTAATACCGCTGCAATCATAAGAAGCATTGATATCTCGATCTCATGAGTGCTTAGTCCTGCCATAGGCGCAAGTTGATTAACAATGTAATAGTCTAAAAGACGAATTTTAACCCTTCGTAGGGGGGTCCCAATATACAGGCAAAGTGTTCAAATCGACAAAATGTTGTGTTGTTTACACCCTTACAGAAGAGGGATGTCTTTCGGCTGATGTATACTAACCCCTCGCCTACATTATGGGTTTGTTTGCTGGTACTTTAGGGCCCTTCAACTACAGTATAATGGTCATTAGATCCCCGTCCACTGCGTAGCAGTCTATTTGATCTCCTGCAAGACTGTAATAGCAACAAGAATAGCGTCCATACAAGTCTAATTTACTGGAACTCTGCCGTTTAGTTAGCCCGGGACAAAATGCGAGAAATTTAACTGCTCCACGCACAAGAAGTTTCTAAAGGCAGTTTCAGTTGTCTTTATTATTGCTGTCGAATGAGGATGTGGTTTTAAATCAAGAAGAAGGGGTGAAGTAACACTATAGATGAAGATAAACTGTCAAAGGTATAATGAAGAATCCTTTATGTTAATCATCATCTTGAACACTTGTCCCATTGGGGTGCATGAGCGATATGTTTGACCGTATTTTAACACAGCCCGCTGTCGACCTAACGCAGCCAACCCCATGCTTATTTACAGTTAGCCTATTTTGATTCGTTGGGGCACTTTTCTTCCACCGATGCTAAAGGTCGAGAACCTGCACCTGGAAATTTTGAGGAACTGCACGTCTAGTTTACTTCATGAAGTAAGGGTTCTTTTACTTGCAGATATCCCAGACAGGTGCACTGGGGACTTCTTACTTGAGGCAAGTGAGGTTTTAAGTTATGCGGTTGGCTGTTGTAGGATTCTTAGAACCGGGCTCAAAACGCAGCCTGAAAATTTTATTTGGTGTCCCTGCACTCGATGCTCTGTAATGTAAGTATTCTATGACAGCCAAAGCTCCATCAGTTCAAGACAGTAAACACATTCTGAAATTTAGGGAAAAATTGAGCGTTTTTAGACTAAATTGTCTGACAATTTACGAGAAAAAAAAGAGAGAGACCTAGCTGCAGGATTTCTCAATGGAATTCAATTTTTTATTTGAATTTTAAGTATGCTGCCATTAATATTTCACCTTTAGTCTATAATTTGGATTTCAACGACTGACAATTTCGAATTCGTAATCTAAAATTTCGAATTACAGACACGTTCATGCAAATAAGTTTTTGTTGCAATCGTAATGTAAAACTGAATCGATTAATTCCTATTGAATCGTCGTCGCCGTTGTCGTCGTCGTCTTCATTAACATTTTCCAACGCATTCCCATTTATATATAAAATATATTTTAATTTCATGATGACGTTCACCTTGCGGAATGGCTTATGATATATAATTCAGTTCACTGAATTCTGCTAGGGATTATTGTGTGCGAATTAAACTTATTTAGGGATTAACTGAAGGATAACATGAAGTGGATGGGAATATCACCATCTGGGATATGATCCCCAGAGTGATTAAAATTCTGGTCACAATTGATTTTTAGTGTTGTTGAAATAATATCCGTCGATGAGGCGGAGAAACGGTTGTTGCCATGGTTGGAATAGTAACTCTTGAACTATATGATATCGAGAGGTTGTTAAAATATCACATTTACTAGCTGATGATGACGGTGAGAAGGGAAGTGAGCCGCAAATTTTAATCATCCCACACAAGAATAAGAAGAAAAAATTTCGACGTTGCCCAGACTAAGTTATTACATTACTAGAGTCGGCCACTATTAGTTCACATCAAGCAGTTGTTTGTCAGTTGGGTATTGCTATTTATGTCAGGAATTGAACTCGAGAGTGGTAGCCCTTCACCTGAAAATTGTACACCATCAATCTGCCACCTACTTAAGGCCACATCACTTTCGTGATGATAGTTCTAGATGCTTCTAGATCTTCCTTTCTAGTTTCTGAATCCTTCCCTCTTGTTGAATCTAATTCTCTTCTTTCTGCTCCTTCCTGGAACTCTTGTTCTCTTGGCAGGGCAGGCAACACCTACAGCTGAATGCAACACAAGCAGGTTCTGGTAGTCGATCAACAGATGAGGTCATCCATTTTTCTATATTAAAATTAGTTTATGTTTGAAGAAAACTCATAAAGCACTTTGAACCCATTGTAGATTGTCTAATTACATTGACAAGCTCGTCAACAAAGACCACTACCGTTTTGTTGCACCCAATTTCCATTTTAATTGGTTTTAAAAGGCTATAATTTGAATAGATTCATTATCGAAGTTAAAAAAGTTATATAGCGTTACCCCACACGCGTACTTTTACTTTCATTTTCAATTTTCCAAACACCTTTTCAAATCTGCAGTAATAGCGGAAGTCTCTATGACTGTGTTTAGAAAATGCAGACGTCAGGTTTCGCATTCAAAAGCCCCTTCCTGCATATGAGTACTCCGCGCTTGTCAACAGGGTCCCAAGTTTCTGCATCTAAACAGCATATATTAGCAGATCTTTCACGTGTACCGAGTTGTCGTTATTGTTAAAAATGTGCACCCAACCCGGGAAAGAGGAAATCGAATCACCCAAGTTGGACCCCAATGTCCATCTGACCTTCTTTGCACTTATTTCATGATTAAAAATACTAATAAAATAAAGCGCCTAACACCTGCTTTAGTAACTCATTTAGTACTAAACCTGCCATTAACCAATTCATGATGAACAATTTTAGTTGACCATGCTTGAGCTTTTTAGCCTACCTTTCCCTGAAGAATTGCACTCAAAAAGAGAGATGGAGTTCGCATGCATCTGACTGGTATAAAAAGTTGCTGAAAATGGAGCATAAATCAATAAATGAAGAACCGTTCCTTTACTTTTTTCTTGACTTAACGGATGTAGTTGTGGTGGCCTGATGATGTGCACTTTCCTGTAGCAGTTCAATATTTTAATGATGGTCTCTTAATGAATATGCCCCAAGCTGGGCCGTTGCTCTATTCTGGTATTCTTCCATATCAGAGGTAGTGTATATTACGTTACTCGTGCCATCACCACTAATTATGATGTGGTAGGAAAATTCTTCCTAGCTCGCCTTTTATCTAGATTTTTACCACTGCTTAAGCTGTCTCCAAACTGCACCCACCTTCAAGCTCACACAGGTGATGCTTTTCACCAACCATCTTACTAGAACGAAAGCAAGTTAAGGGCGCACTAACAAGGGGAAGATGTGAGAAGTTTCAGTTGGACCGCCAAAACAAAGGTCGACATTGCGCATTTTGCCTTTTGCTGTTGAAAATGATGTTGTGGAAAAACTAGTCTGTTTCTAGATGGTTTTGTGTGTTGTTGGTGTTTTAGGGCCCTTCAACTACAAGGCCATTAGAACCCCGTCCACTGCGTAGTTCTAATGCAGAGACTGCACTGACACTACAATAATGCGACGATTTTTGGGTATTAGCAGTACCCAGTTTTTCTCAGTACTAACTGGGGTTGAGTGGCTTAACTTCAATGATGAGACGGGAACTGCTGTCTCTCAAATTCTAGTAGTGTGTCTTCAGTCTGTTTCTAGTTTCCAGTCTGTTTCTAGTTGCTCCAGTCTGTTTCTAGTTGCTCCAGTC
>JAAFCE010006156.1:10595028-10630463 GCA_013389805.1 Trigoniulus corallinus
CTCCAGTCTGTTTCTAGTTGCTCCAGTCTGTTTCTAGTTGCTCCAGTATTACCTTTTCAACGAGATGTTAATCAACTGTTGACGACCTGCGACAGCACCTTCAGCATCTTCACTTGCTTTCTCAATATAATGCTATCGTATCTTTCCTTTTTTGCCCTCTTAGTATGCTCAGTGCCTAATATTTGCAACGCCGGAAAACGTGAGTTGAATTATTCCTGTGACGTAGGCTCTATATAATTGAATGGTCGAACAGTTAATATGTGAAGCCGTGTAACATATATGGCGTTTTATAATGCAGTACAAATACAATAACTTGTCTCGCATATTTGCTGTTTACGTTCATTTCCGTTAGATTCAAATAAACAGACATAGAGTTAGTTAACAATGTACTTTTCTACTCGGCATTTTATTGTATTCTCTCAGATTGGCTATTTGAAAATTTTAGAGCTTTTCATTTCAACTTTAGTGGAATCAAGAAATTCTCGATCTAGTAAAAAAAAATCTCATTTAATCATCTTTTATATATATATATGTGTGTGTGTGTGTGTTGTCGAGACATTACATATCTGTAAGAGAGACATGTTTTGTTTGCTCACATATTGTACTTTCTATATTGACATTACTTAATTTCAACTGGGTTTTTCTTGGGTCCCATATGGATATAGATAAATTTTAATTTAATGACTGGAATTTATCGATCTTTGAAGGGTAGATTTGACCGACTCTACTCCTAAACATGTAACAAGCGACTAATAGGGTTGTGACGTCAAATCAGTCGTTGGTCACGTCTCTCGTTCTCCTTCTCTTCATCTCTGAAGCCATAGACAAATTATTGTGATGATGAATTCTCGACATGCTTTCATCAACCTATCTGTATCTGTCTAAATATTTAGATTTCAGAAATCATAAAGCTGACACCACTACTACCACCACCACCTCGTCCTCCTCCTATCCACCGCGACCCTATGCGATATGAGAATTGGATAATGATGTTGCCTCTCTCTCTCTCGCATCCCTTGAATTCCTAGTTAGAATGTTGTTGTTGTTTTTACTCATCTTATGTATACACTTAGGTTCCTGAAAGAAGAGTGCAGAAAATAGAGAGAAGGGGGTCCCTCTTGTGTGCTGTGGCGTAGATAAGGTAGCATTTAATAAAAGATTATTGAAGTTTGAGAGAGCAAACATAGTATGGCTTTGCATTAGGTTATTACTTAATTAAAGGGTATTGTTGAACTTTAGTATGTCAACAAAAGAGCCTAATACACATTTCATTTATTCAGTCCCTGTATGCTCTTTCTGTGCCTTTTCCTTCTACTCATCCTCTTCCTCCTCTTCCCTTTCTATTTTCCCTCGGCCTACTCCTCACTTTCCAGTCCACCCTGAGTTATCTTCTGAAATTTGGATCTGAAGTTTGGCAACTCGAATTCTCTCCTCTGGTAAATATGAAATTTCTTTTACGAGCAGTTAGGTAATTTAAATAATAATAATGCTAATGGTTGTAATGGTTATTGTAATGGCATTGCCGGAAGTGGAGTTGGTTTCCATTTCTGAAATTAAGGATTTTTCTCCATCTTGTGCTTAATGAAAGGGCAAAGGGGAAATAGGTATGAACCTCATGAGATATGAAGAATTGCATATTTTTTTCGATAAAATCCCGTAAAGAGGAATAATGTCAAAGGGCATATAATAACAGTTTGATTTCATAAAATTGTGAGTTTAAAAACCATTTTTGCATTTATTATTAAAATGGTTCATCAGGATTAAACCTGACGCTACTTGACAGGCTATTTTACTCAAATATTTGGTGATGATATTGTAATTTTATATATAAGTCTGATTGTGAATCCATCTTATCATAATTTGCGATTTTTAATCTCAATTTTTTTTGACATGATCCTTTTTTTTTTTTCAACCTTTTTCTCCCCAAACGTTATAGATTCTTTTCAGTGGCGTCTCCTTTTAGATTACTTTTAACTTATCATCATCATCATACCCTTATCCCGCCTGTGACAGGGTCGGGTCTGCGGGTCCAATGAACATGCTCTGACTGGGGCACCCCAGCCGGGCGTCTGGAGCCCGCAGGAAATATTGGCTGAATTGTCTGTGGGGGGATGCCGGCCTACCCTTCTGTTTCAACACCGCATTACACAACCAAAATAGAAATTTTTGGCAGGTAAATTAATGCTTTGTTGGTTATAATATATTGCATGGTGTCTGACCTTTTGCACAATAACTACAATGCACGCCGTTTAACTTATGCCCAACGTTTAACTTATCAAGTTGTGTAAAATTGACAACAAATCTCAGATACACTTTTCTCAAATCACACTCAAATATTAAATGCTTCATAATAATTATGTGCGAAATTGATTCAGTAGTTGAAATTGCAGTTGTTAAGCTGTTTGGTGGCTGGTCTACTTGTCTGTTGGCACCCTGGTCTGATGTCACCAGCCCTCTATGAGAATTTATTGAAAATATTCCGGACCACTCACGGGGTGACATCCCTGTAACAATTTCATATTTTTACCAATAATTTTACCTGAGGATTTTAGCAATTCTGTGGAAAACTACAGTTGACAGAGAGGGACAATCAGTGACGTCACCAAGCAGATGAATGTTTCTTTTTAAATCCATACAATACTTAAAAACCAAAGATAATTTTCATTTTTTTTTCTGAAAAATATAGTACAACTGTTTGGGAAACATATTTATAAGAAACATGTGAACCGTTTTGATCTCTCATTGTAAACTATATTTTCAGGGAGAAATATATCTGCATGAATGATTCTGAACTCCAAAGAGAGATGGCTATTTTTTGCACTGCAGTTAAGTTATGTGAATGCAATTGGGAACTGGACATTGACTTTATAAGAAGTGGTTTTTCTTTGATTCATTCTTATATTCTAGCACTTGGAGGGTAGAAATTGATGATAGGGGAGAAGAATTTTACTCTAGTTGTAGTTGTGAGCTATTGATTTCGGATGTGATTATAGTTGTTGTGGTGTATGTTGTACAAGGGCAGTGGTACAGCATATTTCCATTTTGAGTGAGTAAAATTTTACGTGCTTCTTTGACATTTGTAGTAGTAATACGCCTTGGATGACATCTGTTGTTAGTTATTCAACATTTGAGACATTTTACTCACGACATCCATTGATCCGAAAACGTGATCGTTGCGCGAAATGCAGCTCAAATTCATCAGACCGACATCAAACTTGATCTCGCTCCAATTTCCACTCTCTTCTCTACTTTTTTCTAACACGTTATGATCTCTTCAATTTCAGAAACTTATTTGCATAACTGAAATAAAGATGATAACGGGTCATCTGACCTAATCTCATCTCACCTTTACACCCTAACTGAGAAATAGTTTGTCATTCAACTTTCTTAAATATCAGAACGTTGAAACACATCTCTCTAGCTCTTCTTTGAAGGAAACGAATCAGAGTAGAATCTAACCAATAGTTTGTTAGCTAGCTTACCTTTTTCTTCCATATTTTGCAATTGTTGTTGTAGTTGGCTGTTTGGTCCTCAATGAAGCTGCACTAGCAATGATGGGAGGAACTGTATTGCGTTGGACGCACCACTTCTCGTCAGATCAATGAAGTTAAGCAACGCAACCCTAGCTGGTACTAGCATGGGTGACCTCTTGGGAACAATGGGTGCTCCTAATACCAAGGGAAGCGGCGAGTTGCGTTGGACACACCAGTTCTCGTCTGATCACTGAGGTTAAGCAACGTAACCCCAGCTAGTACTGACATGGGTGGTCGCTCGGGAAAAGTGGGTACTGCTAATACCCACAAATCGTCGCGTTAGTGTAGTGCCTGTGCAGTCTATGCATTAGAACTATGCAGTGGACGGGTCTCTAATGACCTTGTAGTTGATGGGATCTAAAACACCAACAAACAAACAACAATGCTAATACCCAAATCGTCATAACAGCGTAGTGTCTGTGCAGACTGCATTAGAACTACGTAGTGGACGGCGCTCTAATGACCATTGTAGTTAAAGGGTGCTAAAACACCAACGTAACGATAATCAAATGGGTCCTGGACTTTAAATTGCTAAGAAAATTTGATAATAGGATTTATTTATGCAATTATTATGGTATCCCACTAATATTTTTTACCGAGGCCCCTCAAAACCTGTAGATGGTCCTGAGTGCTGAATATTCGCATAGGCCTAAAAAGACCCGAAAGAATCCTGGTATTCCCTTTTAATTTATCTTGGATTCCAAACTTATTATATCTTCATTTGTACTTCCATTGTAGGGTTACCATTTATGCATGACGCCTTCTAACAGTTCTCAGGTACATAACATTTAGAATTTTGCTGCTTGGAGGTCCCTTCTTAAAGGCCTATCCTTTCATACCTAGGACCTTTAAGGACCTTAATCCGGCACTGCGGTCTAGTAACAAACGAATTGTGCTCGTCACTAATAGTATGATGCTGATCGCAGTTCAAGTCACCATTAAATTTAGTTTTTCATTTCAAAGTGCTGTTATGGCTGATTTAATGAGGCATCTTGGTCAATGGACCATTGAATTCTTCCATTTGGGACGATTTCTTTCTGCGCTTGGCAACATACATTCCACGCCCGACGCGACACCACCGTTTGGTATTGCATTTTCTTTCCTACTGACAGGACCCGTTGACTCCTGACAGGATCCATCCTGCAGTCACGCAAACGAGGCAAAATGTGCAATGTTTGTACGATTTATTATAGGAGCCCTGTTCAGGCCTATTTCAACATCTTTCGTCAGTTACATTACCTGCTTTACGTGACCGAAATTCTCATTTACCATATGTGAACCAATTTGGTTCATTTGCATGAGCAGGATTTACAGCTGAATGATTCTAACGGAGAATCATCTTTACTTGCCATTTTAGGACTCATCTTTTTCAAGAATCGTTTGGAGAGCTTATGGAAATCCTCGGGCTAAGCACACCCACTACATGTAATCTCTGAAATATTCAATTCAGTTGCATGATGATGGGATTTTAGAGCTTTTTAACATGTAAGGTGTTGTTGCATAAGAACCCTTAGGACACCCGAGGGCGTTTACTAGGATTATTTGTATTAATTAATAACTGCACTCGTTAAAGAACTCTTTCTTTAGATTCTGTCTATTAAAATTCGGTTATTATTTAGTAAATAAAGGACACGCCGTTAGGAGACACTTTATTTTTGTTTTAAAAGGAAAGAAATATTAAAAGTTAGTTACTATGAAAAGAGCGAGTATAATTATTTCATAAAATCTTAGATGCCCAACTTTTAAATTACGTGATGAATAAAATTTTTTTCCTTTCCTCCTCTTAGATGTAAGGCCTGTGCAAAATTTGTGTAATTTCATTGAAAGTTCTCTCCAGGGTATGAACTTAAGATAGAAAATAGGATGCATAGAGGCAATTAGGAAGACTGTAATTGATGTAAATAGGATCCTAATGAATCTCATTGTAAAGGTAAACACTTCTCGTATGTTTGGGCATTCAGTGTAATTGCTTTGATGTCTTATAAAAAAAGGTAGTTTTATTTCGGCAGTCTCTTTCTAAAGCTATCTTTATTAACATCGAAATGTCGAAACATGTCTTTTAGAATAATTTTCTTTTAAAAGTTTGAAATATTATCGACTTCTTCTCAACACACTCTCGCGCTCTCTCTCTTCCAACGGCAAGAGAAATAAAAGCATGATGTGGAGGATTGCCTTAACAAAAGGCAATTCCTTAGCATTTGATAATAAATTACAATCTTACTGAAAATTTGCGTTGTTGCAAGAGAATTAAATTGATTTATCATGTGGGAAAACGAAAGAGAGAAGGGTGGTAACACAGAATGTATATACCATGATCTTATCAGGCAATTGCTTCAACATAAGGTACCTGGAAATAAATAAATAAATAACCGATATTTCGTTGCTTACGATTCAGTCGAGCCTTAAGGTCTTTTGAATTCAATTACGGAAGGGCAGAAAACATAGTTCTGTATATTTTAATTCCGTATGACCTACTGGTTGATAGGTACCCTTCCGTTTGCTAGAGAGAAGCATGGTTGTTAAATTAGATACTGCACGAAAAATGCATCATATGTGCCCCGATTAGTGTATCCTGCAGAGGGGTCTACGTCAATTTGGCGCATGACAATTTGGCGTAGTCAATTTGGCGTGCGACAATTTGGCGAACATACAAATTTGGCGTACGTCAAATTGGCGTACATACCGCTATGTACGCCAAATTTTTATGTACGCCAAATTGTCACACGCCGAATTTGTATATACGCCAAATTGTCATGCGCCAAATTGACGTGATCCCCTTGACAACATAGATCCGCCAAAGTCCATAATGTCTTCAGATCAGGGGTAGGCATAGTTTTAAGTTTATCCCATTTCTGACGAGATTTCCTGTCCATCGCTACGCACTACCATGCCCCACTGTACAAAAATGCTTGCTTTGTCCTCTCTCTATCCCTGACTTCTCAAGGTTTGCCCGAAGCACTTAGTCTGGTCTCCCTCTCCTAAACCAGAGGTGGCCAACAAGTCGATCGCGAAGCCAATTTTGGTCGATCACTCGCGATGTGTTGACTTAAGACCCGCCTCGGTGACGTAGTGGGTCAGTGTTTCTAGGTCTGTGTCAGTGGTTCCAGATTCGATACTGGACCGAGGTGGGTCCAGTATCGACCCTCCCCTTCCCCACTTTGACTACGCCTATGACACCACGTCGATCGCGACACATTTTTAAGTTAAAGGAGGAAGTGTGACTTTCGTTGGATTTCCTTGCTTTAGGGCCCTTCAACTACAAGGTCATTAGAGCCCCGTCCACAGCATAGTTGTTATGCAGAGACTGCACAGACACTGCACTAATGCGACAACTATTGGGCATTAACAGTACCTAGTTTTCCCAAGCGACCACCCATGTTAGTACTAGCTGGGGTTGCGTTGTTTAACATCAGTAATCAGACGAGAACTGGTGTGTCCAACGCGATGAGAGAGAGAAAACCAATAGGCGCAATTTTCGTTTAGGAGCTCATCCCTAATCTCCTCTATGTCCAATTTTAACAAATGCTGCTCATGGCAGACGCACCATCGTTAAATAACTCAAATCAAACTAGACCGTATATTGAACCAAGGAACTTTGTCGTCATCATAAAGATTTGAAGTTCGTTCTCTTCGCCTTAAAAAAGCGCCTATTCTGTTTTCAGACCATTTAGATCTGTCTCGCGTGATTGATATTCATTTATTCCCCCTTTTATGTCCCATTTGGGTGTACAGGGTTCTTCGACATGTAGACCGTACACACACCACATAGGGACACATCTTTACTTCTTATCCGATAGAAAGAGTTCAATGGGGGTTGTCCTCACGCTAAATGCGCCATAAGGCTCCAGCAAAAGAGGAGTGAAATCGGCTTACCTTGAACCGAAATCAAGTCTAATAGAGATACTGGCCCTGACTTCTATTTATATCTTTTCTAAACTGCTCCTTGTCGACATATTGTAGAGCAAAATGTTTTATTTCTGCTTTAGTATTATAAGTCGGGTGAAAAGGACTTTCTTTCCTGTTTTACCATCTGCAGAATGGATATCCTGGGATTTTATGCTTCCATTATTTCATACTGGCAAGATGTAGGAGCTCTATATGAAATATTTCAACCTTTTTCATCGTAATTGGATTGTAGCATATGCTAAACTGTAGACTGGTAAAGGTGTTCGTAATCCTTAGAGCAAATTCCGGTGTGTGTGAAACGGTTCTGTATAGATCTCCACATCATGCTTTTATTTCACAGTTGTGATTTTAAGCAAGTAAAGCAGAATAAATTACTTGTGATGGATAATAATGGGGGCGCCAAAGCTAAAAGTATAGAGTTAGAAAAATTCACACTACATTTACTGGTGAATATTGACAATATCACCTTAAATAATGATTTTGAAATGTTGTGTAGAATATATTTCACTTAAAATGAGGCTATATATTAGACTCACATTTATGATTTATATTTTCGCGTTGATAACCATCATAAAATAATAAATGATATATGTTTGTCGGGAAATCACAGACGTTTTAAGAAAGCAATAGGAGGGCTGCAGAAATGAAGGTGTCGATGCCTTTGTCGTGTTATGGAATTGTATATTCCCCCTTTTCTGTGCGGAATTTCTGCTGTGCTCAAGGGTCCATCAGACTCTAGGGCTCTCTGAAATTGAATAATCCCCTTAGTGCGACGTAGTCTTGCAGATCTGATACAATACACACCGTCTCTCAGCCAAGGCTGGGGAAAAGACCCTGAAAACTTTTAGTCCGCCTGAACGACTCAAAGGTTAAGAGACTGGACTCGTGAGTTCATGATTCGAAGCTTGATCCAGGGCTTCTTTCCAGTTGCTACTTTCCAGGGAAGACAAGTGCTTCTTCCGTCAGATGATATCACTTGCAAGTAACAGAATCCTTTCTGCACTGGGTAGGGAGCGGCAAATTGCGTTGGACACACCAGTTCTCGTCTGATCACTGAAGTGAAGCAACGCAACCCCAGTTAGTACTGACATGGGTGGCCGCTTGAGAAAACTGGGTACCGCTAGTATCCAAAAATCGTCGCATTAGTGTAGTGTTTTTGCAGTCTCTGCATCAGAACTACACAGTGGACGGGGCTCTAATGACCTTGTAGTTGAAGGGCCCTAAAACACCGACAAAGAAACAACAATCTGCACTGAGTAATATTTTCATGCGTGAAATTCCCAGTTGTGCCCCATAAGCTGCTGGCAAATTTTTATTCCACATGACTACCTCACTCTGCAGACTGGTTTTAAAGAGGACTGGGTCCAAACTGAGTGAAATAATATCAGATTCATCGAAAAAAAAGACATTAGTTTATTTCACACTTGGAGTTTTGAGTATTTATTTCAATGTATGCCAAAGTTAGTTTATAAAAGATTTATCAACATTTGAACAAAAACAAAACTTCGTTATCTGTAATGTAAAAATATTATTCAATCGATATAGTTATATTTGTAAGGTAGATAAGATCGATTCTCAGACAGCTGTCGTAATAAATAAATATATTATGACTGAAAAAAAGATTTTGATATTTTTCTGTCTGGTGTAATATGCCCCAAAGGAACTGAGTACTCAGTCCTTTCATAAGACTAGGAAAAAGAAAGGATGTGAGCAACAACTTTAACCAACCTAATTTTGTGATTTATTTGACCAAATACTTGAATATCTCACTGTCGTGTTTCTCTCCAAAATTGAGACTTTTATAAGCTTGTTATATTCGAAATATGGCATCTGAAAACAATAAAAAAAATTTTATTGAAAATAAATAGCGAATTTCTGGTTAAACGTTATCGGATTGATACATAACTATTGCGTTTCAGATTTCAACTATCATAAAAGTGATTGCAAGTGAATGACTAGTCGGTTTGTTGATGTCCAGTGATATTTTTAACTTCCACTTAACCCTTTATTTCTTTTATTATTGGAGGAGGTTTTGATTGCCTCCTTTACCAACACACTATCGTTTTAATCAATCTACTCACCAATCAAGGTATGAGTATGCACTTGTGTGAGGAGAAAGAAAAGACATTACTCTTCGAAATTAGTTATTTTATAGTTGAGCTCTTAAGTTCTCCTAATTTTGCCTCTACAGGCTTTAATCAAGTACTTATTGGTCCGCACTATTGGCGGAAAATTGGTCTGTTGATATTTTATATAATCTTAAGTGTTTAAGGGTGGACTTGAAATTGTTAATGTGCTATTGATTTCTCTCTTTTTTGTTGGGAGAAGAAGGGGGACGAGAGAGAGAGAGAGGGGGGAGAGAAAGAAATGAAAATGTGTTATATGGGACTCTGGATACATGAAAGAGTGATTCAGGATTGTACACGTAAATTTTCAGTTGCTTTGTCATCTGCGGTTAGAGTTTTCTATATTTTATGTTCTCCTCACTCTTTCTCCCTGCATGAGATTGTTGTAAGCTCGAGGACCCATGTGGTTTCTACTGGATTTGAAAGTAGTTGACATATTGTAAATGTCTTGAACCATGTGTTACAACTTTACAATGCATGGTGGGGTGAAAGTCTCCCCTTCCAACCCCTTCATCATACCACCCTTTTTATCTGTTGGTCTCACTTGTAAATAACGTCTCTGTGAACATGCCGATAGTTGAGCCACCCCCTAAAGTCCATTATTTGATCGATAATGTGAACCACGCTTGTGCCTCTATAATGGACACTGAATATCTAAAAATGGCAAGACTTTTTTTAGTGTGTGTTTATTTGTAGTCGTAAGTAATTTTAACTATTGAGTTTGGAGATGAGAAACTTGTATAAAAACATCTCTACCCTTGAGACGTTGAAGAAGTCAAATTGGAGCAATTTGAAAATTTGTCCCGTAGGTTTCGTATCTCAGGGCTGCTTTTGTGATTAACATGATAAAGAGTGATGTGTTTAACATGTCGAGGGCCCTTAGCAGCGACTTTATGTGCTTGCCCGTTAAATCAAGGCGTACCACTGTGCGTGTTGTGGACAGAGATCTAGTTGGGAACAGATGGGAATGGAGAGCTAGAACTCTCAGATCCAGTGGCGTCACTAGTGGAGTGCGGGAGGTGCGGTCCGCACTGGGGGACACCAAAGCAGAATAAGCGGCTTTTTTCGGGAGAGGGGGTGACGCCAACCCTAGCGACGCCACTGCTCAGATCCAACTTTTGGATTTTTCGTAGAATCTAAGGCGCGAGCTCAGTGGTAACGTGTCTTACACGTGTGTCTCGGGTTGCAGGCTCGACCTTGACTAAATCAGTTGCTTCAATCATGCAAATGGAACGGCCCAAACGATTTGGAAGTAAAGCCAAAGTAAAGACGAATCGAGGGTTCTCCAGGTGGAAGCTTATCCCTTGCAGACTATAGGGGGAGAAACGATAATCCATTGAAATTGAAGGAGATCAGGGCACGAACAGACTCATATTACTGGTCTTTTCTTCCAAGGGTCATTCGGCAATGGAATTCTGTTAGTGAAGAAGTCTCTGCAAGGTGTCATTATAGCAGGTATGCAGATCCAGGGCGGATCCAGGGACAGATCAAAGGGTGCGCCCCAAATATTTTTAAATAGTCAGGATCTCTTAGTATAATTCTAACTAGCACAATAGGTCCTCTACTGCCCCTTAGACAATGTCGCATCTTCAGTGATTTAGCCAACAGCAGATTGGACTGGCAGTATAGTCTAGAAATGAGGATAGCAATGCAAAAGTGCCTCGTTAGTTGCAAAGTTGAATCATGCATCAGTTGAAATATGCGGCCCATTGAGGCACTGAGGGGGGAATAATTACTGCATTGCTCCCCTTGATCCGTCCCTGACCTCTGTATGGTTCTACAATTAAAATGCTTTTCCATATGGAGTACAGAAAGTGTAGAGCGGCATAGGTTTCTCAAGGCGCAAGGCTTCGGCCTCTTCTATGTTCCGATAACACAATTTTCTGAAACCCTTCTGATCGTGGACCGCTTGGACAAAGTATATTGCTCAATATCCCATAGTCCCCTAATCTTTTCTAAATGGGCTGCAGACCGCAAAATTAAGAAACCCTTCAGTAATGCAGTTCCCTTGCAGGTCCCAGTTGTCTTATATGACCTAATCCAAGAACTCTATCTTTAAAGAGCACTTCTATCAATAAGAGAAATATGATTAATTAGTACGCTGAAAGCAGAGAGGTTTTTGGTCTGTTTCAGTTAAATTAAGGTACGAACAATCTTATTTAAAGAATTAATAGAGTTATAAGGACGTAACCCCTGATTAATAGAGAACAAGGCAAGATGTTGAAGATAATTCATAGGCCGATAAATCTCCCGTGTGCTAGGGTGAGACTTTTTAGATAAGTTTCAAGTGATAATTTGTATCGATATAAAATGGAGTGAAACGATTCATGTTATCTAAGAAAGTCATATGATGATGGTATTGTTGAAAGGCGTCTTTAAAATTGCGTCTGGTAGGCCTGGCATCATTAGGGAATTCAACTAGTATGCGCTGTGTAACGTAATCAAAATGAATATGGATGGCCTCTGACATTCGTAAGACAAATGATGGTCATCATCATTTATTACTTCATTAATTTATTCATTTATCTCATTTTGAGAAAAGTGGCGGCGTTTTCTTTCTGCTGAATGTGTCAATGTGTGCACTGCTGCTGCAGGGCACGAAACTGGACTGCGGGGGAGCGGAAAGGGAGAGAAGGTTTCTTTTGGTTGCATCTAGTTAGTGCTCATAGTAAACTGTGAAAGATAAATTGGTGGAGCATCATTTGGATGTAATCTAAGATGTCGCTGATGGTGGTATGGTTGCATTGCTCTGGAATGTCGCCGTTTAGATATCTCATTTAGACGTCTGGTTGTGATCCTTAGTGATCTTTTCTGGCGACATTTTCTCACCATTTCAGATGAATCTTTTTCTCTCTCTCTCTCTCTCTCTCACACACACAAATGACTGTCTTAGAAGTTTCGCCATAAGTAGAGAAAAATTGCATTGAGGTTTCTCCTTTTTATCCCCCTATTTTCCTACCACGCCTCTTCCTCTTGCCAGCCCATCCATTATTAGACGTGTATCATGAAACTATTGTCCACAAGTGTAAGATGTTTTTTCTCCCCTCCTCTTTCTTACCGATGAAATAATGTGTCCGCTTGGGTTTGTCTCTTCTTTCTTCTTCTGCTTCGTCTTCTTCGAAAGTAGAAAAGGATGATTACTAACTTTCAATCGTCTTACAATTGCGATTGGTCTCTCTCAGAAAAGAAATAAAGTTTATTTGATTTTCTCATCACCTGTAAGACAAAGAATTAAATTATCATATTTATAGAAATGCTTTCTTTATCATTATCTTCTACTGAAATTGCTCTTTTTTGCTGTAGTGCCCGTGAAGTGTATTGTCTTGTATTGTAGTGTCTTTAGATGTTGAGCACAGTGAACAAACATGTTTCAAAAACTGCAGGAAAACATCTGCTTTTCTTAGGAGCGAACAAGATGGCTTCTTAACAATCAGTAGACAAACTACTGCATATTTTAAGCTACGAATTAAGACCAATTGTAATTTATTTTAGGGAACACATACAGTCGGCTTAAAGTCACTTGCAAGGTTCTTTGAGGGCATCACAGAAGGTCAAATCATAAATATGTTTAAAACTCATTATTCATTACAAAAGCAGCTGCCAGAAAAGAAATTAAGCAGTGGCCGAGTAGACCGGCAACCGAATCCTGCGTCAAAATTTTAGACATTTTGCAGTGTGCAAGTGCATGTGCAAAACTCTCATTAAAATTCCATATCTTATGAATCGCCCTCATCTCAAATGACCTGAAATGTCCGTCCTAGTTGAAGACTCTTCTTAACGGCGATGATCATACTTTGTAAGTCTGTTGATGGTTGTGAGATCGATGCTGGTCGAGGAAAGAGAGCTTCTTTCTGACGAGAGGAAAGCAGAAAAACGTGCCTTCCGCTGGCACCCCAAAAATGAACCAACGTGGAGTAAAATATTCGTTTAGATTTGCCAAATTTTTAGGTGTAAGAGCTCACTAAATTATCCTCCGTATTATCTAAAATTGCCATTCCATTCTACCTGTTTTTAAACACCTGATGAAATTTGAAGCCATGATCAAGTGATGCAACTGACAAATTTTATTTCAAGATAACGCCAGGCACCGGTGACAGCTGGTACCCTGTTTAGTAAATAATTGAAATGTATGGAGGGGACGGTCTTGTGACTGTCCAGAAAATGTAGTCTTTACTTCTGTTAAATTTAGCAGCCCAGACATGGACTTGCCTGTGTCCGGAGTAGGTGGTTGATATGTTTGGAGATTTGTTGTCTTAAATCCCATTAAAACCAACTCCAAATGCCCCATTATTGAATAATGTTGCAGATTGGAAAACATAAGGATTCAACTACAAAGTTGTTTGGAGTTATTAATTTCGTGGGGTTGAAGAGAGGGGCACACTGCAGCAGTTGTTCTGTTGGTGGTAACTAGCTGGGCGTGGTCTAAGATATTTCATGTTCAACTAACGTGGAGGATTTACCGTCCCCATCCATAATTGTTGGAAAGAGACATTTAGCATCGCCTACTTTTCCCTCATTCTGCCGTCCCACAAAGGATTTAGTGATAATGTAAATGACGGCTCCAACAGTTTGATTCAACTGGAATATGCAAAAATTTGCATTTAATTTTCTCCCTCCTCTCAACTCCACATCGTTTTGTTTAATCAACTCTGTAGTTGCCCGGCTCTCTCTTTAGTATACGTGTGTGTCAATGACACCTCATCCACTGATGTCTAGTCCATTTCATAAAATTCCTTTTGTCCAAACGCTTAACAGTGGGGAGCTTAATTCTCAATTCTAAATGTGGAATAACGGCGAAATTAAAAAGAGAAAATGTTGGCTCAAAGAATGGAGTATGAAAGGGCTTTGAATAAGCACTACATAAAGTGAGCAATATAGGAGGAATGGAGGGTTGGAGGCTGAACAAGAGATATGTACCGACTCTTCATTGAAATTCTCCATCTTCCTTCCTGAGCCTTGGTATACAACTGACCAAAGTTGGTGGTTCCTTGAAGGCGACAGAGAAATGCAGAAACCCCCGTTTGGTTACGGAGCACATATGTCAGTAACTGCTATCTGACGAAAGTCTCTATCTCATCTCTAACCAATGCTTTACTTGTGTGATTGATTCTTGAGGTCCCAAGGTTGTGTGTTAAATTCAGGCCGAGGTGTAATGGTTTCCTTCTGTCGGAAGAGCTGGAAAGGAAGTAAAGCCTCGGAGCACATGAAAGAACTTTACCATCACTAATCTTTTCCCGCCTTTGTCAAGCTCGGGAGATGTGTTGGAAGGTATTCTACTCAAGCGGCTGTCAACCTAAAGCTGCAACTCATATGCTTATTTATCATTTCCTCCACCGACGTCGGGGGAGGGCGAATTCCTACACCTGGAACTTCTGCCGAAATACATCACGATTTTCCCATCCAACGGGAGGAGCACTGGGCTTTTTGTTTGGTTGGTGTTTTAGGGCCTTCAACTACAAGGTCATTAGAGTCTCGTCCACTGCGTAGTTCTAATGTAGAGACTGCACAGACACTACACTAATGCGACGATTTTGGGATATTAGCGGAACCCAGTTTTCCCAAGCGGCCACCCATGTTAGTGCTAGCTGGGGTTGCGTTCAGTGATCAGTCGAGAACTGGTGTCCAACGCAATAAGCCGCTCTCGGCGCACTGGGGATTCCGTACTCCAAGGAAGACAATCGCCAAAGAAATCAGATGTAGGAGCTAGTCTCCTGAAGTCAGTAGCAGAAGTTGTCTCCAGAAAACACTTAGGGTAACGTTAAATTTACAGGAGCTGGGGCATTAGATCGGCAATAGCCGACTGCATATTCGTCTGTGTTCCACGTACCAACAAAGCAATTGACGAGAGAGAATTAAAAACAATGATGTAGAAATCTTGATTACAGTACTGAAATAAATTAATTTATTTCAATGGTCCAATTTCAAATATTTCATTAGGATATTTGATCAGATCAGAGTTAAAGAATTTCATGATCGAATGGCTGGTAAATTACCTGAAATTTAAGGGCTGAAATTGAATGACGGTTGTCATTTTCTACTTTAGTAATGAAAATGAATAATATATTTGGTTGAAATTTGATATTTTGAAGTGAGAGAAGACCCTGTTTTTCTCTCTTGCTCTCTCCTTCTTGTTTGCCCTTTCATCTATGAAAAAGTGATTTATTTAGGTGCACTCTAAATAATGTTGAACATGTATGTTCTTAACTATAAAGAATCAGGGGCCCTTTTAATATGTCTTAGTAGGCTTAATCTTAGACCGAGTTTGGAGGTAAAATATATAGTTGTAGGACATGAACACGGTTGGGTCATTTTTGCAGACTTTTGGTCGTGAGATATGTTTCCCGTGAGAGATTGCTTTTAATCTGTTGTTCCTTTGACAGCAATTTAGTCTTGACAATGGCAGGTTAGTTGTACACCCCTCCTCTCCTTTTAATGCTGTATTCATTTCTTCTAAGGACTTTTTTCTCTTTTGGCTACTGTCTGCCATGAATAATTGAAGCCATTATCGGTTCATTAGTGATGGATCCCAAAATCATCCGTTTGGATATAATTTGGAAATGTATCTTAGAAATCCTCTTACCCCTTATAGGCATCCGATAATGTACAATAATCATCGATGATGAGCTCTGAATCATTAAGAG
The DNA here is from genome assembly GCA_013389805.1 of Trigoniulus corallinus. Taxonomy (NCBI): domain Eukaryota; kingdom Metazoa; phylum Arthropoda; class Diplopoda; order Spirobolida; family Trigoniulidae; genus Trigoniulus; species Trigoniulus corallinus. The sequence goes on from JAAFCE010006156.1 coordinate 10,611,235, forward strand.
ATTCAATTTTTTTGGCCCTCTGTTCCCTTTGCCTTTAGTCTCTGACCCTCGTAATTTCATCATCTTTTATTTTGCTTATAATGTTTCACTCCATATTGGGTTTCATCATCTAACATTAAAATTATTGATCCAGTATTTCAACTTTTCGTTTTCCTACTTTCTCCTTCCCACTATGCCGAGCTCTCAAATCTTCAGGTTTCCTTTTCAAGTCCCACTATTGATAGGAGGAATTTAATTACATGTTGAAGAAGCCCTTAAAGTTGGCCATTCATTTAGTTTAGTCTATTGACCACTTCGATGCGAAATCGTAAAATATGGGATCGAGAGTTAGTGGGAAACGTAGTTGTAACCTTGTTGTTGTCCACTCTGTTCCTATTGATGAAGCCTCATAGACACAGAATTCTATAGAAGTGACTGAGAATGCCTCCGAAATATCTGAAAGGAGTTATCATTTATCGTTGTCAACAACTGCCCCAAATGATGACGCCATAACACTCATTTTAATGTAGTAACGAATTTGGTTGCATATCTTTTATGTGCTGTAACCTGAATGACTACAATTTCATAACAATGCATTTTAATAAGGATGCAAAGTCATCTTTCTCTCTAAGGGCCAGTTCGCACCGGAACTGCATTGGATACGTCACTCAGGTCACTCAGCGAATTACACGGGCACATCTCTGTATATAGGGCATGCACTATTAAAATGCATTAGAAGCAGCATTAATTTACCTGCTAAAGCTTCTATTTTGGCTGTATAATGCGATGTTGGAACAAGTGGTTTAGGCCGGCATCCTTCCATAGACAACCCAGCCAGTATTCTTGCGGATTCCAGACGCCTGGCTCGGGTGCCCCAAGTCAGAGCATGTTCAGCGGACCCGACTCTGCCCCAGGCGGGATAAGGATATGATGATCACAAGCAGTGTATATTTTGACAGTTGTCTGAATACCTGCAACAGTTCCGTAATTTTAGGAGTCCGCCTCGATAAATCGGTCATACCAAATTTCACTCATGAGATGAAGGTCACCAGCTCTATTCTGGATCTGGTGGATGGTTTTCGGAGAGGGAGGGAGAGAGATAGAGAACCTCAAGTAGTAGGTGTGGCAGACCAACCTTCTCCAGACATTAAATAAGCCAGAGAACTCAAATTTTGACACAAAGCAGAGGCTGGAAAATTAATAGAAATACAGAAATTCGGCGTATGATCAAATTGTACTTCATTATATGGCCCACCAACATTTGGTTCAGATAGCATTCCGCTCCACCCCAGAGCATTGGCAAAATTTCACATTTGCATTACATAGAAACCGGAAGATAGCCAGTCAATGTGCTTGTATATCTGACTTCTTGGTACTGAGTCGATTCCATTCCTAACTCCTCCGGAATAAATTCCACATTAGCCGTTTGCTGGAAGAGGAAATGAGAAAAAAAAGTCTCTGTTGAGGGTGCGACCACTCTTATCAACCAAAGTCCAGTGTTGTTTGAAAATTACATTGATCTTTTCATCAACTCAGTTGGGATGTCGAGTGTAATTAGTATTGTATGAAATTCGATCGATGATGGCCATATCGGCTTGGTTGGGTTAAATTCTAAAGAATTTTATATCCACACTCCTCCGGCTCTTTTCCTTTGTGAGTCTCACTAGATATCTCCTTAGGCTATGAAATTATACCGTTCCTTTAATAATACAGATGATTCCAACGCCATTGTTTTGATTGGCTCCATTTCTTGTTTATTTTGAGTTGGGTGGTTGAAGGAAATGTTGAAATTGCAACCCTCCGCGGGATTGAAGAGACTCTTGTAATCATAATGTACAAGATGACATTCGTCTTATATATACAGCTATTGACATATCTGAGATTTCAGATTTTAAAAAAAAAATATGCACAAACCTTTGATATAGGCCCTAGTTAAAATTGCTTGAGGAATATAGAGATTGCCATCCAACATTGTAGATTTTTATTTGTGAGCTTTGTCACCAGATTTCCGAACAGGTTTTGAACTAGATTCCTCTGGCTGTTGCCCGAGATACTGACATGGACTCAAAGAAGGGCAAGTTCATCCTGCGCTTATTTCAGGCCCGGTTGTAATTGTCAATCGATGGCTTGTACTGTTGTCAAATAAAGCAGCTGTCCTCATACTGTCACCCACTAAGACTCGCCTCTGTGGTGCAGAGCTTCCAGGTTCGATCCTTGCGAAAGAGGCCACATCCATAAGATGGGAGTAGGAGCTTGCCGGCTTTTTTCGGTGTAGGAGCTCTCCTCCTGGAGTCCGTGGAGGAAAACTTAATGGACCATATATTAAAAGACAGAAGTCCTTTTATGTGGTGCTGCCGTCGTCGCACGTTTCCGGACTCTCTCGTCCGATGAAAGGTGTATTCTGTGAGGTCTAATTGACTACTTAAAGCTATGGCAAGAGGGAGACGGGTTCCAATTGAAGCCAGTGCCGAATTTAGGTATCGGCCAAGGTCCATAAAAAGTGACTGAAGGCAGCAGCAGCTGGATGATGTATAAAATTGTTATTTAAATGTTTATGAAATACAATCGACAGGATGAGTGTATGTATAGAAAGTTGTACTCGTCGTCTTGTCACGAGTCCTTTCAACCGAAATAGACCGATGATGATGCTAAACAACTACTGTATCTTTGTCAACTATCCTGTTCTTGACCACTAAATTGTGATTGTCTTTTAGCGTAGTCGTGCCTAGTCTTACAGCTACTTTTGAATCGTAAATAATGACGATGGGTCATATTTTCAAATAGCGTCTGTCACTTTATTCGTATGTAGAAATATGTGATAAAGCTGGTGTTGCAAGAAAAACGACAGAGAAATATAACGACCAGTTTTCAAGGCTTTATGATGGTACACTTTCAGTTTGTAACGTCTCGAGGTCCTTTCCAGTGTAAGTATTTCATCAAAAGGGGAATAAACAGAATCTACTGTAGGAAGTCGTAAGACTTGATGACAGAAAATGGAAATTGCAATTCATACGTGGAATTACGTTTAAGAATCTAGTTGGAAAAGAGATGCATTGTATTTAAAGTACATCGCCATCTTAGACGAATTTATAGACTTGTACAAAGGTTGTTTTTTGTAAAAGGGATTTCAAAGTGGATATACACAATAAAGCTCTGGATAGAAATGGAACCAAATGAAATTCAGTTGAAATCTACACACACGTGAAATCTTTTAACGTGGCAAACAAGCATTTTAAACGTATTATTCACGAAGATGAAATTTTATACTTCTCTTACCTTCAGCTTTTAAAATTGGAAAAAAAGAAAGCATTTGAACAATATTAGTTCAAAATTTGTGATCTTAGTTAATACTATGCCTTAGAAATCGCGGGTTCATCTCTGGCAACTATTCTTGCTCTGATTCCTGAAAACTTTCTAAAAGCATAGTTGTTGCTTATGATTGTTGCGTGTGACTGGTTTATTGAACTCTAGGACCAGGGTAATATCAAAGGCTGCAGAGGATAAACATCCTTTTTTAACAATTTACTTTAAATTTGAGGATTAAATAGACACTCGAAATCGTTATTTATGATCGAGTTAGCACATTTTCGTATTACGACGCCTTTCAAATCCCAGAGACGCTTGGGTCCTGTCAGTCTAGTTAGTCCCGCCGTCTGCAAGTCGACTTTAGAAATACTGTAATTAACCTTGACAGTAAAATATAGGCGCTCAGCACCATGTGACACTATGGATTTACTTGTCGGGACAACTAGAGGCAAAACTGAGATCTACTTTCGAAAATAAATCGCCATCTGCTGAGTTAGTACTCGAACTTGTACTTGGCAACTTGCTTGATCAACTGCTGTAGCCGGCGCTTAAAAAATGGTATAAAAAAGAAGTATTATATAAGGCCCAGAAGTAATGGTCACCTTTAAGTATTGATCTGCACCTTTAAATATTTTTTGTTACCTCCCAGAAAGGGATGTTGTAAAAATATGAATGAATTCCTACATGTTGGGGAAACAGTGCTGTAGACTGCATATATTTATTTCACTCAGGAGGCTTCAACTCTTTTCCATCGTCCGACGAAGAGCCATCAAACTGGGCCAATGGTTGAAGACGAAAGTCGTCTTTCTACCTCCTATTTGTTCCGTGTTACTCTTTGATGCCCAGGTATAGGACTAGGCTGATAAGGACTGTGGCAATGAATGCTATAAATTGATGCATACGGCAGTAAGTGTGACTGACTTTTAGGCCATTCATTTTCAATATCTGGGTCGTGTTTACAGTAGCTCGGAGTGAACAATCCAGACGTTGTCTTTCACAAAATGTTACTAACCCCCGAGTTCTTGGCTGTAGTGAAATTTCGTCTACGAGATGACACAAAGTAGCATACAACCCTAAAATCGGGTTTATTAATCATCATCGCTAACCCTTTTCCTACCTATGTCAGGGGGTCGGATGTTCGATCTGGAAACCGGCTACCAACCTAATGCTGCAATTCCTAGGCTTATTTATCATCGGCCTATTTTGATTCTTTGGGGCACTTTTTCCTCCACAGACGTCAGAGGGCTAACTCTTACACCTGGACATTCTGCCAAGTAACACGCATATTTTACTCCATGCAGTTAGGGTTCTTTTACGTGCAGATGCCACAGGGGCCGCAGGTTTACTTATAATCCGACGGAAACCGTACAGAGCTCCTCTATCTCTCTGCTCAAGAAGCCACCCAGGATCGAACCTAAAACCATCGGATTCAAAATAGATTTTAGCTATCATATAATATGGCATTTAGTTTAGGAATAGAGACGGCCTACTCTGAAATTCATACCAACTTCAATCTAAAATGTTTGATATCACAAAAGGCGATTTTTATTTTCTAATCTCTCTAAAAATTCATTATTTTTACAACTTCCGGGAAAGGAAATACAAACTTCAATTTGTGTGTGCAGAAATTATGCCGGCATTCTTGGTAGAAGTACCATCTTTCATTTTCTGCCATCTCTGAACAATTTGAAGGTCCTCGGGAGGTATGTGCATGCATTTGTTATGAATAATTTGATCCCATAGTTATTTCTTTTTTGGAATGAAACAAACGTCTATTAGCTTATATAGTCAAAAATAGCTTCCTTTAAGAAAATATTTGAAGAATTACTAGGTTAACATAGAATTCCAGACATTAGTCGATAGATCATGTTTCCATAGTTGCTTTTTTCATCTATTGTTTTATATTTTATTAATTCTTAAGAAGGGCGACATACTTTTATCCATCATTAAATGCTCACCTTACTTGAAATAATTTTAATTAATTAACATATACTATAATAGTAGTAGTTGTGGTATTTACTGGGTTGTATTTTTTTTCAAATCCGTGATTAAGCAAGGATGAGGAGGCACAAGTTCTGCCAATGGTCTTGATAATTTTCTGTTAAGAAAGCTAGAGAAGGGGAGAAGATGAGAATAGATAATAAGGACCCAAGAAGAGGAAGAAAGTAGAAATATGCAATTTGAATATCATATTACTATCGTGCTGGAAAAACTCCTAATAATCGTAGCAGTAGAAAGTGTGCTAATCATCTTCGTTTATTTTTGTGTCTTGAATTCTTGAATGCCTGCAATAACAATCTTATTAAATGGGTACATTTCAAAGCTGACGTTGCTCCAGTGTCAAAAAAGAAGCTCTCCGCCCACTGTTGTCAGTAGTGAGACCGCAGATCAATTACTTCATTGGTCAAGCTCCTGAGATTGTTCCTCCTTTTCGGATGTGAAGTTAGACCTCAAGATCGCCGCCTTCCTCGGTCCCGTGAGGTCGAATGTGGTACGTCAATGTCAGCTGTACGTCAAAGATCACTTTCTGCACCATAACAAATGTGCATATGGTCAAAAATTCCCAACTGTAAGAGTCTGCGTCCACACCGATATCGGTTAATGACTGTCAGTACCTACAGATTTATATATATGAGTATATCCGTCGTTAGTCCTGGAGCTAGGCGGTTGGTTTGTTTCTCGCGCGGGGTAGACCCCCACTGCGCCACGCACCAATCACCACTGCACGAAGAAGGACACTTGTGCATTTCGGCAAAATTTCCAGATGCAGTAGGTCGCCTCCTGCCTGGGAGCGGCGAATTGCGTTGGACACACCAGTTCTCGTCTGATCACTGACGTTAAGCAGCGCAACCCCAGCTAGTACTGACATGGGTGGCCGCTTAGGAAAACTGGGTACAGCTAGTATCCAAAAATCGACGCATTAGTGTAGTGTCGGTGCACTTTCTGCATCAGAACTACACAGTGGACGTGGGTCTAATGACCTTGCAGTTGAAGGGCCCTAAAACACCAACAAACAAAAAAAAAACGCCTCCTGCCTCAATTGTGGATAGGGGTCCCAACGAATCACAATAGGCCGGCGATAAATGAGCATTGGTTTGCAGCATAAAGTTGACAACCTGATACTTAAAAATACTATCTAGCACATCGCTCATGTGACCCATTGGGATAGAAATGGGCACCCGACCTGTTAGGTGAGCGATGAATTTGAGCTGTTTAATTACTACACAGAAGTTGATATGGAAAGGACTCAGCATCCGCCCGATGTACACGTGAGTAACGAGTTCAATTCCCAAAGTTCCTTTCTACATCTGAAAACGTTGTGTAGCCGGAAACTTCTTTTCCGTTTAGAAGGGGTTGTATCCGAGTTATGAGTACCTCGAACTCTGACTCATCTGCGTGCCATAACATCCAGAAAATTCAGAGACAGCAGGAGGTGCGTGACCCAATATAGAAGTGCAAGTGCATTTTGATTCAATTGCATACTTTTTCTCGATTTGTGCTGGGAATTATGACGAAAACCCTTTTGATCTCAAATATTATTTCGTGATATTCGGCAATATATTTTAGTATTGTAGACGACTGATAAAGCTTTTTTATGATATGAATGACAGGTACAAACGACTGTTCTGATTTTGCACCTGTCTAAGAGCACTTTCTTCATCTCCGTCAAAATAATATTCTAGGTTTAGGTTATTAAAATGCCATCTACAGATGTTATCCTATTCATTTATGGATTTGTTATTTCATTCCTCTCATATAGAATCAGTTTTTATATCTCAACTGGGGTCCCCCCCCCTTATTGACACCTTTAGGTAACACGATGACCTGTCTGTCTTTCATCTTTTTGTCATCCTTTAAACTGTAAATATCGACACAAAAATCTAAGTACTAGACAAACATTTACCCCCTGTGTGATAACTTAAAGAGGTTATATTCAAGTCTGTATTTTTTTCACTAGTGTTTCTAGTATTTTCATTGCCTTTGGTCTCTTTTTATATGTTTCTTTCTTCGTCTTTTCTAAATTTACGTCTTTTTTTTTCTCTCTCTTCCTCACTTTCTCTTCAACTTTTCTCTTTTGAATCCGACATCTTTTAGTTGTCGTCACCTCATCACCTGCGGCGCTTTCAACTGTCACTCCAATGCACTTGTACAATAGCACCGACTCAACAAGAGAGAAAACCTCGTTAAAAATTGAATGCAATTCTCTGAGCTCCTGTCACCTGATATTAACTTCAATGTATTTAGATGAATGTAGTACTACTGAAGGTTTATTTCCATCATCCCTCCCACTCTATATCTATCTATCTACCCTCTTCCTCAGCATCATCGTATATACACATCCAGTTCCAGATTTCACTCTTCTCCATTTCTTTTTCCCCCTTTCCTTTTTGCCTGCGCGCACATTTATCCCCATCCCATTCCACTCTCATAATTTACCAAGCTGAAATTTCGTTCTCATCTTCAATATAATTAGTAACCTTACATAGGTCCTTTTTTTGTAATGTGAGCTCTTATGTGTCTTCTGGTTTATCATGGAGATGAAATGGAGTGTATAGCATTTGCTGTCGCTTTTATTATTTTTTTTTAGACTTAATTTCGTATGTGGTTTTCTTTTACTTTTGTCGTAAGGTGATCTCTATCACATAGAAAATTTCGTTTTTATTTTATCCCATAAGATATTTTTCATCCGTGCGCCCTATAGAAATTATATTAGCGAAATGATTATCTTTTCAACGAGTGTCTTTTTGTGTGTGTAAAATGAAATCTTATGTGACTGAATAATTGCATCGTTCTTCCGCTTTTAATCCTTTTTTTTTACCTGTGATAAAGTCAGGTAATTATAGAAAGGCCGAGGAAAATGGTCATACGGGCGACAAAGGACAGTGGCTTTTAGTTCATTTTCTGCCTGCATATTGTCGCAACCAGAGCTGCTGGGATGGGGACATTACTAGTACAAGCACCATCATCACTAACGCTTTTCACCTTTGGCTGGGTCGAGTGTCCGATTCTGACAGATTGGAGCACATGAGAGGCGATCTGTTGGACGGTACTTTATGCAACTGATTGCCAACACAATGCTGGCCTATTTAGATTATTTGGAGCATTATTTTTCCTTCGACTCCAGTGCGAACTTCTACACCTGGGTTTGATTCCATGTAGTAGAAAGGTGGTATCGAATATACCACACAGGGCCTCACAGATGTAGGAGCTAACCCTTCCTTCCCTCCCCTAGGCGTCGGTTAAGGTCGACATCAACTAATCAGATGAACTAAGTCAGTCACTTCATGTTAATGCGCACGATTAAAAGGCAAGGCCCTTCAGCGTCATTAATTATAATTCGACAAACTAAAATATTCATGATTTTTATTTTGCATTGATGCAATGAAATTACTTAAACATTATTAAAAATTTTATGAATTAATAATTGATCACAGACATCGGTAATGCGAATAAACCATTGGCTGTTTTCATGCATTTATTATGACATAGTGCTGATTAATTTTAACTACTGTAGATTGTCTCTTTCCTGTCTTTGTTATTTAAGTAACCACGATGAGGGAACTTGAGCAACTCAGAATTAAAATTCAATGAGGATTAAAATTAGCTATGTATACATTTTTGGCTGTTTTAGCCGAGTAGATGGAGTTGCTCAGATGTCTCATTAACTGCCATTTTCTACACTTGTTTTTATATAAAAATGTCTCGACTAGACTTTGAATTAATCTCGATGACGTAACATTTGGACGGCTTCACAGTATGTTAGGTAAAGATTCAAATTCTTAATTAGCTCACCACCTCAAGAAAAAGTCTTTTTTTAGTTTGCTTGTAATGTCAGTAGAGGTCGACGAATTTCATTTTTTTGCTTTATGCTGTCTAACGTCACCTACGAGCTGTTTAGCACAGGAGATGCTATATCTAATTGAATTTTTGCGGTCTGGCGATCTCTTATAAGAAAATACAAATTCTACGAATTGAATGGACAGGGCAGACACATTAAGCATCCGGTTTGCTTTTGAACGCTTGGTAGATAAGTCAAAATCTGTGTATTGCACTGTAAAGAAGTTATGAGCTCAAGTACTTTGCTTCTTTCCGCCCGTCGTTTCCTTTATTTTATATCCCCCCTCTCAACATTTCCTTAAGGCAAACATGGCTAAATCAAAAGCATAAATTATTTCGATCCTAAATTCAAGTCCTTTTTCTATTTCTTATCGATGATAAATATCCTTAACCATACCTCTTTTAATTCCGCCTCGGTGGATATCATATCTTGTTGGTTGTTAGTCTGTTGTTACAGGGTCGAACCCAATGCGCCTACCGTCGGAATGAAAGTAAAGTCGTGGTCCTGTGTGGTGTATGCGATGTCATCTGCTCCTAAAAGGGACCCTTACCCTAGCTTCCCCCTCGACTTCTGTGGCAGAAAAGTGCCACAACGAATCAAAATAGGCCGTCGATAAATATGCGTAGGGGTTGAAGCATCAGGTTGCCAGCTGGCTGAGTAAAAATAGTGTCAAAAAATAGCTCATGTGTCCCAATAAGGCAAAAATGGGTATCCGATTCTGTCATAGCCAGGAAAAGGATTTGAAATGACGATGAGCCATTTATTATTTAAGTTTGCACAAAAGCCAGTCGGAGTCGAAAATTTCAGATTTGTTCACTGTCTGGTCTTCAAATTTCACAATGGGCTTTAAGATGTTAAATGACCTTTTCTTTAACGACAATAACTATTTTTAATCCGAACTATTTAAGTACATTAGTCAAATGAAACCGTAATCGTATTTCTCCACAAAATTTATAGCAGTCATCTATCTCTCTTTGTGCGGAATACCATTTGGATAGTTGTTAAATCGAATTGCTGAAAAAAAATCGTTAAATTCCAAGTGACCATTAGTCTTTTAAGGTCGCTTAATATTAACTCATTGTTGCCATACTACGCAACTTCTTCGCATGTTATAATTCTTCGAGGTCAAAACTGTTTTTATAATTATATTATTGTCTCCAATACAGTATATAATGATAAATATACTCTAAATGAGTAACGTCTCGTAGAGGGAAGGAGTTCTTAACAAGATTTTGAAAACGGCCTGTAATGGAAGGCATTTTTGGGTCTATATATTATTAACTAAAGAGGACGCCTTAAACTTCCTAGTTACAAAGTTTCTTGAATTAGTATCTTATTGATTATCTTTCGGACATAATCTAAATAAGATACGCCTTTTCTGAGAATGTCCTTTTTCAGTTCAGATGTCCCGGTGTGCTGTTCGGATTGTGTAAATCAAAAAAGATCTGAGAGGAAGAAAACCTTGTTGCCTGAAGTAATGTACTCTCTTATACTTTTGAGATTAGCTGACTCTTTCCTTTTTTTGGTGTAAATATTAAATAAAACCCTGTGTCATGTCCACGGGGGAGAAATCTTGGAAATATTTTTCACAAGTCTTAATGTATACTTCTTAATAGAGGAATCAAACAAAGAAAAATCTAACAAGCGATCATTTTGTGCCGCTACTTCTGCTGCTACTGCTACTGCTGCTTGTTGGCGTATGACCTTATTGATGTTATTAACCTTGTTTTTCAATCTTTAACAAATGATCTAAGTATGTTTTTATCTTTTGATTGTAACTTTTTTCATCTCATAGATTACATTTGAGGTTAAGATATGGTATTTTGTACGGTAGTTGGTTTTAGAAGGTGGAGGAGTTAACGAAACCTTGATGGAAAAGATGAGGAGACGGAAAGTAAACTGCAAACATACGTTTATTTTCTAGTCCCTTGTTCACTTAACAAGAGTAGTTCAACTCTTGTTTCCAGTTCTTCAATTTTGTGATGAAAAGTATTGATTGGATTTTTTTTCTCTCCCTCTCTCGCTCTTCTGCTCCATCTTAGTGGGAGAGAGAGATAGAGATTGGTGGGGTGGACGTGGATCGCGAGAGAGAGGGGAGGCAAGAGCTGATAGGGGAAATGTCGGCTTAGTAGAGAGGATATTGGACAATATATTGTAGAGACTAGAGAAGATAACTTCAGGAATCCCCGAGCGCATTTCCTTCTCTTTTCAATACATGAGATTTGATGCATAATGTATTTCTCGTGTCTTTTTAAATACGGGGGACAAAACATGGACCCAGAATTCATCTGGGAACTCTGTTTGTTTTACGAGAAACCACCAAAGCACTCCATTCGATTTCCCCAATCTGACGTTCAGATAGATTTTTAGGAAATGCGGTTGCATATTTTCTATTAAAAATTGCAACAATGATAAATTGCTAATAACCACCATGTTAATAAATCATATAATCGTACCTATTGAGACTTTTGACGATTGATTTTTTTTTCGATATTTGGGACATTCAGACAGTTGGAATCATAAATGCAGACTCCAGTAAAACTTTACTGAGCTTTAGAACATGCTTCTCAATTCTGAAATACTTTATTCTGTGTTGTATTCAGAAAACGTAATACCGGTAATCCATAAATGAATTCCTGTTGTTGTCATTTTCTTGGATGCTGACGTTTTAGGACATCGGGGTGCTTATTACCGCTGTTCAACTACTGCATATTGTCGTAAAACTGAATACGCCTAAATTCTAGATAGACGATTTGTTATTGAAAAAAAGTCTTTGTTTTGATTGCTGAAATAAATCCACACACGGGCTTTATCTGATATATTGCATCATTAAAACGAATAGGGTCATCTTAAACCCATTTCCCACGACACCGATTATAAAAGTGCAATACGAACGAGCAAGAGTGAATTTCTTTGGATGTCATATAAGCGATGCTTGGTTGGTGACAGAAATACTAGGTTCAAAGCCGATTGTGAATTCCTTTGAATTATACAGTTGCAATAAAGTCCTTGTCCCAAACGAGTGGAGGTATGACTCGGTATTCACCCTGAAGTACAAGCGGACTGAGTTCAATGGAGTCGTGATGATGTTGCCTGGACTGCTGTATTGCGTTGGACACACCAGCTCTCGTCTGATCATCGAAGTTGAGCAACGCAACCCCAGCTTGTACTGGCATGGGTGACTTTGGGAATACTGGGGACTGCTGCTATTACCCAAATCGTTGTAACAGTGTAGTGTCTGTGCAGGCTCTGCATTAGAACTACGCAGTGGACGGAGCTCTAATGACCATTGTAGTTGAAGGGCCCTAAAACACCAACACAAAGAACAATGGTGTGACATCATTCTATTGTGCCCTTCTACCTTTCTCGTGCTCTGGAATATTTGAAAAATGGGTGGAAATTTCAGGTGCCCTTTTGAGTTCTGGGTTCTGGAGATGCCTCTTTTTGTGAGTTCTGGAATTAAAAAAGTGCATCAGATAAGCAACTTAGTCCCTTCTTGAGTGAGGCTTTGGCATCCGCTGAACACTTCTCTGTCCTCTTAACCATTGCATTTCCACTCTGGTAACATTTCAGATAGGTGACTTGCCGAAATAATTACTTGACATCGTTCGACATTTCTTTACGAGTGCATTAACTGCTAACTGAAAGCACACGGAAGGCGTAATTGCTTGTGTGCGAAGTAATTTATTGCTCATCTTAGATGATGAGGAAATACAAAATAAAATTTAAGAGGCCTTTCTCCTTGACGAAATTGAATTTATTATATTTTCTCCTGTCATCAAATCTCTTATATCTTAAGTCTAGTCGGTAAGTTTTAAATTACCGTGTAGTTTTCTTCACGTGTGAGGAAGAAATCCATAGGAAGTGACCAAATAGTAGCAATTTTATTACTGTTATTTATTATAAGGAAAAAGCAAATTTGCTCTGAGCATATTGAAATAATTTAATGATTTTTTAGGTTAGCATATTTTATGTTTTTCGTGAGTTGTCTTTAATAAGCTGCGCCTGCGGAATTTAAAATGAGCAAACACTCATTACTCTGTCGTTATGTAAGACTGCCTTTTGAGAGGAGCAGTAATTGCCTTTAACGGTTTATTTCTTTATTATTATTATTATGTTTCCGCCCTGTAGTTTATCGACATGAAAATATATGCCTTATTAGGCTAACATGCATTGAGGTTTATGAACGCACTCTAGGTTGTGTGCCCTTTGATCTTCCTCCCTAAAAACATGGCCTTATCCCTTTGCCTTTAAAGGTTCATAAGACAAAACCCTGGATTCGAAAGCCAATAGGATTAGCTTGGGACACGAAATTGGTTGTGTTTTTCTTGATGACACGGCTTAAACTCAAGTGGGCCTTTTGCTGGAAGGGGCAGCACTCGAACTTGAAATAATCAAGGTCTGAACCTGAATTTGCAATATTTATAATAGGCAATTTAAACTATTGAGACACCGTGTCAGTAACCTGTCCAAGTGGTTTGAACATGGGCTAGTGGTCTTCCAACTTGCACCTCATCAATTCCTGAACTCATCAAGTCTTTTTCGTCGTCCTTCTACTCTGTACTTGTCCTATATCGGGACTGATATAGCCTACGTTCGTACCAACGTGGGTGGTTGGTAAAGAACGTTGGGTGCTGCAAATTTCTCCTCTCCTATGTCCACTACCTCCTTCTCATCTCCCGCGAGCTGCCACCTAAGGGATCGTCCTGGCATGGCTACTTGGCTTACTCCCCAACCCATTAAATGAATCCAGGATCCATCATTTTTTTTCCAGTTCTCGACAGACCATTTCCAGTTGATTTCAGGTATAACCTTCAAAACTCGTGGCGATTTTTCTTTCTCTGAGTCTGTCTATTTAAAATGGTATCCATAAAGTGGTCAGTTTTGTCAAGAGGATACGAAAAAGTCACACGGTGCCATCAAGCATGTTCTAGGCAAAATTCTGATCATTTTCTTATGAATTGGCTCACCCAAACGGTGTAACTACTGCCTAGGCTGGCGGGGATACGATTGGACAGGCTTTCCAAGAAGTAAAAATACCTGGCTGATGTCTACCTTTAGATTCTGTTACTGCAGTGACTTGGAGTGAATCCCTCAACCATGAAGGTCGTCTTAGGATCGTTTCTCCTAGGACTGTAACAGTCTTTTTCGTCGACATTTTTTACTCCATATATAAAAAAAAGTATTACTTTTGAAATGGGTTTTCAAGCAAGCATTTAATGACACTTTAAAATGTGGTTTGTTTCCCTTCTGAGTTTGGTTCGGGAGTATACTGTACTACCCCACCATATTCCAGCGGGATCATAAGACCCGACTGTCACCTTTAATGATTGCCTTTTATGTCTATTACATTATAAATATCTGAATGCATTCAATTTCAATAAGGTTTTAAAGACAGAGGGTTAGCACTTATTTTCTCGTTAAATTTTAATTTTTCGGGATCTTATTACAGTGTGTTCAATGATGTGTATGTATCGCAATTCTTGTTCTCATGGTGTATCCTAATTTCGAGTGATAGGCGACTGAGTTGCCACTACCACCTTTACGCTCGCTTCACTAAGCTCAAAATTACGGTCGATTTGTCAGTTTGAGAAATTATTTCGCTTCATTTCTTAGCACAACTGAGATAGACATTAAAGTTTCTTGTAAATGGAATGAGAGGGGGATGATGTGTTGCTCTTAGATGTTAGACCACCGATCTTTTGGCAACACCACAGTATGTCCCAATGCGTGACCTAACACCAAGTCTAATTTGTGGGGTATCTTGTGACAGTAAAATACTTACGACCTTTAATTATGTATATTGAGTCTATATTTTTTATTCTATCAATTTAATTAAGATTTATTTCATAGTGTTAAATTAAATGTTGAAATGCATTGTTTTACACTGTCAGCCTAATTCCTTTTATTATTATTTTTTGGAGAAAGGAGGGCAGAGAAGAGTGTCCTGAAATTTGCCTATTTCTGTGTCACTTTTGTCACAAATTATGACCGTATAAAATGTGAAACGTCTTCATTATTCAGGGTTATTAACTAGTTTAAGATTTATGGTGACAGTGTGGTCATTCATGGAGTCTCTTAGTGATGTCCCTTTAATTCCAGTTAAAGCTAAAGGTTTTCGTTTGTAATCTTTTCTGTAGAAATTTCATGGGATAAAATATAGTCGGAGACCATCTAAAAGTCGTCTTTACATCCTCTCTCTCTTTCTCTTTTTCTTAAAGTTAGCTTAAATGATTTAATTAGAGAGAATATATATATGTAATCCAGTTTTATCCTAATTAGTCTTTGTAACGATGAAATGCGAACTTTAATCAGTGAATTGCTGTTTGGCCTGATCCACTGGAGATCTTAGAGAAAAATTTTTTTTCCGGCAATCTCTTGAATGTTCAGTACAATTTCAACCAGTGTATGCTGGAAATTAGCTGAAAAATAAATTTCAAACATGTATCTACTACTACTACTGCTGCTGCTGTACGAAGGTTTAATTGAATCTTGTCTAGAGGTGATGTAGGTGCACAAAAAAACATGTCATGTCAGTGATGTTTTCAGAAATAAGTCTTAGATGTAATTAACGTGCATGTGTTAGAGCCCATTATGTTAGACTTGCAGTCTTGTTGGAATAAAATTAGCATTTTTTAAACCGTACTCTGCCACTCGTAAATTGGCACCGATCTACGGCTCATTTGTGGGCCAAATCACGTAATACTGGTTTGGTGAGAAAAATACTCTATTAATACACTCTTAGATAATCAATTGCTACTTTGTTGGGTTGGATAACGCATTAAGAATATACAGAAGAAGAAGGTCCCACTAAGTGACAGACAGAAGACTAGGAAAGTCAGTGCATCATGAAAGTCGCGCATACCAATGCGCACATACCAAAAGACAAAAAGTCTGATTGGCAAGGTGGGTTGAAGATTAGCTACCTCCGTTTTCATCTTTTTATTTCACCGGTGTAATATTTTAATCACTATGTGGGAATAACAATTTACGGATGTAGCGGATGCTTTATACTTTATAGTTGGATTCTGATCTCATGGCATTCTAAGAGATGAAGACGAATCTATGACCGTTGCTCTGTTGTCAGCTTCACTCATCATTACACTTGTTATTCTCATCATCATGTATATTTCTTACTGAACCCAGTGTACTACTGCACTGGTTAGGAGGCTTCTGCGAAGGATGGTCGCTAGCATCATTCATTCTTTTTCGTTTCATCTCTTGTGGTGCTTCTGTTATGTTTGCCCCACCGCGAGTGGCCTGAATGAAAATCAGTCCTCTTGTCAACTAAATAGGAAGCCCAAATGGTGTTTATATCTTTCTCTATAGAGTTGTTCGCCTAATAATTAATGATATTATCAAAGCACTCATTTTCTATTTCTTTGACTTGCACATCCACTCTTTCCGCATTGTATTTATTCCTTTCTCTTCATTCACCCCCTTGTTCCCTAAATAATTTTGTGTGATATAAATAATACAGTTGGAGGCTATATAATAGAAATTTCAGTTGTTGTTACACCGTATGTCACTACGGTGCTATTTAAATTTTGATAGGGTTAAGCGCTAATGAATCAGCCCAACATGATGTTACCAATTCATTGAAGTTGGCATATTATATAAGAAACAATAAGTAAAATAATGTTTCTATCGGAATTGTACTTTTGCAAATGATTCAACCACATGCTAGGTTTTTATTCGTCTTTTGCCTCATTTATTTTAATGTATATGAGCGTCTTTTATTTCCCAAATGTATCCCAAGAGGGGAGCACTCATTTGCGCTTTCATATATAATGACTATAAATTAATATGAGGACAATTTTTTCTAGTGGAGGGGAGGATAAAAGGGGAGCAGATCTAATTCAGAACTTGTATTTATATTTATTATCGTTATTTCAGCGTGTGTGGAAAGACAATTGTTTTTAATATTATTCTTTGAAACTCGATTATAATTTGAATTTGCTGTCGACATCTCTTGGTGCTCTCTTGTCTTTGCAATTTCTTTCAAATCGCACTCTTCAAGATGGTGTACCTGAATAGAAAATGATTTTTATTAATGATGCGGTGAAAAATATCGACGAAATAGGCCTGCCATTTAAATTTTCATTTATTTTTGACATTATCTTGCTTTCTAATTTACAAATTGCTGTTTTGGCGTTCACTTTATTGAAATTTTGTTTGCCATATTCAAATTATTTTACTTGGTGTTTCAGTTATTAAAATTTAATGCAGGCGAATAGATTCTTTGTCCATCGTAGTCAACCACGATGAAAGAAGTAGCCGTCTATTTTTCTCGAATTTTCTATCAAATATACGGAAAAGGAATGTCAGATTTAAATCAATATATTATTTCTACTGATATATGTCCTTAATTTTCTTAATATCGCTTTGAAATCTTTACATTTCGTCTTTGTTTTCAATGTTTTCTTGCAGTATGTATGATCGTATTTCATTATTAAGGAGATTTTAGTGGGTCCTCTTTCTTTCCTTCTGCTACGTTTCATATAATGCAGAAGTATAATTTTTTGATAACTGCAATATCCTCATACTTTCTTTTGCCTCAAGCTTACACATATATATAAAAAGTTTTAAAACAACTAGTCGTAGAATCGATTCCCTATCAAATTGAACCCCTTAAGCTTCTAGTTTGATAAGCGCATTGAATTTTCATAGAGGAAAGAAAGAGAGAGTATTTTTCATATGTTCGTAACAAGAACGAGAAATATGTATATCGCAAACATCAACAATGAAAAATTTCATTTCAAAATTGAGATCTCCCCTTTCCGATGCTCGCCCTTCCTATGTACATAATTAGCTTAGCTTTCGGTCCCATGGTGCTCTTGTTCGCTCTTGATTGAGATTGACCCTTTGTCGTTCAAGTCGACTTACCTTCCGTCGTCTGGCAGGTGGAGTGTGATCATTTATTATGATTACTATATCACCTGCGTTAATCTGGTCTACTTTTAATGCGGAAAAGAAACATAAAAGTAGACACAACTTTGCAACTTAAAAAAGTTTACAAACCCTCTCCCGAAAAGGTAAATGACCGTGAAGTTAACCAGTTAGATCAAAGAGCAATCCAAAAATTCACTAAGGTGTCCTTCAGGGCAAATTACCTGCGGAAACTTTTGTTTTATTTTTGACAAAAGCTTTAAAAGATAGTTACAGAACTGGTAGTGTGAGTAACTGTTGTGAATTCTTTTCAGAAATGGTTACTCTATCACAATTTATTGGTTCCGTGGTTGAATGCAGAGCTGCCAATTTGAGTCAATCACGTGTTTCAGTGAGCAGAGCTTCGCATAAATTAGTTGTTAAGCGGCTCTCCCGCCAAGTGCCAAAGCATCGTAATTTTGGTTGGAAACGTCACAAGAGTACGAACATAGTGTTTAGGTTACAATCATTGGGGAAACATCAAAAATTGTTTGGTGTTTTTCGTTTTCTGAGAAAGTTTGCTAGAGACACAGGCTGCAGTTACATATTCGGTATGGATTGCAGGAAATTGCTCCCGAAGAGAGTCAGAACGTTTGTCAGATGGAGGTGGTCAGGGTGAGCAGATTTAAAAAAAAACATTTACAAATGTTTATTTTGTTTTTGTGTGCAGACGAAATACAAGGGTGAATTTGAACATTTTATGCACCTGTTCTAAAATTGACCTAGATGATGGGCTTCTGGAATGACGTTGTAGATGTGCCTTCTTCTCTCGCTCTCTCCCTCCCTCTCCCTCCCTGTCTCTCTCTCTCTCTCCCTTTCTGTCTCTATCTCCCTTTCTGTCTCTCTCTCTCCCTTTCTGTCTCTCTCTCTCCCTTTCTGTCTCTCTCTCTCTCTCCCTTTCTGTCTCTCTCTCTCTCCCTTTCTGTCTCTCTCTCTCCCTTTCTGTCTCTCTGTCTCCCTTTCTGTCTCTCTGTCTCCCTTTCTGTCTCTCTCTCTCTCCCTTCCTGTCTCTCCCGCCCTGTCTCTCTGTCCTTCGCTGTTTTTCTCTCCCCGTCTGTGTGTGCGTGTGTAAATAGCGCGATAGGTGCTATTCATCAATTACATCCCAGGATAATTATTTATATTAATATTTTTTTTCTTTGAATAAGGTTTCTTTGCACTTGTATGGTAACTTGAG